>VMOF01000220.1:54875836-54885836 GCA_011764245.1 Trialeurodes vaporariorum
ATATAAAGTCTATGAGCCACAAGCTAGCAGACCTACACGGAAAAAAAAGTTTAGTGAAAATAACCATACGGATACCTGATTTTGGCACCTGCTAGATGTTATGGTAAACTTGACTAGAAGTATGGTACATTTATCGATACTTTGAGTAAATTCGACATGCAATCAGGTAACATCACCTAGTACCTGGTCAAAACATAGTATACTTCTGGTTAACATTACCATAAAATCTAGCAGGTGCCAAAATCAGGTATCCGTATGGTTATTTTCACCGTAGTTTTTTTTCCGTGTAAGAATTACCTGAGCCAGGGGCGTGCCGTGAGGGGGGGGGGGATGTGGGTACCCTTGCCCCGGGTAGCACTCTCCGAGGGCGACAAATCAGGGTGAACAACCAAAAAAAAAAAAAAAAAAATCATCTATATAATTTTGTTTGCGGAGGGTGGCAAGATTGCATTCTTGCCCCCCCCCCCTCTCTGAAAACCACGGCAAGTCCCTGTGAGATACTGTTTTTTTTTCGATTAGGGCCGAGTACAAGTACTTTTGCGACACACTGTATGAAATGTGAATTATGGAAAACCTGTCATAGTGTTGTCAGATTTTTGGAGAAAATCTGCAGAGTTCTAATTTAAGCGTGAATGTTCGGGATTTTCCTTTTAGTAGATTTTACCACCTCGCGTGCTGTTCTGATCAGTGATCATGGAGTCAAGAATCCGGAGGCTTTTACGCAACCGTAGCTCAGCTGCAAGGAAATAATTCAAATCAAGAGATTGTCAAGATTTTTGATGGAATCTAGAAAATCCATCTGGAAATTCCCGAGTCGAGAACAATACCGAGGAGATTTTCGACTGAGCTGTCGACGACCTCCCATGAAATGTTTACGCAAATTCTCGAAAACAATGAATATTGAGCGATATGTATATGGATATCCTTATTGCGTAGGTATCTATACGCAATGACGGTGTATGAAAGATTGGTTATTGTTCTTCTTCTTCGCATGAGCCCGCGCTAAAGTATCGATTTTTTGAGGACTTAATTGAAAGCGCTCTGAAGATAGATTAAATATAGAGCAGACAGACATCGATACATTGCATTTCACGAACCACCAACAGGGCTATAAATTTTATCTTCATTTCTGAAAGTTTGTATCATCTTTTTATTCCCACCATTTCAAACCCCTTTTTGCTTCATGAAAATGTCTAGTCAAAAAGCTCTGGGAGTCAGAAATTAGCACTGAGCTAGATTCACTTGTCGTAGCCGGTGAATTTGAGGAAAATAACCAAAAAGCAGATCGACCACGATCATGGTCCAGCTGTACCAGTGGCGGCGCGTGACTTTCGAACCTGGGGGTGCAAATGCTGATGCACGATTGGAGAGTCCGCGGAGAATCTAATCATCAGCAGTGGGCTTGGGGGGGGGGGGGCTCCTCCCATGGATAAGTTTAGATAGAAAATCGGCTCTCTGAGACACACTTTAACGATGATCCACATTGCAAAGTAATCAATGTGTCTTCCTAAACAAATAAAAATAAATAAATAAATGAATAAATAAATTAATAAATAAATAAATAAATAAATAGATAAATAAATAAATAAATAAATAAATAAAATAAAATAAAATAAAATAAAATAAAATAAAATAAAATAAATAAAAAAATAATAAAAAAAGCGCCGCAAGGAGTATTTCAGAAAACTGAAATCGCTAGGAAAAAAATAATTTTGATAAGCATCTCGTTGTAGGTAGGGGGTGTAAATGGATCAGCAACTGATAAAAAGAAATGGTGAAAATGACGGTGTATTAACTGACGCCGAACTGAAGAGGCAGCGTGGAAACAAAAGAAAATGTGAAGAGATTAGCTGATTATGAGCCGCGAGCGCGCAAGTCCGCTCACCGCTGCGCTGTGCTGCGCTGGCGCTGTCAACAGCAAGCCGTCCGTCTCGCTGGATCGTTAAGCTGGGCCCACACTACACCGTCTCCGTCACCGTCTCCGTCACCGTCCCGGGACGGTGACGGAGACGGAGACGGTGGTGCAGCGCACACTATACCGTCCGCGCTTTTTCTGCCCGCCGCCGCGCCACGCCAGAGAAGTTCTTGCTCTTCAGTTTTCAGTGTCTTCCTTGCGGTTGTCGGAGGAATAATTATTTTGGTTTTAATTTTAACATGAGTGAATCAAGCAGTCATGAAGAAATGTTAGTTCTTGCTGTCCTCCTGGAGGAGGAGGAGGAGGAGGACGAAGGGGTAGATCGACGGTTCTGGGTTCACCCCAGGGGTGCCCAACCTCCCCCCCCCCCAGGTACCGTACGAGCTACCCCCCTAATCATGAGGATTGAACCCCCCCCCGGGAAGGTTCGAGGTGAATCCCCCCGGAGAATGGGGGACGGGGGTCCTCCCCCGGCAAATGTTTGAAAATTTGACCATCTACAATACGTTTTGGAGCATATTTAAGTGGAGATGGGGTATTAGGAGCATGGGGTACCCTGAGAGAGAAGGGGGGCTCGTGGGACCTTTCCCGGAAAATTTTTGGGATTTTGACATTTTAGAAAACCACTTCGGAGTCTCAAAAAAATGAGTTTCTTACTGTGCACCCATGGAAATTTTTTGAAAATTTGACCTTTCAGAGTTCGTTTTTGGGGCTTTTTACGTCGAGGGGGGGAAGTACGCATTTCCGGAAAAAAATTGATGGGGGGGGGTTGATAGAGAGAGGAAGAGGTTTTGAGGGGGGTGTAAGTTTGAGATGAGAAATGGATTGGGGGGAGGTATAGATCAGGTTGAGGAAAAAGTTTTGGGAGGGGGGAATGTGGATAGAAAAGGTGGACTTGGGGGGGGGGGGGGTATATTGGGAATGAGGATTTAAGGGGGGGGAGAGTACAGATGGTGGAAAATGAGATAGAAACTGACAATTTGTGAAGCTAGTTATAAGAAAACGTTCATCAGTATTTATTTATAAATAAATACTGATTTTCTCAAAATAGGAAGAAAAAAAAATCACCCCCCCCACAATTTCGAAGTATACGAGTTGATCGTATGATTTTTATTACGTGGGCACCCCTGGTTCACCCTATCCTAACGAGAAGAGAAAATCATTGCTAATTTCACGTTCTGTTTCCCGAACTTCGACAAGACGGGTAGAAATTCTATGAATATTTTAGAATGTCGTCGGAAAAGTTTGATGAGCTGGCTGATCTTGTGAATCGGGACATTGAAAAAAAACATACAACATTTCGAAATGCCATTTCACCAAAAGAACGGCTCGCTGTTACTTTGAAGTAAGTAAATAATGGATATAAATATGTAAAATAAATATTTTGAGCAATAAACACTAGATCTTTACACCCGAAAGTCACAGTAAACACTGAGGAGACGGTTCCGTCTTCCGTCACGGGTTGCTATTTTTTCAACGACACCGTCACCGTCACCGTCCCGTCCGTCCGCGCGACGGGACGGAACCGTGTAGTGTGCGCTTCTTCATTTGTTTCATTGCCGCGCAAGGCTTCCGTCTCCGTCACCGTCCCGGGACGGTGACGGAGACGGTGGACGGAGACGGTATAGTGTGGGCCCAGCTTTAGAGGTCGGAAACAATCGGGATGTCTCGGGGACCGATCGCAAATCTTTTCGTTTGCGATCGCCGCGGCTATTCGGCCATAACCCGTCTCCTACCCGCTCGCCCCCCTCCTCATCCCTCGCCCTAATCTGGCGGTGCAAAGGAAGATTTGCACCTCCGAGACGGTGGCGGTCTCGTGGAGCTAAAAGGAACTAGATTTTGATGCGCGGCGGCAGACGGACGGACTGATTTTCTATCCCTCACATCGCTACCCGCAAGAAATCGTTATTTACTATTTATTTGATCAAGTCATTGCTTCTTCTGCTTTCGCCGTGGGGGTGCAATGCGCCTCTGCACCCCCAGTACGAGCCGCCACTGAGCTGTACTCAAACCAGTGGCGGCTCGTAAAATGTCCACTCCCTTTAAAACTATAGAAAAGTATCGATCGTCAAGGGGTGCAGTTTAACCCCGAAGAAATCGATACTTTTCTCTAGTTTTAAATGGAGCGGACATCGATATATCGCATTTCACGAGGCGCGATTGACTCAAACACTTAAAAAATTAATCCATGCTAAATTTGTTTCGGCTAAGATCCGCTCGATCATGAAAACTCTTCTTTTGTTTTGCAGTATGAACGGACGCAGTCATTTTCGTGTATATATGTATACATACATATATAGGATACGGGATGAGCGCGTGATTGACGCAAGATGTTGGAAAAATCCAATTGTATTTAACCTTCAGTCAACTAGCGTGCAGTGCCAGTGTTCGCGTCACGTGGTGCATCCTCAACAGTGTTGCCATTCAAGGCAAATAAACATTCCAATTTATACATTGAATTAAATAGGAGCTTCGGATGATTTCTGCCAAAAATAGCAACACTGATCCTCCACACGATGTCGCGTTACCTTCATGGTTCGGAGTTATGGCAGAGGGGAAAAAAATGAATTGTTATAGGTAAGTACTTACCTCGTGGTCCCATTCATGAGTGCCATTGAATCCGCATATTGTTCGCACAACCGGTTGAATAAAATGACAGCAAAACTAAATTGAGCGGTGTGTAATATCAGAACCTGCTTGATTCGTACTCATGGTCGCATGTGGGGCATGGTGCCATGGGTCTAAATTTTGGTGTATTTTCCATTATTAAAGTGAAAGGACTCGGTCAACTGCGAACAAAGGTCCTTTTGATCTCCCCCCCCCCCCATATTGATTTTTTTCAGGATTCACTCGCTGTGGAAGGTGCGGGTTGTGACGCCATCAATTATTAATGCGAAACTTCCATTTAAAAAATGAGTATCTAATTTTGTTTAAGTCACATCAGCGGAGCTATAAAACCAAAAAACAAGCCGAAGGTGTGTTTTAGAATTCATCCTTCGACGCAAAAAAAATTTTTTTGAAAAAAGGAGCCTTTTTGAAAAATAGAAACTACCTTTAACACAGGGTTATTAATTTTTTTGGGAAAGGGAAAAAATGATTTTTAAGGTTTAAATTCCTCGGGGCCCAAGGATCCATTAACCGTTTTTGCCCCAAACCTTGAAAAAATGACGAAAATTTTAAAGGGGTTTAAATTGAATTCTTGTTCTACTTCTGGTGTTTGGGGGCCATTATGGGTTTTCTTAAAAGGGAAAAAATTTTCCCAAATTAAAAGAAAAGGTGGTTTTGGGGGGGCCTTGGGGGACTACCCCCCCCCCTTTTTTTCTTCCCCCCTTTAACTTGTAATTTTTAAAAATGGCTTATTGAAAAAAAGTTCAAAATTTTTAACCCCCCCTCAAGGGGGCAAAAAAAAAAAAAAGCCAAATTTTTTAAACCCCCCAAAAAAAACCACTTTTAAAATTACATAGAATTAATACCGGGAAAGGAATTTTTTTAATATTTAAATTTAAAATTCTGGAAGCCCCCAAAAGAATAAATTTTTATCCGTCCTTTTTAACAAAAGTATTTTTGGGCAAAACCGGTGAATTGGGAAACTTTAAGGTTTCTTTCCAAAATTTTCCCAAAGATCCAACTATTTTGGGGGGGGTTTGGGGAAACCCCCATTCCCCCCCCTTCCCCCAATTTAAACGTTGGTTTAAAAAGGGGGAAAAAAAACCCGAACTTCCCCCCAAAAAAGCAAAAAAATTAAAAAAAATTACATTTTTTTCCCCCCAAAATTTTGTCCAAAAAGGGGGACTTTTATTTTTTTAATTCCGGGCGGGGCCCCCGTTTTTTGGCCGTATAATCCTTTGGCTATTTTCTTTTTCACCGTTGATTCCCAAAACCTTAAAAAGTTTAACTTCGGTTTTGGTAAACCAATGCACAAAAATTTTACTTGGGTTTAAAATTTCCAATGGGGTTTGGAAAACCCGTTAAAAATTAAAATATCCCGAAAAAAGGTTTTTTTTAAATTTTTTTCAATCAACCAAAATTTTCCCCCCTTGGGAAAAATTTACTTCATTTTATTTTTTTAAGTAGGGTAAAAAACAAAAAGGGGGTTTAACCCCTTTTCCCAAACCTTTTTAACTTTTTTTTTAATTTGGAAAAAAGAGTTTAAAAAAAACCCGGGCCCCCGCTCCCTGCTTTCTCAAAATGAATTCAGCAATGCAGGTGGCCTACTTGACCCAAAGTTTAAAGGGTCGATGGCAGTATTTGCTGGACTCCGTTTTGGGGCTGGACCCCGGGAAACGCGCGATCCCCAGTTCGAGTCCTGCACCTGCCCACAAATTTTTTCCCGAATTTTTTTTTCCGTATTTACAAAAATGCTTAGATGGTAACAATTTTAAATACTACCCCCCAACTAATACCCTCGGCAAGAAACTCAAGTTTTTCGCTGAAAATTGAGGTTCGTTGGGGTTAACTAATCACTGTTAACCCTTTAAAGACCGGGTTGGTGCACATAAACGTCATTTTTCCCCGTTTGAATGGGAAGGTATGGAACTGTTCGTACTGGGGGGAGTTGGAATTGCATATACGACGGATTGAAGGCGCCAGACGAAATCCCCTTTTTTATACTACATCGAGAATCGTTTTTTTCCGGAATCCTGATCCCGGAAACAATGTAAAATAGACCAGAGGAGAAAACCGAGTATATTCGGGCTTGGTACATAAGGGGTTGGTCCTGAGACAAGAACTGAAAGGTTACAACTATAATAATTAAAAAGCAAAAAAAATAAAAAACCCCTTTTTTTTATTTTTTTTTTTTTTTTTTTAAATTTTTTTTTTCGTAGAATTTTTATAATGGGGAAAAATTATTGATCGTATTAAAAATAGCCGCAAAAATTAATTCCACTTGTTTCGGGATAAGGGGCGAATCCTCGCGTAATCAAAAGAAATCATATCTGCGCCCCGCGTGCATTCTTGACCGTCAAAACGTTTGCGTTTCTTTACACCGGGGAAAAATTTAAATTTGTGTAGCTAGGATATGCAAAACGCAATGAAACCAAAATATACGTCCTGGGGCATTGCATATTCTTACCCTGACCGGGGGAAACCGCGTATCTTTAGCCTTGAGTACCTATACATATAAGATAGAGTATAGCGGTCTTTGAATCCGACGCTGATTGGCTGCGACATTTTAGGCGTTCAAGGAGCTCTTAGGGCCCAATTTCAAGATGGCCGACAGGGTAGATCGGAACCGGTGAAACCGTTGAGGTTATCTCGTTGTTTTTCTACGGGAAGCGGTCATCAAACTCACCGTTCACCGACACCGTTCTCACAACAATGTAACAAAACCCTTAAAAACACGACCGCCGCCATCTTGAAATTGGGCCCTAAGACTCCATAATCGCAGACCCCATATTCCCCCTTATATGGTACTCTATACTTTGGCCCAGCTATCAAAGTGAAATGAAAAGTGCATCATGGAGGAGAGACCCGCCATGTCTCTATATAGTGTTTATTCTCTTTTCCATAATGAAGTCCTGAATTTCTCTGACTATCTCTCCCTTTTTTTTCCCATTTTCTTTCCTCTCCGTTTCTCTTTGATTTCCTCCTTTCTCTCACTCAACACCATGCACCGGCCCCCGGGTAACTTTTTCCCCAAATCTTTGACGAACGCCATCGTTTGATCGAACTCTTTATGCTTGGATGGAAGCGGAATGAGGGAAAATACGCAGCCAGTTGCCGCTGCGATGCTGCTGCCTCTGCTTTTACGCTCAGGCCGAATAATTGTTTTCCACCGTATCTTTTTTTTACCCTTCCCCCCCCCCCTTTCCCCCCCCCCTCCCCCTTCCCCCCCCTCCCTTTCCCCTCTACAACGTTCCCGCCCTTCCCCCTCAACCCTTCATGATTCCATGGCTCTAAATTCATTTCTTCACACTTCCCACCCCCACTCTTGAGCCTGCACTTCCATTGAACAGCGAAAACTCTCGACTACTGAAAAATAAAATCTCACGCAGCGTTGAGAAGAACATGTTATGCAACTTATACAGAGGAAACGGTAGCTCGCCTCGATCGATGTATCCTTTTTTTTTTTTTTTTACTTTTCCAGTTATTTTGCACTTTTTGGCTTTTTCCCACCGCCCCCTGTGCGATGTTCGATGCATCGATCGAAGTTTCAATGATTTTTCTGCAATCTGATGATTTTCGATGCTAATGTTGATGTCATGGGCGGATACGGGGAATTGTTTTCTCTCTTCTCCCTTCCATTTGAATTTAAAAGTTTAGAAAAGGATAGCAGAGGGGGCCATCACGTGACTTTGGCCCCCTCTTCTGTCCTTTTCTAACGCACGTTTTCAAATGGGGGGAAAGAAGAAAGAAAATTTCCCCTGATCCGCCCATGGTTGATGTCAATCAATGCATCGAAACTCGTTAAAAAACGACCTATTAAAAATAGACCTCCCGAAGGAAAATTTCCATGTTTTCTGTTCCAATTTTCCATGTGGACATGGAATTCACTGTGTTTTCCCATAAAAATTCACAGGGAAAATCAATGAGATTTACAGGGAAAATTTAATGCGATTTCCGCATGTCCACGTTAAAGAAAAATTAAAGGAACAAAAAAAAAGTTCATGGAATAAGTTTTTTTACCAAAAAAGGTTTTTTCCTAAGGCCCGGCCCCAACCTTTTTCCCCGGGGCCCTTTTAAAATTTTTCCATCTTTTAAAAAAATATCCATTTTTGAAAAAGGGCCCCTTTTTTCCAGGATTTTTTTCTTTTTTTAAATATTAAATCGCGAGGGGCACGAAAAAATTTCCCGGAAATGCTTTTTAAAAACAGGGGAACCGGGAGGGGCCCCGGGAGAAAAATTTTTCCCAACAAAATTTAACCCAAAAAAAGGGTTGGGGGGCCCCCCCCCCCGGGAAAAAAAAAATTTAAAGGGTTACCTTTTCCCAGGGTTTTACTTGAATTTTTGATTTTTGCAAGGAAAGGGGAACGGCAAAAATGATTAAGGAAAGAATTTTAAACCCAAAAAGGTTTAAAAATTAAAAATTTAATAAAAAGGTTTGTTTTGTTTTTAAAAAGGGGGCCTTTTTTTTTTCCCTTTTTTGAAAAATTTTGCAAATTGGGGGGGGGGGGAAAATGTTATCCGGGGGAAAAATGGCTTATGGGGGGTTAAAAAGGGGCCGCGGGTACCGGATTATGTTTTTTGAATTTTGTTTTAATAATTTTTTAAACAAAAGGTAGGTTTTAACCCAAAAATTGGTCCAAAAGGGGCCGGGGTACCCTTTTTGGGGTTTTTTTTTGGGGGAATTTTTGGAAACCCTTTTAAAATTTGCCTTTGGGCAAAAAAATTTTTTGGGTTTCAAAATTATTGATAATTTTTTTTTTTTTTTTTTTTTTTTTTTTTTTTTTTTTTTTAAAAAGGTTTGGGGAAATCAAAAGGGTTTTTTTTAAAAATTGGTTGAAAAAAATTTAAAAATTTAAGGGAGTTTTTGGGAAGGGAATAAAGTTTTGGCGGAAACCCAAATTTAAAGGAACCCAAAATTTTTGGCCCTTTAAAACCCAAAGAATCTGGAAAAACGATATGGGTGCCGTTTACGGCAGGAAATTTTTTTCCAGTGTACCAATTGGCGGTAAAAAAACTGATGTTTTTTTTTTTTTTTTTTTTTTTTTTGTTTCCTCTTTCGTTTAATCCGGATAACTCTGCCCATCGAGCTCTTTGCTGACCCTTTTTTCATACAGTCCATAATTAAACTCTGGGGGAAAACACATTCTGTATTTATAACGACCTTTTTGTTTTTGCTCCTTCAATTCTAACCAATTTGGAAGGCCAAATCAAGAAGCCAAAGGCTAAACGGTTATTGCTTCCAAAACTATGGGGGGGAAGCTTGGAGACCCCTGGGGGGGGGTCTTAGCCCCCTATTTCCGCCTATGTCTAAACTCTCAATGTATACAAGGACTCAAGTAGACAGTACTGTGAGGTTTCAATGTAGCTCTTGGACTTTCTATCACCCTGCTCTCATTCACCCTTTGATATTAATCCTTCCCACATATGCGTACGAGGATATACAATACATACAAAACCAGTGGCGTAGCGTGCAATTTG
>VMOF01000220.1:54890836-54930836 GCA_011764245.1 Trialeurodes vaporariorum
ACGGCAAAAAAAAAACTGATAGAATTAACCATCTGCACGGCTGATTTTGGAGTCTGCTATCAAGTATGGTAAATTTTACCATCATACAGTAAATGCAACGTACCTTTTGGTAAATTAAGATAACCTGTCGGTACATTTCACCTTAAGGAACGTTGTATTTAACCATTTGATGGTATAACTTTACCAAAGTTGATAGCAGACTCCAAAATCAGCTATGCAGATGGTACATTCTACCAGTCGTTTTTTCCGTATGATCAACTATTATTAAGCCTGTGGCAAAAGTTTGCAACGGCTTCATTTTCCTTCTTAATCTCTCTCTCTCTTCCCTCTCTCCCTCTCTCTCTCTCTTTCTCTCTCTCTCTCTCTTCTCTCTCTCTCTCTCTTTCTCTCTCTCTCTCACCAAGCATTTACTATTAGTTCATTAGTTTTTTACTTGGAGCCAAGGGGTGGAATGGAAGAGAAGACTTCATAGTCTTAATTCGCCTCTTGGACACTATCAAATTTTGTTATTATCTATTTATGCTTTCTTTATTATAATTGTTATTTACTTTTGTTAGTGTTGAATAAATATCGCTTTCTCTCTCTCTCTCTCTCTCTCTCTCTCTCTCTCTCTCTCTCTCTCTCTCTCTCTCTCTCTCTCTCTCTCTCTCTCTCTCTCTCTCTCTGGCCATTTGAATGAATGTGTATAAGAAAAAGGTAGAAGAGGAGGCAAAAATCGTGTGACCAGGGCTGCCGTTTTGCGTATAATCAATGCTATTTTTCAATTCATCGATGATTCCACCGGTTGAGAAAAGATTACACAGTTCCGTACAGTGCATGACTGTAATAAACTAAAATACTCGCATCTGTAATCTTTTCTCAACCCGTGGAATCATCGGTGAATAGAAAAATAGCATTGATTATACGCCAAGCGGCAGCCCTGCGCGTGACTGCCCTGAATCATCCCTTTTCTAACACACGCATTCTAATGGGTAAAGAGAGAGAGAAGAACAAATTCCAGATGGATTCGCAAATGCCTACAACGTGACGATGACGGTGCCACAGTGTGTAATTTTGGCAATCTAGCGCCCGAAAACCTCCAAAAAGTATATTGGCAGATCATTGAAAGAATATCTGAGATTGACAAATTAGAAGTACAAGGAGCAAGAAAATAGCATCATATGACCATAAATCACATTTTAAAGGGTAGGGGGGTCCTCAAATTCATCAAAGTTAGTAAACACGAATCATACATCAGCCGGCGAATCTCAGAAACACAAGGGAAAAAAACAATAAACATAGATAGATTCAAATGAAATTTTCGCATGATATACTCAAAAATACTCGACTTTCCAATGTATCAAAGAAAGCTGAGAGTCTCTGCTCTCTTTATCTGGAAAAACATCCTGCGAATTTGTGCGATTTTAAAAGTTGCGAGCATAAAAGTGATCTCATAATCTATCCATGTTTTCGGTTTATTTTACATTTCTCAAATTTGCAGAAAAAACCGATCGATTATGCCGTTCACGTTTATGCTCGCAACTTTTAAAATCGCAAAAATTCGCAGGATGTCTTTCCAGATAATGAAAGTAGAGACTCTCAGCTTTCTTTTAATACAAAGGAAAATTGAGTATCTTTGAGTACATCATGCGAAATTCTCATCTGAATCTATCTATGTTTACGGTTTATTTTACATTTCTCAGATTTGCAGAAAAAACCGATCGATTATGACGTTCACTTTTATGCTCGCAACTTTTTAAATCGCAAAAATTCACAGAATGTCTTTCCAGATAAAGAAAGTAGAGACTTTCAGCTTTCTTTTGATACATTGGAAAGTCGAGTATTTTTGAGTATATCATGCGAAAATTTCATTTGAATCTATCTATGTTTATTGTTTTTTTCCCTTGTGTTTCCGAGATTCGCCGGCTGATGTATGATTCGTGTTCACTAAATTTGATGAATTTGAGGACCCCCCTACCCTAAAGAAAAGGTGATTTATGGTTCATATATATGATGCTATTTTCTTGCTCCTTGTACTTCTAATTTGTCAATCTTAGATATTCTTTCAATGATCTGCCAATATATTTTTTGGAGGTTTTCGGGCGCTAGATTGCCAAAATTACACACTGTGCGGTGGTGGGAAACTGCTGCTGACAGAGCTACAGTTCCTCTCACAAACATAGGCGAATACATGAATTTGTCTGTCTCTCGCTTTTCTCTATTTAATCACATGCGTTAGAAAAGGATAGCAGAGGGGGTCATCGCGTGACTATAGCCCCTATTTCCGTCCTTTTCTTTTGCACGCATTCAAATAGGAGGAGAGAGAGACAGACAATATTCCTGTACCCGGTCATGTTCACAAAATGGAAGCTTGGTAGAGGTAGTTTTAGAAGTGTAGGCGCACCTAGACCGATAATCTTTGGAATTTGTCAACATTATTTCTGATATTACTCGATGGAAATGAATAAAAATTGTAAAAAAATAAATAAATAAAAAAGTGTTCACTTTTCAACAAGGAACAATTTAAAGCAAAAGAAGAAAGTCAGAGGCAAGTTCGATTTTGATTTGAAGGAACTAAAGTTGACATTTCGACAAAGATTATAAGTTAGGTGTGCCTACACTTCTGAAGCGAGCTTATACTGTTTTGAAACTTTGAAAGTAATTCACCAACGTGGAGCAGTTGAGAACCATGGTTTCGACGTTTCAACGCAAGGCAAATTCAACGAGAGTTATTTTTTATTGAAAGTGTTTTTATTTTTCTTCCTTTCTTCTAATTTTCTTATTCTATTCCCTTCTTTGGAACCATGCAGCTACTTACAAATATGCGAATTGTCAGAAAACATCTACGATTTGTTGTCTTTTTTTGGCATCCATCCCAATCCGAAGTGACAAGATCCAAGGCCATCAATTTTCGTCTACTTTGCCGGGATTCGAACTCCGGACCTCCGAGTCTATGGTCATTGGTCAGTTGCGATCTTCCAGACCACGGAGGCCGGCTGATCGAAATGTGAATGGAAGTTGATGTTAGTCAGTTCACAGAGCTGGTTCTTTCAATCGAAAATCATGAAATGACGCCCCACACCGATCAAAGTAAGTCCTTGCTGTGTGTATACTCCTTGTATAGAAAGACCACCGACGGTAGCTCATTTGGTGACACAATTTGGTTTGTAAACTTGTTTCCTCTCTCTGTGTTCATGAGCCTCTACATAACTATAAGCTTCAGCTTGTTTTCTAACAATCTACCCTTAACTAACTAATTATCATGTACCTTCGTAACCGCATGTAAGTACAGTCAGCACCGGAGGTCGGTACCACGAAAAACGTTTTCTCAAAATTTTCACCTAATAACAGAAAAAACTTTCAATTTTTCAAATCATATTTCTATAAACTATTTTTATTTTCCTTGACACTAGAAAAAAATTGAAGGAAATATATTTGCTGTAAAATAGTGAACCTTTGAAGGGTTAAAAAGCCTCAATCTTACACGCAAATTACAGCTTGCCTAACAGCTAGAGTTGGGTACATGGTTATTGATAACTCTTCAAAATGAATCGAAAAGGATGTCAGTGTTAATCAGGCGCACTGACTTCACTGGAACCAACATGATCAGTTGATATGATGAAAATTGCCGAAGTTATAAAGATTTGAAAAACCAAGTTGACCCCTACGGTTTTTTAGCATATATATTTTCTCGCAGCGGAAAACGAAGCAATAAATGGGGCTCTTGCAAACTTTTGCTACACACGGGATTGAAGATTTGATTCTTGCACAAAAAGCTGCAAAAATGACGATGTATGTACTGAAAAATCACAAAATTCATTCTCAGAATCGGGCACGATGGCGATTCTACGCAAGTATCATGGGAGATGATTCCTATTTAATTTGAAAATATCACAAATCTCTGTGTTTTCGTAGAGAAAGTGACAAATTAGACTGGAATCTCCCTTGATACCTGCGTTGAAGCTCCATTACGATCTTGCCTTTAGAGCAGTTTTGTGAGTAAATAACTGAATTTTAGATTTTTTCAGTGTGATTTTCGTGAATTTTGCTGGTAATTACATTCGATTAAACTATTCCTTACAGCAAAAGTTTGCAAGAGCCCCATTGTCCGATTCTTTCTTTCTAAGAAAATAACTTTATCGCACCACAAATATTACTTAAAACATTTAAATGGTCACTTAATTCAAGATGAGACAGATAGTGCTCATTATTTGATCACACCGGAGAAAGAAAGCATCAGACAATTTAGTGCTTCGTTTTTCGCTGCGAGTAAACATCTGCTAAAAACCAGCACAGCGTAGGGATCAACATTTTTGAAAAGCAGTCAGTTCAGTAATGAAAAGCGGTGATATTCTTAAACTTTTCTAATTGCTCTTACCCCAGTTTTGAGGGATTCATCTGACTATCGAACGAGTTTTCTGCGATCAATATTAAAGAATAGGAGACATCAATTAAATCTGTGCCAACATTTATCAAGAGCTATATTCATGTTTTTGGTATTTATTGTTTTTAGTCTGACCAGTGTTCAAACTGAAAGCGCTGGAGAAGTGACAGGGCTTTCAAAACTAAATATCATTGGCTTTATCTAACTGCAACTAAATCAAAATGTTTATCTTAAATAAATAATATTTTGCTCTCTGGTTTAAAACATATACCTATAGTTTTAACTATAGGGTACCTGGGTTGCTTTGTTTTGCCGGTTATGGTGAGGCACCTCCGTTAGTTTCATTTTTATTTATTTGGTTTTGGTTTTTGTTTTTAGCGATTGATAATGGAGCAGTAATGCTCCGAAACGTCTCGTGTTTTTTCCGTGTTTGATTTTAGCCTTGTTTCCCCATTTTAATGTTTAGTGTATAGTTTTAACTATATATGTTTCAAAATTGTTTTAATGTTTTCCTGAAATATTGGAAAAGCAGAGTTCATTACTCCAGTAAAAAAGCCGACTGCTTGGTTCCACGAATAAGTCCTCTTTTCCAACAGAAAACTCTCGTTGATGCCCTAACGAGCAGGAGGATCTTTTTAGCACACATTGCCTGTATTATACTAAAAGAGGCAGTTTTTAATTTGTATACCCCTTAGTGAGGTAACAACGTGGCATATGATGCTTTGGGACCAAATGAAAAGAATGAAGATATTGTAAGGCTTTGATCGAAGCAAAAGAAGCTGGGACAAAATGAAGAATTTGTCCATCTCGAGTCTGCATGGAGACAGATTTTACATTTTCAACCCTACTTCATTTACCGAAAGGCCGAATAATTACTTCATCAATAAATCTATCGTTACAACAGTTTATGAGTGACTTGATTGGTCCAAATCTGTAAAACTTGGCTGCTGCCAAGGTAACAATCATTTAAGTGCTCGTTCTTTAAAGTCATTCAATGCGTGACCATTAATTAACGGGCACTTTCAGGATGGTTACCATGTAGAAGAAGCCAAGTTTTAAAATGTTAGACCAATAGCATGATCATTAATAGACATTAGGCAGTCTTAAAGATAGGTTTATCGATGAAGTAAATAATCGGCCCGCTGATCTAGCGCAACATTGTTAACTTTTCATATGATATGTTTCCACCTGACTGAACCCTTTGAACCCCTGTAAATTTACGAAGTATTATTCTTTATCTGTAGTAGTTTCCATCTTTAATTCCCCCATATTCTCTTCCAGTACCCCATTTTCTCTATAAAATAAATGACGACTCATGCTACCATGAAATTCTATGGCTCGATGTCTCCTCCGAAATCATGAATAAGAAATCCATCCGAAAACGGGGTGTGATTGGAACTCCAGGAAATCGACATTTCTAAATGTAGGAGGAAACGAATTAAGTATTGAGTGTTCACGAGCCATCTCTGGAATTTCTCAACCATTTCCATGCTTTCAATAAATGAACAAACATTATCTTTGATATCATTCCTATTTGGGAATAAAGTATGATGTTCCAACAAGAGGAAAATGCGATACCAGATCTGCAGTTGATCTGGATGAAAGTGATGTATAAATGAAGAGAGTCAAAAGTTTATAAAATTTACACAATTTTTTTTTCATTTATTCATATATTTTCTAAAATGAATTTCGTGAGTTTACAACAATTATGTACATATAATACTAAATAATTACACGAAAAATATTATTTTACAAATAATAACAATACTTGATTTAAATCAAAAGAAACGGTAACAGCGTATACCAAAGGTGCTCAGGTACCTTGACATTCTTTTATTATTTCTTCTGATATTTATAAATTTTTCAATACAGTTTTGGAACAATTAATTATAGTTCACTACCACGATTCTGGATTTCTATCACAAAGCATTAGAGGAATATAATCTTCTTATATTGTTTCATTGTCTGTTGGATGGTAAAAATTAAATTGCAACATTTTACTATACATAGTTTCTAGTACTTCAAAAAGATTGAGATCTCTTTAAGATCATCATTTGGTTGTGTTGAGTGTTCGTTCAAGCGCATATTACCACAATATCTCTTGAAATTTGGAAGATCGAGCTTTTTCAGAGCTCACCTGATTTGGAAGAAAAAAGTTTGCTCCAACAGAAATCGTTTCAATCCCAAAGAACAAGTTTGAAAACCTCAGATGTTAAATTAGGTTAGAAATCAAAAAACTATTAACTCCTTTGCGATTCCGGAAAATTAATGGTTTACCAGAAATTGTGAAAAACATATGAAATAAAAAAACTCGAATTTCAAAACTTTGAGTAAAAATCATAGGCTGTAACTCAAATCTGAACTTCAATCATCGTATAAATTCCAGATTTCAAATAATTATAAAGCATTTGAATGAAATTGAGGGAATGTTTTTGAAATAACCAAAATAATCCGCATAAACTGGTGGGGATGGTGCTCATTACAAGAGGCCATTCATGCAAAAAACAAAAATATATTACTAATCATAATTTAATCATAATTACAACATCAGTTGCCCTTTCGGTATTTCTCGAGATCAATCTTACGTTACATAACATTATTCTAGGATATTATCTTTTAAACAAGACTGATATTCACGATTGTTTTTTATGAAGTTATTCTATTCAGAGTGCAAAAGCATTCAAATAATTTGTAGGAAAAATAAATTGTATGTCTTTGGAGCGTGATTGTTTCTCATATTATTGAAACTTAATGATAATGCATTACTATCCAAATTTCAGACAAAACTGCAGAAAAATGAAATCGGCGAACACTTTATTTTTACTTCAAAATAAGTTAACAATATGAGTGTAGTGGAACAACCTTCTGATAAAAGAAAGCCCAACAATTTTAGAAATTTAAAGAGATAAATCTCTGGATTCATTTGTTTCTGTAAACTAACACTGTACAGTCGTGATGTAACTCATTATTTACAAACTGGGAGCTATTCAAAACTGAGAAACAACAAAAATCAATCAATGAATAAAAGTAGAAAAACAAGTATTGCTATTAGACATTTTAAAAATTAAATTCCTTATGTACAGCTTGAATTTATTGCTAAAATTCAAAATTTACTTTTTACATTTGTATCGCTGCAATAAAAATGAAACATAAAAAAAAAAAAAAAAATAGATTTAAAGGGAAAAAATACAGCTTTCAGTCAATTTCTATTTATTGATGCTCGCCGTTCCGAAATATATGTTAGTAGATAATTACTAAACTTCCACTCAACATTGCTCGAATCATCTTTGCCATAAATTAGAAAATATTGTTGAATGTAAAAACAAAATTACAATCGTCTCAAGAATAAAGAAATACCAAATAACCCGGAAAAAGTTTTAGATCTTATTATCATTGTTGAAGAAACTTTCCAAAATCTTGTGACAAAGTGGAAGGGTGAAAACGTAAAGTGTCCTCTTGAATACGAACCAGGAATGTATTTTATTTTATTTTTTTGTTGTAATTGTATTTTGTATTTTGTATTTATCAATGCAGACGTACCAAGAACTGATGTTCATAAATGTTGTTCATAAATACAGCTGTTTTGAACAGCGTCACAAAAGTTAGTTTCATTATCTGATTTATTCCAGTCGTTTTAGAAATGATTATTCAAAAGTGTATACATATCTATCCTTAATATGGAATGCAATATCTTAAATAAAAAGAAGTAGAACACTCTTTGGGAGAGTGTTCAAAAATCTATCTTATCTTTTTTCGGATTCATTAAGTTGATTAACAAAAAAAAATCAAATGTCAAACACGATTTTAGTTTAAAAACAGATGATAACATTACACATCTGGATTTATTAAAAAAAGGCAAAAGATTACACATACATACAGATGGTGTATAAGGCCAACTTTTGTTTAGTTAACAAACGCCGGGTATCATACAACTCCACATTTTGAGTGGATAGCAAAAATGGAAGAATTCTATTGCATTCCATACTTACAGTCTTATACAAAATACAAACTTATGGAAATATTACAGATTTACTAGTTTTGGTTAAATATTTGGTCCACCGCTGCCATATCCTGAATGTTTATATCAGAATGAAACACTATATTATGTGTTTCAGAGTTCGCATTGAGATGAGCAAATATTTGTTTCTATTCTTAATACAGAGAACTTTTTCAATAATTTAACGGTATCCACATTGATTTCCAATACATGTGTTTAGCGGCTCAAACCGAGATTGGAGAATTGCTTTTGCACTGCATCAAAAATTCTCTGAAACGAACCTAATGCCTAGTATATTCAAGAAGCAAATAATGATGAGGATCAGTAGCGTACGCAGGAATTGTCTTTCTCTCTCTTGCCCCATTAGAGCACGTGTGTTAGAAAAGGACAAGAACAGGGGCTAAAACGTGACTTCAGCCCCTATTTCTTTCCTTTTCAGCACATACATTCAAACGGGAGAAGAGAAAGAGAGACATATTCCTGCGTACGCTACTGATGAGGATAGAGCCAGATTAGTAGTGAACTTGGACCTACCAACAATTCACTACTTCAAGACTACACACACAACCTTCGCTACTCATCTTTCAACATAATTTGCTTCAAGTCTTTGGAACTCTCTCTCTGCAATCCTTTCAATAATAGATACAGAATGGACGAGCCACAAATTACCAAAGAAACAGTCAAGCCCGTATGGAATATTTATCGATGGGAACATCGAACCAATCAAACTCTCATTGTTTGAAAGCTCCAATCTATGTTTGATTCACTAACAGGGGCGTACAAGAAGGACTTCATTTGATGGCAAACTAACGAATTTCCTTCCGACATGCGAGGACTCAGCATTACGCTCGCTTCCAAAAGAACACATTGGAAAATAAAGATGCGTACCTATCAAATATTCATTTTAAAACATGACTCAATAAAATATTAATGTGAATCCTCTCTCAAAAAGTATGTTGGCATATGACTTGATAATCAACTCGTGAGTCTGATCACCAAAATCATTACGGTTATCGTTCGTGGTAGAGTTTCTATATACTATGAGAGTTGCGCTATTTCTGAATCCATTTCTGATTGGATCTCAGATTTAGGCTGCCAAAAAAGCTCCAAGAGGCAAAATGCAAATGGCGGAGGGTTTGGTTACTTTTCGCGGACTCGCTTTCATTACATATTTAAAGTAACAGTGACCGCGGTAATTTTTGTGAATTTTTCCTCTGCTTCAATTTCATTACGGAGAACATTATCTCTTTCAATAACGACCGTTATTGGCGAGAATCTGAAGCTAACCTATAAGAGATAGCGAAATAGTGGCAACAGCGCAGAGGCAAATGGCCATTCGCCATTTGCAATTTGCCTCTTGGGGGCTCCATTGATCCGCTTCTTCTTCTTCATTTTGAGAGTCTTGTCGCAACTCTCATTGTATATATAGGGACTCTAGCTCGTGGAACATTTCAACATTCTCTCATTCACGAACCGAACCAATCGTCACTTAGAGAAAAAAGTAAAATAAAATTCACATTGCCATATGGTATCAGAGAAAACAATTAATTCACTTACAAGATGCGACAGACAATGATAATGGCATCACTATTCAAGAGGTCAAAACTTATGGCTATTTCACATCAACAATGGCATTAAGAATGCAAAGGAAAGGACTGATTTCGATAACAGAGTAAAGGGCACGCTATGGAGACTAAAATAAATATTTTACAAAAATCGCGTACGATCAGTGACAGCTCGTACATTTTGGCAACATTTTATTTTCTACATTTGAACACTTGTGAAAAATCGCTTCAATGGAGGGATTGCCTACCCACGAATCGATTGTTTTACAAACGTTTAAATAGAGAAAACACGTTATTGACAGATTGCACGAGCCGCCGCACCACTGCATGCGATCACGATGAATCGTCAAACCAATACATAAATAGGAACTATAATTCCTTTACTCTGCATCAAACTCTTGTTGTTATGTATTCAGTAATGTAATGTTATGTATTCTCGCAGTAAGTATTCAGATTCTGGGAAATTTATTTTGCATTGCTTCAACAATTTTATCAGTGCAAGTATTTTAGCAAATACAAACCGTAGCTTCGTATTAAAGTGTTGGAGAAATTCAAACACAAATATAACATGGATAAGTATGCCATTTTTTTCAGGGGGGGGGGGTGGACAACGAAAAGTAATTCAAATAAAAAGCGAGAGGAATAGTTTGTGATGTCTATGTGTATTTGTGGTTTAAGCTTCAATTTTCACTTTTTTGATTGATTTAATTGTTATTTGATGTTGAAGAAGTTTACAGGCATGAATGTCAATTCGATGACAACAACTGATCAGTCAAGTGGGAGATTAGGAGAATGGGGAGTTTCTTGCCGACAAATATCTATTTTCTAAAAGGAGAAAATCAGAAAATTCATAGTGGTAGGTTTCACAAGATATGTAAGATAAAATTACTGCAGTTAATTCAAAATCACCCAGTAAAGTTTCGATATCCTCTGTTTTTTGTTTGCATTACGTACATCATTATTGATTTTTAACATCGGCTTCAAATTGGTATTATAATCAAGGAGTGCTTACTTTGCAACAATTCTCAAAATTATTTTTAAAATTTTAACTACTGAGACATGATTAATGGAAGTTTTTTTTTCTTACACTTTTCATTGAATTCTCCACGTAAATTTCTAGTGTTCACGCAGTGAGCTCGTATAAATTCTCAAAAGTAAATGTCTTTTCTCACCAATGAAAACTGTTGGAAAATAAATTAAGGAATAAAAGGAAAACAAAAACAAAAACAATAAAAATAACAACTATAATATTTTAATCACATTTATGACATTTAAATCATACTTTTCTTAATTGGTATCGATCGTTTTTCGTAATATTCATCTACGGATATTTATTCAACTTACAAAAAGAGGAAATGTATTTCTTTTTTGTTATACGGTCGGCCAAACGCTGAAAACAGAAAAAACCAAAATCAAAATTAGTCACATATCGATTGAAAGAAAATCATCATTGAGAAGGAATTTATTCTCACGTATAGTTGAGAAGATGCAAATTCATTCAACATTTCAAAAAGATCTCTAAAATGCAAAGTGCTTGACGCCCGTCCGCCATTTTGATCCAACGCGCAAAAAGAGGGAGATGCAGAGAGGGGGAGAGAGGGAGAGAGGGGGAGAACTTTCATTTTAATTTGATTTTATTTAGCCTGGCCCTAATCGGACTTTAAATAGTCCTTTCTTCCCTAGGACCTGGAAAATTAAACACATAAAACTTAACAGACGAATATAATTTATAAATAATTTAACAGAATATAGGAATAAATAAATAAACAAGTGAATAAAAAATTAATAATTAGTAAAAAAAAAAGATGAATAAATTAATAAATAAATTTAAAAAAATAAATAAAAATATGCGAATGAAGATAAAATTACGAATGAGTGAATGAGAGAGAGAGAGAGAGAGAGAAGGAGAGAGAGAGAGAGAGAGAGAGAGAGAGAGAGAGAGAAGAGAGAGAGAGGAGAGAGAGAGAGAGAGAGAGAGAGAGAAGAGAGAAGAAGAGGAAGAGAGAGAGAGAGAAAGGAGAGAGAGAAGGAGAGAGAGAGAGGAGAGAGAGAGAGAGAGAGAGAAGAGAGAGAGAGAGAGAGAGAGAGAAGAGAAGAGGAGAGAGAGAGAGAGAAGAGAGAGAGAGAGAGAGAGAGAGAGAGAGAAGAGAGAGAAAGAAAGAGAGAGAGAAAGAAAATGTATGGAAGCGCGGAGGAAGGTTAAGAAGGAAAAATCGTTTACACGCGTCGACTGTCATTATGATTAACAGATTTCCAGTGTAACACAAATCAACGGCTGACTTTATGCGCCCGTAACTGCCGGGGTAATAACAGTAATAGGTCCCGAAATCTGAACGCTCGTATCATTATTGACGCCTAATATTAAGTGTCTGACTGACGAAGTTGCAAGAGGAAGGAGAACCAGAGGGGGGGGGGCAGTGGTAAGGAACGGGGAGGGGGGGGGGATGGGGGGCACTCCCGCACTCGCTCCAAGAAGAGAGAAACGACCCATTGAGAAGCAGCGCGAGGCTTCGGAAGTTTTAATTGGTTAATAATTGGTACCGTTTAGAAATAAATACCTTTTCAATTATGGAAATTCGTTAATTGCACTCAGAGAGGGCCCGCTATTAACATAGATACTTCGTCGAGAAGAGTAGAGCAGACTCATAACCGTAGAAAGAAATTGAAAAGAGTTTGGAGAGGATGGAATGGGGGGGGAGGGGGCTCAATACCGATTTGTGTGAAAGAGCGGAGTGGTCTGCTACAAATGATACCGTTCGAACGGAGGGATTGACCTCACTGCTCACACTACCTACAGCAGCTAGATAGATTTGTATTAATATTAATATTTATTGGTTTTGAACGGCACCCAACAAACGCCGCTCCTAAATGGGGTAGGTCAGTTGATAAATTTTTACCCTCTCAACGCTGTGATTATTTCAGTGCTCAAATATGTTTGTCTGATAGGAGCAGTGTAATACATTAGCCAAAGTTATTACGAAAGGAAGGGCTTTTGCATGTAGAAAAATCAACATGTGTGTGATTTTTGTTTGTTTTGTTTGTTTTTTCTATTGATGTTGCTTTTTATTGTTTTTCGTTTGCTTTTGGTTTTGTTTTGTTTTTGTTTTTTTTTTTTTTTTCATGCGAGGAATGAGACTTTCAGATTGAGTCGTACACCTCAATTTTTCATTCTCTGCGGTAGTGAAGAAGGTTTATGCATAAGACTTTTCAGTGGCGCAGCGTGCACTTTTGCAACGTTGTACTGTGCCATTTAAACTCACGTAAAAGATCGAATGCGAAGTTGTTTACCGAACACCGACCAGTTCTATCTTTTTTGTGAGTTTGAATGGACACAGTAGAACACATTATTGAGTGCCTTCAACTAACGAAGTAGGCAAAAACAAGTACTGCTATGTACGAATATTTATCTACCCAATTAATTTCGGATGAATGCGCTGTGATTTGTGACTTATTAAACTCTGTGCTTTAACCGTCACCACCCAGTTCAAGTCACCGATATTGATTTATTTTGGTTTTCTTCGGGGCTTTAATAACATTGATAAGTCTCTGCAAAAAAGAAAAAAAATAAGCGTGTGGTCATCAGCGAATTCTTCTCAGCTCTCCTGTAATTATTTGAAATTTCAAATAAAACTTCGAATCCGAGTTAGTTATATCTAACGACTACTATATCCTTATCAGCATATTCCAATTTTGATCAGGGGCTCTTGCGATGATTGAGAAAAGATTACAGATGCGAGTATATTCGTGCATCGCAGTTTTTACACTGAACTGAACTGTGTACAGTGTAGTCTTTTCTCAACTGGTATAGAATTATCGGTGATTTGATAAACACACTGAAAAAATAAAAATGCTGATTTAGCATTTAACATGTAGAAAAAGTGTCCGATATGTACTAAATGCTGATTTCACATTATGAAAATGCTGATTCAAAATTTGAAAATATTAAATCAGCATTTTCAAAAGTGGAATCAGCATTTTCAAATGTTAAATTAGCATTTTCAAATATTGAATCAGCATTTTCATAATGTGAAATCAGCATTTAGTACATGTCGGACACTTTTTCTACATGTTAAATGCTAAATCAGCATTTTTATTTTTTCAGTGTACCATGTACGCAAAATGGCAGCTCTGGAAAGGACTAAAGTTACTGGAAAGGGAGGGTCGTAATGATTTTATTGAGGCATGAATGAAATCGAAAATTAGGTCGTTTCTATCAATGACATCAATACTACACAAAATACTATCAAGATGTAATATGTATACGTTGATTATGATCGAGGGGAGCGAAATGAATCGAGACAAGATCAAGAGCCACGGTGAAGATGGCGGGTGATTGAGGTGGAATCGGGAGTGAGAGGGGGCTGGGGGAGGGGTAGAGGGGGGGAGGGGGAGAAGCAGGCACAATAGAACCCCTTCAAGCCATGTACTTTGCTGTCACTCTGCACCGATGAAAACAGTGGCGGCGGCAACAGACATCAGACATGCAATGTTCAATGCTGCTCACCGTACAATGGACCAAAACATAGACTTATCCGGTCGGGCCTAGTTTTTGTACTATGACTTTCAACAGAAAGTACCCTGATGGAAATTTTCATTGTTTAATTTCTCGACCAATTTAGGAGTTTCAAGATTTTCAGGTATTTCATAGAGTCTCACAGCATTGGCCACTTGTGACATTATGCCTCGAAAAATTTAAAACGATGGGAAATATAAAATAAAAAATCATCAAGAACAATTTCGATGCGAAGGATTTTCTTTTGAAAGTCATAGTACTTCGCTTCAGAAATATTTGAGAGTCAATATTCAGACTCAAGGTCATAACTACCATGAAGCAGCCGGGACCAAGCCCCAAAGCCCCATAGGCTTTTGGAGCTGCCAAATTTGAAAGTCGCGAGAAATTGAAGGGAGAGCTCAACTCCATCAAGACGAATCCCACAATTTTAACCCACACTAATTTAAATTAGTTTAAGTTTTGGTAGTCAATTAAACTTTCGTATTGCTAAGAAGGGGGTTTGCGCGGACCCCAGACCTGTCCTTTTGTGATAAAAGATTGTATTTCACACTGACGCTCTTATGCTTTCGGATTGGTGTCAATGAGGGTATGTTTTATATACAGTCACCAATTTTCACACTTATTTTTGGATTCGTTTTGGATTTATAACCTGTAAAGTCTTTGGGCTCCTCCCCTCCCCCTCTTAGTGCTTAAAAGTATCTGGGAAAAAGAAAATACATTTAGAAAGTTCATTGCCTGTGCTTTTAAGGGTTCTATATGAAAAATTAATTGAGAAAAAAATAAAAAATAAAGAAAAATAAATAAATAAATAAAAAATAAAATCATGAATGTGGTCATATCCACTAGGAAAAAAAATGGAATTTCGGCTTGATTTAAAAAATATTAAAAAAGGGGCGAATAATTATTCTTAAAGTACGAATGGCAATTCAATTATCACCTCATAGGTTGTATGGAATAATTTCATCATGACAGATTAAATTTAAAAAAAAAAATTAGCCTGGAGATAACTCAATTTTAAATTAGAGACCAAGCAGACTCCTCCTCCTCCCCCCCCCCCACCGCTTAAGTAATCTATGTACATCATATATCTTAGTATTTTGAAGGTTATTTTGTTTTTTTCTTATCTTTTTACGGATTTATTGTTCAAATTCTTTATACATATTCGTGATTTTATGTTTATAGAAAATACCAAAAGAACGAAACATAAATGGAAAGAGCTTAGTTAGCTTCTTGGCTAAGTTCCAATTTATGTCATGTTCTGGTAGTTTTTTGGCCAATTTAGTTTTTAATTTTCTTGAAAATGCCAAATTTTGACCCACTGTATGTCGTCCAAAGGTCGGTCGATTACGCGCGCGCATCGTCCGTCGTGGTCTCGCTTCAACTTTGTACCCACACCGCCACCTGATACTCTTTCCTTCAATTGGGTGGCTCCCTCTATAGGTATACTTTATAACATATTACTCCTACAGTTCTGATCTTATTCACTCCTGCCTGTGTTAACGCTCGTTATTTGATGCCGCGACTAACGCTCATCATAATAGACTCACTAATAAATATGGTTATGCATTATGCACCGCTGCAAAGTTTCCTTTTTTTTCTGTGAAGACTTGGAAATGGGGCCATAGGCGGATCCAACAATCTGGCAACTGCGAATTCTTTCAATTGGAATGAATGATAAACAATCGATTCTTGAAGGGGCTATAGCCCTGTGACAAATCGATTATTTATCATGCAATAAAATGGGAAGAATACGCTATTGCCAGATTGTCGGATCCGCCAACGAATGGGGCTATTGCAAGCTTTTGCCAGAAATGAATACTTGCACGGAATAAAATATCATGTTGACAATGAATAAAATAAATGCTGAAAATCGGGAATACTTTTACATTGCAAAAATTGTATTTTACAAAATGCTAACTGAACAAAATATATTGCTAAATTTGCAAAACAAATTACTAGTTATTCACAAATATTGCAAAAGAAAAAAGTCTTGCAAAATTAGCAATATTTTTTGGGTTAGTATATTTTTTTATTTTTTTTTTTTGTTTTTTTTTTTTTTTGTAATTTTAACACGAATACACGAATATTTTTTTCTGTGTGTGTTAGCAATTATGCACGGATCAGCCAAACAACGATGATAGCTCTAAAAACTTAAGAAACTCATGTGCACGCGTTAAATAAACCAAATCTTTACAAAATGCGCAACCGTAATGGAAATCCAGAACTCTGCCGGCAAAGAAGATTTTTAGATTAGAGCAGTTGTTCCTGCAAAAATGTAGCGATTCTCAAAATATCAGTCGGATCGTTAAGTACACTAAAAAATCACGAAATTTACTCTCAGAATCCGGCTTAATGGCGGAGAGAAGCAGGTGCAGGTACCATGAGCGATTCCTATCTAAATTGAGATATATCTCGGTGTTTCCGTAGAGAAAGTGACATAATAGACAGGAATCTCTCATGATAGCTGCGTTAAACCGCCATTACGAACTTGCCATTATAGCAGTTTTGTGCGTTTATTTCTGAATTTTAGACTTTCTTATTGTGATTTTCGTGGTTTTCGCTGGGTTTTACATCAGGTTGGATTAGTTGCTCACAGTAAAAGTCTGCAAGAGCCCCATTAAACTTCAACCTCTTTAGTCGATATAAAACAACAAAATTTCAGCAGTTTGTTCGAAGAATTATGAAATTATTCCCCGCTCAATAATTCCTCGACCAGTTATTTAATATACCTACCCAAAAGCACGATTTTTCGAGGAAAAAAACCCGATACCGCAAACGGAATGGTTTGAACCAAGGTCACCGGGACCGGGGGGCCCCCAAAAACTTCGATTGCGAGATGGCGTGGCACTCGCATGACTCAAGCTCGCAAGTGCCTCGCACTACATTCTCCGTAGGGGCCGGGGTCGATGGGGGTCATCGGTCAGCCCACCTCCTCTATGCGGCTTCATCAGCAATCAGCAGCGGTGGGCACGGTGGCTTCAATCGGCGAGGCGCAGATCCTAGCGTCGCGTCGAGCAGCCTGCGCGAGTTTGCGCGCGTGCGCGTCACCTCTCGTGCTCACGTTCGCGTTCACGTCCGTCAACTCCCCCAAAATATCAACGACCGCAAGTATGACGACATAGTATCATAATGAAACTCTGACTCGCAGTTTCAATATCGAATGGGTGGCTAATCTTTAGCACGAAATACCCCCCCCCCCCGTCCTTCCTACAGAAGAACTCAGCTGGTAAAAGTTAGCTTTGGTTATGTTTGTTGCAACCTTGCCAAATTTGATTTTATAATGGGGGTCTTGCAAACTTTTGCTACAGGGGATTGAAGTTTTGATTCTTACATTGCTTAAAAACCTGTAAAAATGACGATGAGTACATACTAAAAAGTCACGAGATTCACTCTTAAAATCGAGCTTAAAGGCAGAGAGACACAAGTATCATGGGAGAATCCTATCTTTAAATTGACACATATCTCTGTGTTTCAGTAGAGAAAGTAACATAATAGACAGGAATTTCCCATGATAACCTGAGTTGAATCATCATTACGAACTTGCCGTTTATAGCAGCATGTCTTACTCGAGTATTCATTTAAAATGCAAGTTGGATAAGGGTTGACCAGGGGTGATTCTCTTCTTCTGGACGAGATGAGACGAGATAGCGGGTATCGACCATTTTCATTGGTTTAAACGGTGTCACGTGACAATTTCGAAGTCATTCGAGCCGTTTATTTCAGACGGAATGACCTCCCCCCCCGTCCCTCGAATGACTCGGAATCTGTCACGTGACGCCGTATAAACCAATGGGATTGGTCGAATGGTCGACTTCCATTCTCTCGTCTGGTCTCGTCTCGTTCATAAGAGCAGGATCAGCTCCCAGGGATCGTTACAGTGTGACTAAAGGGTTGAAGAATTGAAGATCTCAAAAAGGGACGAAAAATTGGTTTCTTTCCGATTTCCAATTGTAAAAGTCGTAACAGTTAGATATCTGCATAAATTGATGTACTATCGACAAATTAAAGATTGTCACGGGATTTTGACGAGCTAAGTTTCTCCTTCAAGGTTCTGGTTCGGCCACTCTTCATACTCCTCACACCTTGCAGCTGAGAGGCCAGTGCGGTGAGTGCGGGTGGGGCGGGAAAGCCTCACTTACACCTATGACTGAAAATGTGTAAAAATCTCGCGACAATCTTTAATTCGTCGATAGTACAAATGACCACTGGAAGAAACGCGGCGGAGTTGCCTGATTGTGCAGCATATACTCCTGACTCCTATAGGTTTGGAAAATTCATATGGCGAGAATCTTCTAATACTTCGTATTGGAAAATTCAGCTTGTTTTTTTTTTTTTTTTCTTCTTCTTCTTCTTCTTCTTCTTCTTTAAATCATTACTCAAGTCACATCACTGGCAACACTGATGTCTGAAGTCTGTCCTACCAGTTTCAACACGGAAAAAAAAAAAAAAAAAAAATGGGGAAAAAAATAAAATTATAAGATATCTCGCGCTCTGCAACTCAGCGAGCGTTCGAGCAAACGAGCCTAGGGCGGCGGCAGTGAGCGCGCTGCGCGAAAGCTCGCGCAGTCGTCGATGGACATAGCGCGGTGAGGGGGAAAAGATCCCGAAGGGGGGGGGGGAGGGAGAGGACTTCTGGCATGTGGGTACAGCGGCGAGGCGAATAGAGATATAGAGAAGGAATCGTAGAATTCCCGCAGCCTTGTAAGATGTAATCTTTGGACCAAGGCCTGCAATCTCCTTGGTTCACTATGCGGCGCGTTATCATGCTCAACATCGTGGTTTTAGCACCCAGTGGCACTAAGCGTGGCAAAGCGGCTCGCGGCAAGTGTAAGGCGCGTTTGCATATGCGCCAGGTATAGCTCCCTCCCCTTTTTTCCCTACCTCTATCCGTCCCAGTGCGTGGCGTCCCTTAGCGTCGACCCACAATGGCCTGAGATCGAAGAAAAGTGGCAAAAAATCAGTGGGAAAAAAAATCATCAAAAATCATCGTTTTAAACCGTTTAAGTTTAGTTTGAAACTTTCCAGAGATATTTCTAGGTTAGAATTACTAGATTGTGAGTAATTTTGGCTTTGAAAGTTTTAAATTATATGTATATTTCGATGAAACATTTACTTCTGATTTTTGGCCACTTTTTGACAATCTCGGACCAAATAGTGCGTCGACTCAACGGCGGCTCTGCGATAACCAAAACGGCGCACTTTAGTCCGAATGACTATTTTAGCAGGTAGAAATTCGTAACCTAATCTTGGAAATGCCACAAGAATGAAAATTTGAGAATACCTTCTTAATAATTAATTTTGACTTTCCTTACTCAACAAAACCAATTTTGACGCTCCTGGGGCCCCAACGAGATCCTTTAAACCCCTCCACAACCCAAATTTTGCAACCAACTTCCCCCATCTTGTGATACATATATTAAAAACTTGAGGAAATGAGGAATTTTAGCGCAAACCGGAGTTCTTTATGTGCATTCGAAACTGTTATTATGATCAGTTCTAAATGCCGTTAAAGTCGAACTTTAACCTGTCATAAATACAGTACTAATACACATGAAGAACTCCGGTTTGAGACAAAATCCTGATTTTTTAACAAGTTTTTGCTTGATGTATCCCAAAATGGGAATTTGGTGCAAAAATTGCATTCGCAGGGTTTCAAGTTCAATTCCATAAGTTGAACTTTAACCTATCATAAATACAGTAAGTTCTATTGCACACGAACTACACGGTTTGAGCCAAAATTCCTGATTTTTTAACAATTTTTTGCTTGATGTATCACAAGATGGGGTAGTCAGTAGCAAAAATTGGTTTAAGGGATTGAAGGCACCTGTCGGGGCCCCGAGGGCGTTTAAACTTTGTTTTATCGAGTAGAAAAGTAAAATCTTAATCAATAAGAAGGTATTGCCAAAGTTTCATACCTGTGGCGCATTTACCAATCTTAAGTTATGAGTTTATACCTGCTAGAATAGCCATTCGGACCATAGTGCGGCGTGGCGCGGCATGGCGCGGTCGGTTTTGTAAACATACTTGCGGTTTGCTTTAACTAGGCGCTTGCTTCTGTTGTTCGCACCCATTCTTCAGCGAGAAGACGAAGACGACGTCGAGGAACGCTAACCTCGAACTCGCTCGCCAACGTTAGGCGCCGCTGATCCGCGCCGTGGCATCGCCCGCTGCGAACTTACGGACCTACGGACCTACGTCCGTTGCGGCGAGTCTTTACAAAATTATGTGTAAGCGAGAGAGACCTCCGAGAGCTTTGTGAAAGGGTGAGAAAAAGAGGGGAGGGTGAAATAAGAGGGTTTGCCAGAAAATAAATGCCTTTTAACGCCCCGTTAATCGTCAAAAGATATTCCACCAAACCTTTAGGCGAATTTTATTTAGAGTGTCGGGTGGAGTTTTGAGGTTCGGAACTTTTCCACTGAAAAAAACAAAGTTTATGTACAAGCCGAAGTAGCTTTATAAAATAAGTTCGCTGAGCAAAAGTTCAAGCTGTACGGGAGAAAAATACAGGTGTACCAAAGCACTACGTCTTTAGAGTGACATCGTCTTTTCTTGCTTTAGCTCTATACCGAAGTAGTGTTTCAGGACAACCACAACTTCAGGGGCGCCATTTGGGGTGGGGGGGGGCAGAGGGGAAAATCTGAAATGGCGCCCCTGCACAACTTGCTCCGGTAGAGCTAAGTCTTTTGCTCTGCGAAGCTACTTTAAAAAGCTGCTTCGGTTCTACTTAAACTTTGTTTTTTCAGTGTCGCGGGACATTTGAACGCCGCAAAGTCAACAAACCTCTTCTATAATTGTTGTAAGTACAAAACAGAATCCATAAAGTAGACATGCCCCCACTCTCTCCCCCGTCCGCCCAAGTGATTTGTGAAGAGAAGTTAGATAAGTCGGTAACTCGCTATCTTCCATTTATTCACTGTCTATTCTTTGAAGATATAACAATGATATATCTATGATACTAGTGAGTTTTAAAAAAAGAAAAGGATGAGTAATTTTCAGTACAATTTCGGAAATGTTTTAAAAAACTGACATTTTGCTTGTTTTTGTTTATTTTTTGATAACTATAATCATTATTCATATCTTCCATTAGTAACTTGATCTGGCAACACTAGAGTGACTGGTGACGAGAAGTTTATGCATCTTCAAGCAATCAACGCTGACCGCCCACGCTAGCCACCGATCTCATCACCGGATGATGAAACTCGCGAGCCAGTGATCTTGTATGCTAAAGGCAAACGGTGTACCAAATGATCGATTACAGTTTCTATGTATTCATATTCTTCCGGCCGTGGTTCTCGCGATTTCGCGGTAATTTTGACGGCGGTTCTGTGTTTGCTTGTAATTCCCTCTCTCAACCCTCGGATCAAGTCATTCCCCATCTCACCGCCAGCATTGTCAAGGATTTCGCTCGAATTCATCAAAACCCACTCGAATCTTGCAAATCAGGATTCATCTGTGCATATGCGCGGGCGAATTAAAATTTGCACCTCGTTAAAGGCGCACGCGAACTTAATCGTTGATACAAGTTACACTTCAGGTGGTACTATATGATCTTCAAAACAAAGTCCTCTCATCAAAAGGGTCCTTGATTATGCCGTCCATTATTTTTCAGAGTTTTAGAGTTGTTAAGGAGTACTTTATAAAGCGGCAATGCTGTTAGACTCTACAATACCTGAAAACTGCACTCGGGTTTAAAATTAGTCGAGAAATGGAAAAACTGACGTTCTTGGATTTTGCGATTTTCTTTGGTTTCAAAAAACACGACTTTACCCAAAAGCGACTAGTGGCGCTATCCATCGGAATGAAATCTGGAAAAGTTTCACCAGGAATCACCTTCATGGATTCGATTTAAAACCACCGCCCGGTGAAAAAGCTGCACACTCGCTCTCATTCTCGTGAGTTACATCTGTCAATAACTGGTTGATACCGCTTTTCTATGGAACGCGCAGTGCTCGATAGTATATAGTCCTTCACGCTGCTGAAAACGCCGTGCGCCAAGCTACCGTTGCGGCAGCTAGTGAAAACAGAGATACCCAGAGTGGGAGGGTATTTGGGGGGGGGGGGGAGTCGATTTTTCCGGCCGGTACTTTTGGTTTATTTCAAAACAAACAAACGCGAGACAGTCGAATCGAATCCAATCCAGATGAGGAAATTATACAAAATGGCACCGCGTGACATTCGAGAGGCGGGCAAAGAGGGAAGGGTGGGGGGGGTGCCTGTTGATGTGGGAGGAAGTAGGCAAGGATAGGGGTTAAGTGGAGGGGGATGTTGACGAGCGGATGACGGGACTGGTTGAATTTTCCGCGCCTCGGGCACCGCTGGCCGCTGCGCTCCCTCTCTCTCTCTCTCTCTCTCTCTCTCTCTCTCTCTCTCTCTCTCTCTCTCTCTCTCTCTCTCTCTCCGTCCGGCGTCGTCGGCGTCGTCCGACTCAATCCGTTCGTCCGTTCGACAGGAGGAACAATGTTGTCAGATCATGCAACAGAAATACCCTACAATTTCTCGCCTTTATATTTATAGATCAGCAGAGTGAGTGTTTGCTGATTTTTTTCTGCTGCACAATCTGGCAACGGTGAACCGGAATCAGCTCCGGGGACTTCCGCCCGAGACCTGATTTGCTTCACTAACGTTGTTGGGCGATCAGGCCTCGACTCCACACTCTGGAGCAGCAGCGGGTAATTTGATGAATTAGTGACACTTTTTTTTCATGTTTTTTTTTTGCTGACTTTTTTTCTCCCCCCCCCCCCCCCCACCTCTCTCTTACTACTCCCATCGATCCTTTTTACGTTGATTTCTTTTCCGTCTTCGTTCGCTAAGCTGCTTCCCTGACTCGAGAGGGCCCAGTCTCCTCCCTCTTCTTTCTCGCGTCGCAAAGTGGGGAGAAATTACAGATTTGGAGGCAAAACATCAGCAAATAGCACCTAAAATTGAAGTTCTAGATCCCAGGAAAGCACGTCTACATTCCAGTGGTTTCATTATCTTCTCTCTAAATTTATTCATTCCAAAATAAAGTAAATATTTTACTTTAGCTGACAATTTTACTAGATAGTCTTCATGACTTAAGGATTTAGTATAATATATTTAATAATAATATATTTTATAATATTTTTATATAGTATAATATTTTTTATTTGTTTTATATATTTTCAACGAATATTACGTCGTATCGTTTCCTTTCTAAATAATAAATAAATTAAAAAATAAGATTCTGAAACTCTGAATGGAAAGTAGCCTTCCTTTTATGCGCGCCTCAATTATGCGGTTTTGGAAATAGGCGACAATTTCAAGTACCTATACTATGACTTTCAAAAGAAAGTATTCTGGTAACAATTTTCATTATTCCATTCCTCAACCAGTGTTGAAAAATTTTAAAGTCTTCAGGTATTTCAGAGTATGACAGCATTTCCACTTGCAAAAGTGCCTTAAAAAATCTAAAACTCTTTGAAAAATAATGGACAGCATAATCAAGGACCGTTCAGAAGAGAGGACTTTCTTTTGAAGGTCCTAGTACCTTCACTTCATGTGTTGTTCAAAGGACGGCAAAGAATACGGTCCTGAAATAATCTCATATTCTCAGATTTTTCCTTCTTTTTGAGGAATTAAGACTTATGCTCCTTTGCTTATGCTTCCCCCGTAATTTCTTATGGTGGTATAGAATCACGTGTAAAAAACGAGTAAAAAAAAGAAAAATGAGAATTTTTACCGAAAACCTTTCCAATTATTTTTTTGCTATTTTTCCCGTATATTTGACCACCTATTGTGAATTGGAAAATTCATTTTTGGTTGAAAAAAAAATATATATATTTAAGGCAGTGAAGGGTTGGAGCTCGAGGACTCGAGCTCGCGACCTCTGGATCAGTAGTCAGTTTTGTTAATCGCTGGACCACAGAGGCAGACGATTCTCAGCTAACTAGATTCTTAGGTGCGTGCAAATAGAAAAAGAAAAGAAAAATGAAAGGAAAAAAAAAAGACGCGGCAACGATACCTGTCACCGGTTTCTGATTTCCTGATTTGAAAAGAGTCATCACTGCATGGAGCGCGACGCGACGTGATGCACGATGCGCTGAGGAAAGGAACGACGAGAAGCAAGTCGACCCATGCGACGTGACGTGCTGCCCCTCCTGTTTTCCCTTCCTTCCCTGTTTTTCAATTTCCACTCAAGCTGAGCAGGATCGCGTCAAAGAAGTCACTGCGCCCACCCGCGTCGTGATATGTACTATGACTTTCAAAAGAAAATACCCTGGTCGAAATTTTTACCATTTTAAATCCCGGCAACCAATAACAATTTTGTGGGTTTCAAAAGTTTCAGAATGACTCTTTAAAGTACGTCATGAAAAATCGAAAATACTCTTGAAAACAACAGAACAGTGCGTCGTGGTATGTACTATGACTTTCAAAAGAAAATACCCTGGTCGAAATTTTTACCATTTTAAATCTCGGCAACCAATAACAATTTTGTGGTTTTCAAAAGTTTCAGAATGACTCTTTAAAGTACGTCATGAAAAATCGAAAATACTCTTGAAAACAATAGAACAGTGCGTCGTGGTATGTATACTATGACTTTCAAAAGAAAATTCCCTGGTCGAAATTTTTACCATTTTAAATCTCGGCAACCTATAACAATTTCCCGGTTTTCTGAAGTTTTTGGTGCTGCAATCGTTAGTTTTGGAGGTTTTTACACCCGAATCGACTATTAAATCGCTTATAGCCCCATTCAAGCATAAAAATTCCACTAGAAAGTTTTCAGTAAGCTTTAAAAGTCGAAAAAGATTATTTATTATGGCTTTTTTTACGATTTTTTGCCACTTTCAGAAGATCTCATCAGACCATAGTGCAGCGTAAGGTATAAGGCAATAATTGGCTTCAACGGGTCTCGTTTATTATCAAATTTATGTAATGTGTATAAAAAGTACAAGTGTTGGGTTAAATACTGAGGTATATGGTGCCTCCTTCATTTCACTTGACTTTTAGTCATTTTGACAAAAATGATTCAGCTTTCGATTAGTGGGTACTTTTATTTACTATCGGACGTTCTTCATACTACCGGACGCTTCAAGTAAATTTTTGGACGTTCTTCCTGGAAATTTTAGATGGACATTGTCGAAGGTTCTGGTCGTGTTTTTTGTTTGGACATTTAAAGCCTCCTGGACATCTATTTTTTTTTTTTTTTTTCACAGTTTAATTTTTTATGAAAAATTGTTAGAAAAAAAAACAAACAAAAAAAAAACAAAAAAAAAAATCTGATGAAATCAAACAAAACCCTTTTGAAACATTTGAGGACTAAGGGTAACACTATCAAGGCGGTCACCCGTGGGAACTCTCGGTAGCACTTCAATTTTAAATTTTTACCACGTAATGGACGAGATTTATAGAACCACTTTAATATCATGGTACTATCAATCTTGCCAAAAACGGAGTGGGACGGCTTCTGTATCCAACGACTAATTTGTCGCTATTGAATTATATCAACGTAAATCCTACTTATCAGGTGAATGATAGACCAATTACTAACAAGACCAAGTCTCAAACTGGGTGGCGCAATCGGAGGTGCCCAACTAGAGGTGCATGAAACGGTCTCAGAGAAAGGCGGGCAAAATGGTCTGAAGTAAATTGCATAAATCGCGGTAGGAAACATATACTCGTGAGTCTGTATCTCTCTCATTTTACCATTGAAACACACATGTTAGACAAGGATAGACAAAGGGATAAAACCCTATCAAACTGTCCTTTTTCATCTTATACGTTCAAAGGGAAAATGATAGAGATGGAAGATATGCTTGCTACGACGCACAGTGGAGCGAGTCAATAGGATGGATCGGACACACAATATTTGACTAAAATTTGTGATTTGAATGTTTTTACCGTCAAAAAACAAACTATATAGGATGATTCTCGAGGGAAATTTTACATTAAAACCATGGTTTTCATTGCAAGGAATTTTTGCAAAGGAATTTCATTGCAATGAAATTCCTTTCAAACTTGTAAGTTAGGTATTACCAAAGATATACGCATTTAAATTCACCACGCCATATCCGTCGTCTCCCATTGGCTCGCTTCACTGTGCGCCAATGAAAGAGCATATAGTTGATAGGAGGGTTTGGTGGTCGAGGGTTGGGGTGAGAAAGGGGCTCCACCTCACACAGGTTTGTCAGGTGAGTGGATTCGCAAAGCTGCCTGTTTAAAAAAACAATAATAATTGATCAATAGAATCCTAATTTATCACGATGACGCGCTGAGAAGTTGTCGTATATATTGAGATGTACCTGTCTCCTTAAACGTGTCTCAAGTCAGGTTCTGCTTATAATCTCTCTCTCTCTCTCTCTCTCTCTCTCTCTCTCTCTCTCTCTCTCTCTCTCTCTCTCTCTCTCTCTCTCCTCCTTCCATTATTCTTCGTCGAGTCTGCGGTCCACCGAGATCTTATCACGCCTTGAACTGGTAAACGCTGCAACACGCGTTACTCTTTCGAAATCATTGTTGCGCGTGCTTCGCGTCCAATGGGGTACGCAGGAATTAGTCTCTCTCGCTCTTTTCCCGTTTGAGTGTGTGCACTAGAAAAGGAAAGAGATAGGGGCTGAAGACACGTTCGAGCCCCTGTTTCTGTCCTTTCCTTACTCACGTGTTCAAATGGGGAAAGAGAGAGAAAGACTAATTCCTGTGTATGCTACTGGTCTTGTCGGACGTCGGTTGCAACATTTCAATGTTACATTTTCATCGGCTCTTTTTGAGGGAAAAAAATGATAGTTTGCTGACAGAAATGAATGTTTACAATTGAAGGTAGAGACACGAGAGCAATCGCCCCCCCCCCCCAAACCCTGATAAAAGTGTTCCTTGAATTTCCATGACCAAATTCCGTGGGATTTATTTCTGTGGATAAATTATTATTTTTCCTTAAAATTTCATGGAGTTCCGTGGGCCGTTCATGGGATGCCATAAAGTTTTGTACGTAATTTTATGGAAAAATAATAATTACCCAATAAAAAAGGAGAGAGACGGAATACAAAATTTGTGACAAATTGATTTTTTCCCCCATCCTTTTTCTGCAATAGTTTATCCTAAAGGAGTGTATAAGACAGTGGTGTACCGTGCAATTCAGCAAGTGTTATTTTGTTAATTAGAACCCATTAAAAATATCGAACGATTGGGTTTTCTTAGGACACTCTCAAATTTGACCTTTTACATGGGTTTAAATCGATAAAATGCAACGTTGCCAAATCGCACGCTACGCCATCGGTACATGAGTGTCATGATGAAACACGTGACTCGTTTCTAACTTGGACAACACGTAACTTCTTCCATTTTTATTTATACTTTCGATCTCTACGCTAGAGGGTTATGAAGAGGTAGAATAGAGGGCCAAGATAATGAAAGTATTGATTTTACTTTGAGTATACAGTATTGTGTATAGATTATTTCTTATATTTTTTTTCTTTTTCTTTTTTTTATTATTATTTTTTTTTTTTAATTAAAGGGTTTAGAGGTGGTGCTGTAGTGTTGAAACTCACATCTCAGTAGAAGAAAAAGTTAATTAATTTTGAGTTCGACATTTTTTGGATACAATCGCGACTGCATGACTGCGGTTCGGAATGCAGCAGGAATTGACCGTGATAACGTGTTCAACGAGCGACCTCAAAGACGCGCGGAGCGGCATGCGTGCGCGTTTCACGCAATGCGCGCTGCGTCTACTCCGATGGTGAATCCACAGTTGCCGATCAGTCAACCATAATCGTTGCCTTCTATGTTTTGATTTTTCGCTCATTTGCGATTCAAACGAAACATATCTTAGAGAGGGGGGAAATGCTCAGGGTGGGAGTATATGAGTCTATTGAGCACTTTTTTTTTTTTTTTTTTTGCATTTTCTACAAGTGGCAAATGAATGCACTGAAAAAAATAAATAGTTAAAAAAGTATAGGACAAAATGATTTCCTAAACGAACCTATAATTTTGTTAAATTAACAACTAAAATGCTAAATCAGCAATTCGTTTTGTTAGCTTACAACTAACTTTGCCCAACCAGCAACAAATCAAACAGTAAAAATAACAATTTTTATGCTGGAATAACATATTAGTAAGTAAAATCAGCAATTTATTGTGCTGATATAACAAGCTGAATTGTTAAATCAACTAATTAATTGGGTTAAAAGTTCTGTATTTTTTTATCCAAGCATTTGAAATTGCTAAATTGACAATGTTTATTTAGTTAAAAGAACACCATTATGTGGTTGATTTAACAACTATTTTTGTAAACTCAACAAATAAATTGTTAACGTAACAGAAAACCCTGGTTGATTTAGCAACTTTCAATTTTTGTTAAATCAGCAAATTTTGAATTGTTGTTTAACAATTGATTTTTTTCAGTGTGGAACTTGCAGTGTTTTTTATAATATCTTTTTTGACCACGCGGGATCGTGAATAAAAACGGTTTCAAAAGTTGAGAAAATTTCGATCGATTTGAAAAGATTCGCGTTTGGCGGCGCAAGCGATTGCGTAATAGTATAAAAGATCAACGAGACCGTCATTTTATCTATGGTTTTGCGTTTATGACGTGTCTTTTTACTTTTTTACTTGTTACTTGTTAGAAACAAAGTTAGAAATTGAGAAAGTATTGCGATGACGCAGATGTGTCTGTCTGTCTGTATCCCAGTATAACTTTTGAACAAATCGTTCCAGTTGCGGCTCGTGCAATTTGGCAACCACGCTAATTTTCCATTCAAACCTATGTAAATGTATCGATATCTTGGGAGTGCAATTGCACCTCCTGAAGATCGATTGTTTTACACAGGTTTAAATGAGGAGAATATGTGGTGCCAGATTGCACGCACCGCCACTGAATCGTTCTTATGCATCAAAATTTTGCAGAGAAGTTGGTTTCACCATTCCCCAGAGGGACTTTTTTTTTGTTTTAGCGAAATTTTGAACTGTAGGCAAGTTATTGGTGATAGAAGAATTCCATTAAAATCAATGGGAAAAAAATGTTAAACAGGGAAAAATTGGAATATTTCAAATACATATAGCTGTTTGAATTTTGATGAAAATTTGCAAAAAATATTCTGCCTACTGTAAAATTAACACCTGAGTTCTGAGGGTCTCCCCCAAAATATTACAGGGATTGTAAGGACTGAGGGTCTCCTCTCGGAATGATTTTGATGTGAGAAAGTGTCAGTGGGGCATTTCCTACAGTTAATTTTCTCTCACAGGAATTTCTTATCACAGGAATTGCTTCCTGGTCGAGTTTTTCAACATTTTTGAGACATCAAGAGTATTTTAGAGATTTTTTAGACATTTCAGCGGGTTACAAAAGTTACTATTTTTATCAACATAGATACGGCAACGATGTACGAGCCTCTCTGTCTCTCCGGGCATGAGCTGCGGTCCGTTAAGCTCGCGCCGCGCTGCTGCAAGTGATTCTCTTGCGTTCACCTTGAACTAATTATTTAAGTCTAAAAAAAAAAAAAAAAAAAAAAAAAAAAAAAAAAAAATCTCTGCGATACTCGACTCAAACTAAGTTATAAGCCCACTTAGATTGACTGAACTGTGATTATCAGATAATTTCGAGAGTCAAAAAATAGCGGAGTTAAAATTTCTGAGCAGTTGGTGGGTCCTGAAATTGACGTAAAACCTGCAGTATTGTAAGCAGTGGGGAAATCATAGACAACCAAATGATATGTAGTTACCATTTAAATCTATGAAAAAAAATCGATTATTATGAAGGAACAGGCTACCTCAACAAGAATCGATTATAATACAGGGTTTTGAATGGGGAGAAGGTCTATTGTTGCCTGCCACATTGCAGAATTGACGCTCCTAATTGTAAGCAGATAATGGATTTTACTATCATCTTCAAAATAAGGTTCTCTTTTATCGAAATCGTCCTAGATTTTTTTTTTTTTTTTCAATATTTGCCATCCATTTTTAGATTTTTTTAAGGCATACATTCAAGTGCCAATTCTAAGAAACTCTGAAAATCCAAATTCTGAAAACGGCAAAATTCTGTCAAATTGGCCGAAAGATGGAAGATCGAAAATTTTGAAAGTTTCCACTAGGATACTTTCTTTTTGAATGTCATAGTACCATGACCGCAGAGAAAAAATTAGAGGAGGGGAAAAATGTTTGTTTTCAAAAGGGTTTTAGGAGGTAATCCTTGTCCCTAGAAGGTTGATGTTTCGTTTGTAACTGTGAAATTTTGCTCAAGATCTTTTTCACTAAAAGGTGTAATCTCATAAGTTGTTTTATGTTTAGCACGCCTAAGGTAAAAAAAGTTGGCTTACGGTCGCGGTGCAAGTTTTACGCTGTTCATTCTAAAGGTCGACTTAGAATGTTTTTCCTGGTGGAATATATATTCCCCTCCAGTTTTTTTCTCAAATTCCAGAGTGATGAATCCTCGTCATTTTAACTTCCTTTGACGAACACTTATGGCACTTCATTTGGTATTCTCGTTGAACGACTATTTAATGTTACAATTGCTTAATTTTTTTTTTTTTTTTTTTTTTTTTTTTTTTTAGTGAAATTTCATTCGATCGGATGTGGGAGTGGTGAAAGTAATTTTCCACCGTTGACATTTTAACGGGAAGTGACTTCAGTTTTCCCACGGGATCTGGCTCAACCATTTTTCCTGATATACTACATCGGAACATGCAAAAATGCGAGGCTGTTCTTCCTCCACGATTTGCATTCTAATAGATCATTATCGTAAGGAGCTTACTCAATGACGTCCAGAAGTTTGCCTTTCTCTCTCTCTCTCTCTCTCCCTTCTCTCTCTCTCTCTCTCTCTCTCTCTCTTTCTCTTCCTCTCTCTCTTTCTCTTCCTCTCTCTCTTTGCCTCTCTGTCCATTCGTAGATGTGTAAGAAATAGGTTGAGAGAGGAGGTATCATGTGACCTTAGCCCTGTCTCAGCCCTTTCTCTAACACGTGCATTCAAATGGAAGGAAAGAGATAAAGAGAGAGAGAGAGATAGATAGAGAGAGAGAGAGAGAGAGAGAGAGAGAGAGAGAGAGAGAGAGAGAGAGAGAAATTTCCTGGATACACTTCCGAGTTTACTCGACGATATCTAGATATATGAGAGTTATTTTTCCGTTTCATTATCCAAAAATGGGAGTTTTGAACCAACCATAAGTTGCGTCAATACGACAGTAAGCTTTGGCTCTGGAATTTCCGCGATGCCACATTAGAATGCGAATAAGAAGGATTGAAGTTTGAATGGCGTGTTTTAAGGAGAAAAAGAGAGCCGTCGCTTCTCACGGATTTTAGCGTAAATTTTTTTTCGGTATCATTGATGAGGTTAAAAACGCATTAGAGCAAATCTTAATCTTCAAAGAAGCTGCGACAAAAAGATTGAAAGTTTTTTTTTTTTTTTTTTTTTTCCTTGATGCTACACACCCTATGCATCATGAATAATGTTGTTGAAGAATACAAATGCCGTACAGTTATTCCTTGTAATCTGGAAGAATAGAATAAACTGTAATCTGATTGAACAAATCAAAAGTAATTTCCCTTTATAATCTCGAGATTTTTTTTTTCCACAACCAAATTCTCTGGACGTTGTGTCCCTCGCCCAAAGACTTTGGTTGCTTTGTCCAAAGATTTCAGTCTCCCTGCCAAAAGGACGCCCGGCAACTATATGTATAATTCGCCGCAGACTTTGGTTCCCCTGCCCAAAGCTTTTTTTCAGAGTGATTGCCATCGATTTCCCTAAATGCAAAAAGTCAAAGTCGAAGCCCTAACGGCACACTCAATCCAGGTTTAGTTTCAATCCAGCTACTCGAAGGATTGAAAAACCGACGATTGCCAATCTGATTTTAATCCGATTTCAAGACTGGTTTACAAGCGGCACGGGGATGAGCAGCTCCGATATCCGGGTTGAATCGGCTTGAACAAGGATAAACACGGACTCCTCAAACCTATGAGAACCCGTTTTCAATCAGTATCAAACCTAGATTGACAGTCGGATAATCACCAGGTGAACAAGCTTCGTGAAAGACGGATCGGAAACGAATGTAAATCCGATTCAAACTGCATACTGGACCCTGCCACAAATTGGATCCGAACCGGTTTCAAGCCAGTTCTCTGAACATGGTTCAAGATGGATTTTAGAAACTCATAAAAAAGGACTTCAAAACGGTTTCAAACTTGCTACAAGAAGCTTCATCAACCTAGTTTCAAGTGAGCTTTCAGCCGATTTCTTAATCGTCCAGTCGGTTGGCTAGTTTAGTGCTTCTTCTTGAAACTCGATTGAAACCGAATTAATCGAAGGACTTGCAACCGATAGGAATCTGTTTCCAACAAGGATCAAACCTAGCTAATCAATCGGATAGACGTCAGGTTCAAAAGCTCCATAAAAGACAAATCAGGGACGGGTTAAAAATCGACTCGTTCCGCATACTACATCCTAATAGAAATGGAATCCGATCCAACTTCATGCCAGCCTTGTGAACCGAATTCAAGTCGGATTCAACCCGTTGTAAAGACGGTTTGAGTTTGGGTCGGATCACGTTCGTCAATTTTTTTTTGCGGACATGTAAGCCATTTCAAGCCGTCTACAATTCGCATTCAATCCGGTTTAAATAACTGTTTTGAAACCGGATTTGAAAGTAGAGTTGTTGATCCGTTTAAACCCGTGTTTAACCCAATTGATAAAATAAGTTTGAATATGGTTTTAAATTAGTTTGAAGTAGGGTTTATAACCCTCCATGAAATCAGTTTGAATCAAGGTGAAATCTAGCTATCCAATTTTTGGTGCGGACATGTAAGCCATTTCAAATCGTCTACAATTCGCATTCAATCTAGATTGAAAAACCTGGTTTGAAACCGGATAGGGAAGCGGAGTTAACTTAGTTCACGGCTTCCGCCGAGAGAGTGCTCCACCATATTTTTGCGAAACGTTACTCGCGTTTACTTGGCCCCGAGCTGCGAACGACCTCTCCACTGAAACTTGGCACAGTTGGGACATCTCCATCAGTACTTCTTGGTATTGGATTTACCCTAGGCCCACGTAGAGTGCCTGAAAATTGGGTTAGTGAGTCTAACCTAAACATTAACTCAAGCTTGAGTCTATAACTTTCTATCAGTTTGAAGTTGGTCTAGTAAAGTTCATTAAGAACTTGGCTGCCATCTGGATTCAATCTGGTTATTCAAGTTTAGATACGATCTTGTGAGTCATTCAAGTCGCTTAGCTGCACTTTGCATTCAATCCGGCTTGAGTAACCAGTTATAAAACCGGATGGGGACGAAGCCGACGAAGCTTAGTTCTTGATCCGAAATATACCTATGTTGAACCCAACTGATGAAACAAGGTTGAAAACAGCTTTAAATCAGCTGAAAGTAGGGTATATAATCCTCTTCAAAATCAGTTTGATTTCGGGTTAAATCCGGCTGTTCTATTTTTAGTGCGGACATGTAAGCCATTTCAAGCCGTCAATAATTTGCATTTAGTCTGGGTTGAATAATCTAGTTTGAATCCGGTTAGGAATTTGGTGTTTAAAACTGGCGTAACCCTGATTGAACCCCATTAATGATTCAAGTTGAAAAACGTCTTTAAATCAGCTTGAAAAGGGATTCACATAATCAACGGCTAAGATTGCTTAAATTCGAATCAAATCTAGTTAGTCAATTTTTTTTGCGGACATGTAAGCCATTTCAAACTATCTATAATTCGCATTCAACCCTGCTTTGATAATCTCGTTTGAATCCGGTTCGGAATCGGTGGTTTAAAATTGGGAATAACCCTGATTGAATCCCATTTTTGAAACAAGTTGAAAAACGTTTTTGAACCAGTTTGAATAGGGGTCTATGATGCGTGGCGAAGATAGCTAGAATCCTAGTCAAATCTAGTTAGTCAATTTTTTTTGCGGACATGTAAGCCATTTCAAACTGTCTATAATCCGGCTTAAGTCCAGCTTGTGTTAATCGGGTTTGAAACCGGATTGCAAAACTGGATTGAAATCGGTTGACTGGTTTGCCAAACCGAATTGAATCCGCTTTCAACCTCGAAATGTGCCGTTAGGTGATCGCAGCACAGTCGAAAGTTCGATCTTTTTCATGGCTTCACTGAGAAAAAAATTTAAGTAATTTAAGAGTCTACTTGTAAAAAATGGTGAGAGCAAACGCATTTGTTGATATATCAAACCTTTTTGTTGATTTTACAATCCGATTTTTTTAATGAACAAATCTAAAAAGGTGTGAATCAACAATTCGATTTGTAAAATTATCAATCCAGATTGTTGATATACCTTTTTGGATTGTTGATTTACCTTTTTAGATTGCGTTCATTTAACAGATTGAATTGTAAAATCAACAGAATGGTTAATTAAATCAACAAATACGTTTGTACTCACCATTTTTAACAAATAGATTGTTGAATACCTAAAAAAAAATTCAAAGATTTAAAAGGACAGTATGCAACGTTGCCAAATGCACGCTTCGCCAGCACATGAATATTGTTTAAGTAATTGATAAAATGAAGCATTAAAAAGAACGCGTCAAAATGAAAAGAACAGGCGACGACTGCACATAAACTGTATTCTCATCCGTGCCTAAATACACGGTGCCGAGATAAAATGTGAAATGATAAATTTATACGTATGGAACGACACTGCATTATAAGTTAGCCGTGGCTACCCGCTACCTGCAACGTACGGGCGAGTTTATAAATCATGAAAAAAAAAAGTTGATTAATGTGCATACTTGATGAACAGAAGGGGTCACAATAAAAATAAAAATGCTCAAGAAGCAGCTATAAAACTCTAAAAACCTATGCTTCGCCTTCCACGATGCAAAACATTTTAAACGCGGCCGCCGTATAAGAATGAATAATATACATCCACCAACAGTTTTAAAAAGTGCTCAATGTGATGCCATGCGATACGCATGCGCGGTTGCGCCCGTTTTCATCTACCTCGATTTCTTAAATGCGCACGCATCTCATTTTGCACTAGCATATTTCTCCCCCCCCCTTTCTCCCTCTCGCTCTCTCCCCCATCGCTACCCGCGCCTAAATTTTAAAGCAAAACACCTTTTTGATGTCATTGCTATAATGGGTCTGTTGCACACTTTTGCTACAACGATTAAGAGTGTTTAATCTAATGTAAAATTGCCTGAAAAGTGCATTGGTGGCATCAGAAAGTCATAAAATGCAATAGTAAACTCACAAAAGGCGTTTAATGAAATCCAAGATGGCGGTAAAATATCGAGCAATTTGTATGCATGCACCACGAACATCCAAGTATAGCCAACCTCACAATATCGATCACAACCAATTACTATGTAAACAAACACATAACCTCTACCTCCACTGAGGTTGTCAAAGTTGGCCATCCTTGGATGTTCACGGTGCATGCATACAGATTGCTCGATATTTTACCGCCATCTTGGATTTCATTAAACGCCTCTTGTGAGTTTATTATTGCATTTTATGACTTTCTGATGGCATCAATGGACTTTTCAGGCGATTTTGAATTAGATTAAACACTCTTAATCGTTGTAGTAAAAGTTTGCAACAGACCCATTCAAGGCAATACTCAATTTCCGTTTTTTTAAGGGTAGGTTAACTAACACTTGTACGAGAGTCGTTTCGAAAGTAAGTTTCCCTAATTTATATCTCGGCAAAAAAAAAATAATAGATACAACAAGTTTGTAAAAAAGCATTCAACGTTCACTACTCTCACGGTTCTAACCGTTTTACAGAATTTAAATTTGACCAAAATTAACAAATGGTGTCCTTTTTTCTACGACCACCTACCGTTGCTGAGGGTCCAACATTTTACGTAATTCGATCTTCTTATAGAATATAGACGGAAACCGAGCATATCGAAAAAGAATAAAAAGAATGTGAGGAAGTGGTTTTTACAATTCTTAATGGAGCATCTTACCACGCACATTTTTCGCCGTATCCTCCCCCGATATCTAGATATTTTTGATATTGCGGTATCAGTTTCCTAAGGCCCTTATTACTAAAGTAGTCCCTACTTTTAGTCCAACCTGCCAGTTTGACTTCATCGCCTTCAGCAAAACTTTTGCCACAAAGAGCGCACTCTTGAGATCATGGGCGGATCCAGCAATTGGCATCCATGAATTCATCTCATTTAAACGTATGAGAAACAATCGATTCTTGAAAGCGCCATGACCCTCTTACTAATCGATTATTTCTCATGCATTCAAATGGAAAAAATACACAGTTGCAACATTGCTGGATCGGCATTTGCTTGAGACGCTGAAAAAAATGGTAGTCACTGGACGCAAAGGACCGGAGAGTATTGGGGATTAGGGAAAATTTCCCATTTTAACCCTTTCATACCTGGAGTCCATTCCAATGGACATTTGAATAACGTTAACATGTATTCTTATGAAAAAACAAAAACATACAATATGCGCATCAACAGTGGCGTCGCGTGCCATCTGGCAACAATGCAACTGCTCCATTTAAACTTATTAAATATATCGAATTTTCCTTGTGCACTCTGCACCCTCTGAATTCGATCATTTACATGAGTTTAAATGGATAGAATACATTGTTGCCAAATTACACGCGACGCCACTGCGCACCAATTTAGATGAGGAAACAGCGCTGAGATCAACAATGTTGGTCAAAAATCAGTTCCTGAAAAAAAGGATTTTCAGGTGTGAAAGGGTTAAGAGAGCTACAAAGTCTTGAGTAACAAACGTCGAATTGGGACGAACATTATCAACTATTATGAAACAGGAACACTTTTCTAGACAAAAGTCCGGGCTTTTTTCGATCTTTAATCTTGTTAAAGACTTCACAATTTACTGTGGGTGAGGATACGTCGGAGAATGAGGTAATGCTACAGGCTCCATTTAGAGTTGTTAAAACCACTTCTTCGCATTTTTATAGTGATGCGTAAAAATTTGAATTTATGAAAGGTGTAGAGTATACGTACTTGTTTTTAGGCACGATCATGGTGCTTGATCAAGCGTTGGCCCAAGCATTGTAAATATGTGTATGCGTTCTAGACAAACAAAGAATGAAAAAAAAATTACAATTAAGTTAGTAAAGTATTTTTTTGCAATATATGTATAGTGAAGCATGCACCGTATTTACAATGCTTGTCCAAACTTGTCTTGTGTCAGATGTCATAGAACGTTTGATCAAGTAATGTAAATACGTCTTCAAAATACATTAATAAATTAAAAATAATTATACAGAGCAGATAAAATTGATAAACAAAAATAAAATTAGATTTAAAAAAAAAAAAAAAAAAAAAAAAAAAAAAAAAAAAAAAAAATTGAAAAGAAATTATACACTTTAGATGATTAAAAGTTGAATTCGCGCATGTATTTCGAAAACACCGAATTGCATTTCAGTAGATCACACATGGAAAAAAATGATGACGAAATTTACCATACATTTGGTTGATATTTACCCTGACCACAAGGTATGGTAAATAATTCCACCATTAGGTGGAATCTTTACTCAAGTCTTTACTCAATGTGGTTGAGATAAATGTCATAAATAATTTTTTTTATGAAAAAACAACTGATTTAATATACTGGCTCCATCTTCCTGAGTAGAATCTCTAACACTTCAGACCTATTTCGAATTAAAAAATCATACATCCATTTATACACCGATATTTACATTCTGACCGAAAATAGTCTTCTGTACTCCCCTTTTTAACAAAGTAAGGAAAAATTATTGAAAACAAATACCATTATAAAATATTAACGACTAGATAATCGAATTAGATGATGGAGTTAAGGTGGAGTTAGAACTATAATAATTGTATCTTAAATGAAGCTTAATCATCAATGTATTTCATTTGCTTGCAAATTAGTGACTTTTTTTTCAGCGTTTTGCTACTTTCGGATAATTCACTAATCTTTTACGTCGAGAAATTTTATGGGTTTCAATCAGCAAAGAGCTCTTGATTTCGCCACTTTTCAAGCTTCAGATCAGTACGGTCTTCAAAGGTTGGAATTTTTGTTGGAATTTTGTCCTTGCATTGCTCAAAAGTTACGATTTTTGTTCTGGCAAACGTAAAGAATTTATTCTTGTGTCACCCATTTTTTTCTTTTGTTTTTCTTTTCGTTCAGCAGAATGGTTTTTTTTATTTATTTATTTTTTTGTGTGAGAAACTTCAGGTGATTCACGCGGTTTGAAAGCGACAGCGCAGCGGCGCACACTGGAGCAAATCTATGGGAGAAGCCGGACATGGCGTGGAAACTTTAAATACGCGTATATCTTTGTGAATATGCTACGTAAAAGTTTGAAAATATTTTGATTGGTTTTATTGTAGAATTCCCTTCAAGAATCACTCATTATAGTTTGTTTTTAGACTGTAAAAAACATTCAAATTATCAATTTTAGTTATATATTCCATGTCCGACCCCTCTTATTGACTCTTTCTACTGTGCGGCGGGCGGGCGTCAGTCTGGCTCGTTCGAAATAAAAGTAAAAGTTGACAAAGTTGTTCATGGCCACATCAAGTAGGCAATTAATTTTCCTTTCTTTCGGAAGCAATCCGTTTTTTTATTTTTTTATTTATTTATTTATTTTTTTTTTTTCATTAAAAGTGGTTGGACCAGGTGCTCATTCACGTCGTATTTACTCTTGATCTTGCGTAGATTCAGAGTATCTATGTATCCGAGGGTGGGTTAGTACGTTAAGGTGATTATTCAGCGTTTATTGCCGATTTCTGCCACCAGAGCGCTACCGTACGATTGATGTCAAATTTTACGGGGCGATAAAAAAGTAGAATGTGTCGTAAGCACGAATCTGGGTTCATCGGCCACAATTATTTGGATCAGTTTTTTGGATGGGACACAATCAGAGTTTGTCAACGAAACAATCTGATTGTGTCCCATGCAAAAAATTCCCAAAAAATCCCAAAAAAAATCCCATTGCATGGGCAACAATCAGATTGTTTCGTTGACAAACTCTGATTGTGTCCCATGCAAAAAACTGATCCAAATAATTGTGGCCGATGAACCCAGATTCGTGCCTACGACACATTCTACTTTTTTATCGCCCTGTAAAATTTGACATTTAATCGGACGGTAGCGCTCTGGTGGCAAAAATCGGCACTAAACGCTGAATAAACTGATACAAATTGTTGCCGGTGAACTCAGATTCGTCTACGACACATTCTACTTTTTCCGTGGAGTAATTTATATTTAAAGAAAACGGAGAGTCAGAGTTACTATAAGTAATCATTTGACGAACATCCATGCAATATATCTCGGCCATAAGTTCAAAAATAAGGCCAAAAATACCAAAAAATGAAATATCCCATTTCGGTACAAGAATCGATTTGTGATATTCCATTTTTTGGTACTTTCAGCCTTATTTTTGAAGTTATCGATGAGATGTTTCGCAGAGACGTTCTTTAGATGAGTATGTAGTAACTTTGACTTTCCGTTTTCTTAAATATAAATTACTTTCGGCCTGAAATTTGACATAAATCAAACGGTAGCGCTCTGGTGGCCGAAATCGGCGCTAAACGCTGAAAAATCACCTTAAATCTGTTGGAAAAAAATTTGCTTCTCATCCACGAACGGATAAAAGGCTAAAAGGCGTAAAAGCCGGAGCCCCATAACCAGGGGGCTTGTCAATAATCGAT
>VMOF01000220.1:54935836-55283336 GCA_011764245.1 Trialeurodes vaporariorum
TTTCAGGATTTGTCTGCGCTTGTTGACAAAAAAATAGCTATTAGATCGCTATAGGAAGGATACAAGTTCCATGCGTCTAGACAACTCAATATGAGAGGAAAAGTTTATGGTTTTTTTTTTCTTTCTTCTTTTCATCTCCTGCTGCTACGACAAAATAATAGCAACCGTTCCCGAAACGACTCAAACTTGCCGGCGAGGAATCAAACCTGGAATGGAAAAGTTTGCAAGGTCGCGGCGACCTTTCGTCAAAACGTGCGTCAGCCGGACCATTTTACTCTGATTCCCGCAAGTAGCGGTTTGTGCAATTGGACAACAGTGCTTTTCCTCCATTTGATCCTATGTAAAACAATCGATTCGACAGTAAAGCAGCGCTGCACCAGCATTCGATTGTTTTACATTGAGTCAATTGGAGGAAAAACACTGTCGCCGAATTGCACGAGCCGCCACTGATTCCCGCATTTTGAACCCGCGCGAGAGAGAAGAGATCCGTTTGAGCGGTTAAGCTGATTGAAACCGAGACGGTTCTGACGTCTTACAATTCACAAGTTACAAGTTACAAGTTACAAGTTACAGGATGCTGCAAAAGATGCAAACGCAAAACCTGAATCAAAGAAGGAAAAATATGAATTCAAGAGAAAAAGGGAGAAAAAAAAATGCTGAGAGAAGGATGAGATTAATTCTTGACGCCCCAGAACAATAAATCAACGCGGTTGTTCACTGGCTGCTCGCTTTAGATACAGTGTTGCCAGATCGAGAGTAAAAAGCCGTATCTTCCCCAATTTAAATCAATGTAAAACAAACGCCTTTTTCACCCCGATCTGGCAACACTGTTTAGATATGAGTGCTTTTAATCACTCGCGGATCACATCTCGTGAGTCGCAGACCTACCTCTCTCCATGGCCGGTTGAGCACCGATTCAAAGCAATGCCCAGTGCCCGGGCTCCCGCGCTCAACAGCAGTGCTGCCAAAATTCCCTCAAAATTACCAACGTTTGCATTAAGTCAAAATGGGGGGGGGGGGATCGAATAATGGGTCAGTTGCATACTTTTGCTGCAGCAATAGGGACACATTAGCATTGATCTATGCGATCAAATTTGATACGAGAGAGTGTTCGTAGGGTATTCCCTACAGTTTATTTGTCTATTGCTATACAATGACAAATTCAAGAGATTGTAGGCTTGCAGATAACCAATATGCTACAAATGGGGCTCTTGCAAAAGATATGGAAACCCTTGAGAGCGATCGACTCCATTAGCCAAGCTGAATGGATAGAGGGGTCATAAGCTGGGTTTTGGCGACATCACCTTTTTGCCCCATGTCGCATAGGCCCCAGTATACATACATAGTAAATTATTAGTACGCGCCTATACCGTTTTAGTCTATCTGTAAAAATGAAGGCGCATCCATAAAAGAAAGACTCAGTTTCCCTCGGTCAAATTGCGGGAGCTTTCGGCAAGATTTTTTCTTCGGATAGGGTAGCTGTATGTTGGTAAGTAGTTGACTGATCGTACGCGCCTGTGCAGTTTTAGTCTATCTTTAAAAATGAAGGCGCATCCATAAAAGAAAGACTCAGTTTTCATCGGTCGAATGGGGCTCTTGTAAACTTTTGCCACAAGGGATTGAAGAGTTGAATCTTGAATGAAAACCTGTAAAAATGACGATGAGTACACTAGAAAATCACGACATTCACTCTCAGAATCGGGCTTGATGACAGAGAGACGCAGGTATCATAGGAGATTCCTATCTAAATTGAGACACATCTCTGTGTTCTCGTAGAGAAAGTGACCATAATAGACAGGAATCTCCCATGCTACCTACGTTGAACCGTCATTACCATATTACCGTTATAGCAGTTATGTGAGTTTATTACTAAATTTTAGACTTTCTTAGTGTGATTTTCGTGATTTCCGCTGGTCTTTACATCAGATTCAACTATTTATTTGCTTATAGCAAAAGGTTGCAAGAGCCCCATTGCTCGAATCAGTGGCGGCTCGTGCAATATGGCAACCGTGCACTTTTGCCATTTAAACGTATGCAAAAAGATCGATACTAGGTGAGGCGCTACGCCTCACCAAGTAATCGATTATTTTACACAGTTTTAAATGGAGGAAATCCATTGTTGCCACATTGCACGAGCCGCCGCTGGCTCGAATTGAGAGTCGGTGGTTCCCACTGCCAAATAAGAGATATGGCAACACCAGTCGCAAATAGGCTCGTGAGCGCGCGCGAGCTTGCTTGATTCAGGAATCCAGATTCTGGGCTCCAGAAACTAGTCTATTACCCAGATCAACGATACGAAGGACTAGACGTACTGGTTTATGCGCTCATTATACCTTCTGATTATCTGAATATTATATAGGAAAAGGAGAAAAAAATGTAGACATAGAAGAGAGACGAAAAGAGGAAGAAGAACAGGAAGAAGAGTGAAGACAAAAGCTGTAGAAAGGTCGGCGCACACTTCGAGAGATATAAATACAACGTTCGATGAAAAATTCAATATCCGAAAAAAGTCCCAAAAAATTCCTCGTAATGTCCCTATTTTAATCGTTTTCAAACGCCATTTGGAAAAACATTGAACGTCCCATGGACTTGCACAAGAGAGTGAATGCAATATCCATACCCATCTAAGTCATGGGACATTATGGGGACTTTTAAAAGTAAAGCCTCGAAGAATGTTGAGGGGTTATTGGAATTGGTGAATGTCCGAAGAATGTCCCCAAATAATTGTAAAGAATTTTAGAATTATTTGGGGACATTCTTCGGACATTCAACAATTCTAATAACTCCTTAATATTCTTCAAGGCTTTAATTTTAAAAGTCCTCGTAACGTCCTATGATTTAGATGGGCATGGAGATTGCATTCACTTTGTTTTGTACGTCCATGGGACGTTCAAGGTTTTCCAAATGGCATTTGAAAACGATTATAAAAGGGACATTATGACGTCTTCCTTGGTACTTTTTTCGGACATTGAAATTTTTTGCCGGCTAAATTTTGACTTTGCTCCTCAACTCTTTTCACTGAGTGACGGATCGGTCTTTTTAGACCATTGGAGGGAAAAAAATGAAATTACTAAAACACCGAATAAGTTTTATAAAATCAGTTAAATGAAGCAAATACTAATTTTACAAAATATTTTTGGTGAAACCCTCTTAACTTATGGCTAATTTTATGATTTGAATAGTAAATGTTGCTTTTTTAGTAATTTTTCTGTTTGAATTGTAAATTTTACAATCCATAACATCGCGACTTTCACATTTTACATGGCTGTCATGGCACGACAGCTATGTGTACTAGTTGCATAAGTAAACATGTTTTAGGTTGTAAAACTTACAATCCAATCGGTAAAATTTACGATCCAAACTGTGAAATTAATAGACCCTATGAAAAGCTTACAATCCAGAACGTAAAATTTGCTGTATGTGTATTGAATTTTACAAAAAAAATGACTGGTAAAATTAGCTTAAGCTGAGGAAAGTGATTAGTCGTATGGAGAAAGCAGTACGATTTGACGTGACTCTTCAATTTTCACCCGCTTATTCGACTTGTTAGACGCATTTGTTGCGTTTGTGAGTGGATTTTCGAACTGTCTAATATTCTTAACAGGGGTGGACTGGCCCAGGGTCAAATTCACCCAGTCGAACTATACTTTCTGATGCTCTCAACCAGTAGCGTACGCAGGAATATGTCTCTCTTTCTCTTCTCCCGTTTGAATGCATGTGCTGGAAAAGGAAAGAAATAAGGGCTGAAGTCAGGTTTTAGCCCCTGTTCTTGTCCTTTTCTAACACACGTGCTCTAACGGGGCAAGAGAGAGAAAGACAAATTCCTGCGTACGCTACTGCTCTCAACGTTATTCTCAAAAGGGTTTAACATTTTACATTGAAATCAATCCTCCACAACGCTCAGTGGAGGCTCGTGCTGTTTGGCAACACTGTTTTTCCTCCATTTGATTCTGTATAAAACAATCGATTCGATAGAGAAGCAGCGCTTCACTGGCATTCGATTATTGTTCATGGATTCAAATGGGGGAAAAACAGTGTTGCCAAATAGCACGAGCCGCCTCTGATAACGCTATTTCAAAAGTTAGCAAGAGCCTCATTGCAACCACCACCCGGGCTGAAGCGTTTTTCATGTAGGGTACTTTTCAAGCAAGCAAATTAGAGCAGACTCTAATTTCAGTTGTACATCATAAAGACTGGTTTTTATTCGGCTGCAAAATTGAATCGGTCTCGCTTGGAAGCGGTTGTCCGGTGTTTGCTTGATGGTTGATGGCTGTTCGGCCTTGTTAAGCTACAACTCTGAATCGCATGCCGAGGTCTTAACACAAAAAGGAAGAGTAAAATTTGTTCATCGAGTGTATTATGTGTTTATCACTCTTAACAGTTGCTTGATTCCAATGCGCATTCGTAGTGCGCACCGACTTGTATCAAGTACTTTTTTTTATTTTTCTTTTTTTTTTTACTGTGTCATACTCTTATCAATCCACGCAACCGGCTTTGTTTTATTACCCGTGTCGCGGTTAATTTTAGGGCTCAATGTTTATCTTCAGGTTTGACTGTCCAGAGATTGAAAGACAAGTAACAATTAATTGAGGAGCTCTTCGATAAAAGGGTGGATAAAATCAGCGGCGAAGCTTGAAATCTGGCAACGTTACACTTGGACCCTTAAAACCCTTGAAAACTATCGAACCAATAGGAATCGGCAATGACCATCGAATTCGATCTTTTGAATGCGTTCAAACGGAGAAAATGCTAAGTTATTGCCTAATAGCCCGCTTCACCACTGGATAAAACTAGAGTCCTTATATACAATGGGAGTAACCACTATTTCTTATTTTCAATAGATTGTGATTTATCATTTTCACTCAAAACGCAGGACGATAAGGTTTTCAAGTTCATTGTATCAAAATTCAGTGTTCAATTTACATCAATGCACACAAATTAATCCACAATCTGATTAGGCCGGGCTACCATCTTCTATTATGTTTCTTAATGCATTTGTTCGGGAGGTTTTGTTTTCTATCTTTCTTTCTAAGAATTTTTTTTTTTTTTTGTTTTTTTGTTTTTTTTTTTTACAACAATTTTAGACTTCCTTAGCTCGCGGCGTCCAGAATTTTTCGAGTTTCGTGCCACTTTGTGGTGAGACTGTTCGAATTGCATGTCCCATGTTACATTCTGTCTCAGCCGAACAAACAATGGATGCAATTATTCGCTCAACAGGATATTAGACAAAGTTTCGTGGGCATGAAGCAACCCGCCATTATCGACATGCCTATTTAGCGTGCCTACTCTCTTTCTCTGCCAAAGAGAGAGAGAGAGAGAGAGATTGAGAGAGTGAGGGAGAGGGAGAGAGAGAGAGAGAGAGAGAAGGAGGTAGAAGAGAAAAGGAAATAAAGAGAGGATGTGAACGACATTTGCGTTCTCTCGTTCTTTCGCTCTTAAGTCGCGGCGAAGTAAGTCGGAAAATGGAACCGCTGATGAAATTTCTGAGCCTTGGTTCTGTTTTGTAATGTTTTACAACAACGACGGCAGGTCTATTTCAGTCAATAATTCTAGTAAATTTTTGCTACATCATTTAAAATGCACCATAACGCGCACTTCACCCAAGGACAATACGTATAAAGTCAATTGAATTTGGTAATAGTATCCGATTTATTGATTTTATATAATCGTTTAGCATTGAACGCGCATTTTTTGAAAGATCGCACTGCACCATTCTTTGATAGTTTCGTTACATTTGATTAAATTAAATTGAAATAACTCAAGGTAAATGAGAGCCAGTAGATACAACGATAAACACAGGAGTGAATTTGAGGAGCTGAAATGTACAGTGAGGTATGCGCCATTAGTTGTTGTTGTGCAATTGTTTCTTTGTGAAAAATATTACCTAGGACCTCCTCTGAAACAAAGTTTTCTCTTTGAGTATTTCAGCTAACCAAAGATGAGGTGTACAGACTTGGCGCAACTCTCATAGTATATAGGGACTCTAATTTAGACGCCATCAAAACCTCCATTCAAATGTGTAACTTTTGAACTGAGTTCGTTGGTTGGTGTTTTTTCGTAGACATAGTGTCTGCAAAGATACCTTGCGACTGTGAATAAATAATCAAGGGGAGTGGACTTACGTTAATAGTGGTTGATTAGCATCTGGCTGATACCACCCATATTGAGGCATATAACTATTAGGATGGTGATGCGTTGAAGCGCCTATATTAGGTTTGATATCCCATGAAGCTACAGGAGGTGATCCGGACATGCCGTGAGGTTGAGGAGACATATCTCCGACGGGTGTAGAACTAGGTGTTGTAGGACTTTGGTGTCCTCCATGCGACTGCATATACCCTCCAGTAGGACTAGGTTGGCTACCTGAGGAAGATCCGTTACCTGCAACACCATAATATACGCATATATGTTTATAATTAAATGCTTTGTCGTCATAATATACACTATACAGCTCTAACAGACTGTTAATGGCTTTCTAACAGATAGACGATAAAGATCAGGAAAACAGAGTGGTAGAACAGGTTTTCATGAAGATAGAGCAAAATCTTGGAAAGCACGAAGACTATTCCTTCCCATTTCCCTTCACCATCATTTCATGCGTTGGAAATTTATGAATTCATTCAGTTATCGACATATTATTCGAGACTCAGTCTAGAACAAATTGAATAGGAGTCCTTATAAGGTCTCCTGTGAGCAAATGAATTCCCGAATCTTATCTAAATTTCTGTGATGTAGTAACGAGTGCCGTAAAACGAGGTGAATAGGAACTGCAGGGTGAATATAGGAACATATTTCAGGAATTTTTCTCCCACTAAAATTCCTTGAATATGTTCCTATTCATCCCGTTTTACGGGCTCTTCAATGGGCTGTATGTGCATGGGTCTAAATGTTTGTTTTTTTCTGAAGCAAATTAAAATATATATTTAGATAGTTGAAAACAAGGATGATTTTAATTTATCTCCAGGTTTCATAGTTCCAAAAATTAGAGTTCAGCCTCAAAAATATTGTTTTGAAATGGAATCTTGCATTGTAACGTCACAACTCGCATGGTTTTTCGCCCTATTTACACTAGTGCAACTCCTAAACAGGGATATTTAAGATAAAGCCAAAGGCGCCTTTTCCCTTAGCTGACTGAATATTTCCACTTCATTCAACAACGTAAAATAATAATTAAAAAGAAAGAAAAAATCATACCAATGCAAATTCCTTACTATAAATTATAATTGAATGCAAGCATATGAAAAAGAATTGTAATAGTGCACCAATTTTACTGAACGAGTACTCTCAGTACTCCAATAAATTGGTTAATAAATACACAGTATCATGGGTCATTCCACTGAAAATGTGACACCCGTAACACTTTAAAGTAATATTTCTCAGGTACCAATAAAATTTGTTGCATTTTTGAGGCTAAGAAAGAAATGAGCTTTAGTAGAATAATTTTGATTGAATGACATTATTTTTCTTCAAACCAAAAGATGTCGATCAATAGTGTTACGGGTGTCACATGTACTGTGGAATGACCCTCATCCAAAAATTTAGTCCTATGCAAGCGCCCCATATTGTTTCTAAGTCTTGATTTTGGTCTTATTATCATATTATCCGATGAGACAATCATGAGTTTTAACTTTTTTCTTCTTCCTATAGCCATAAGAGGTATTGTCGTACTAAAAAATCCTTCCGATCAAATTGTTTCTTTTGTACGAACGTTTAGAAAAAAGTTTAGGATTTAGTCGACGAGTGACAGATCCAGTTTTCCGCGAATCAAACGACCATGTCTGAGACAAGTACCGGTTGCCGATTTATTGAATCATGAAAGTATGATGTGTAATTCATAAACTCCTTGCATATTTAAAACTTGACTGTAATATTCTGCGAATTGATTTGATCTGACTGTCTCTTGCTGGTCGTTACCTCGTCTCAGCAACAGGTACTTTTAGTACATAGCTCTGTTCTATATGGTAAGAAGTGATATTCATGGCAGAAAATATCCTTTTGAAGTCAAATGGGGCAAATCGGATACTTGTCCAAGAAATTGCAACGCTGGACCCACAAAAGCTACCGTTTTGCATGTACTATAAATGATATTCCAAAACTTAGTGGCGAGTTCATCAATGAATGAAAAGACTTTTGTTTAAGGTGTACTCAAATAACAGAAACATATCGTCGTCCATCAGATGTTTAGGTGGAAGTCAATTTTTGGAACTTTTCATGACGACAAAAACAAGATGACCTCATTGATCCTTGGCTTTAATGACTTGCGCCTATACGTTTTCCTTAATAACTTGGAAACTATTGAGAATTTTGCATTTTTGACACGATTGATCAAAAGACCGGCATATTTTACACAGCAGGAATCGATGAAAAAGTCTATTTGTCAATATTTCCAACCTACACCTATTTGTCAGATGGACGACGATGTAAAGTTTTTAACCGGGCACTGTAATCGTTTTGCTCATCGGCGGAACCGTCGTTTAGTTTGGAAAACCTCTTGAATATATACTGAACAGTAGACTTTTTTTTGGACCTGCACCATGCGTAAAGTCAAAGCTTATATCCTCTGTTACACTTTTAGTCGCATTTTACATTTGCATACATATTTAAAAATTTATTTAAAAAAAAAAAAAAAAAAAGAGGACCAGCCTTTTTTCCCCTTCACCCTTCGTTCCCTATTTTCCTCCTGAGGAAGAATAATAATTTATTTGTTATTTATTTATCTTTCTTACTCTCACCTACATTGCCCCCTCACTATTCTCGAACACGCGCCTCAATATTTTATCGACCCATCGGCTAGCCCGCTTTCATTTCATCCCTCCTCCTTCATAACTCATGCTGTGTTTCTGCTCATCAGCTCTCAATCAGTTTTGTTGCTAAACGTCAGAACGACTTATTAAAATGACTGTCGCGTTCGCAATAAATCAAACTGGACACGGACGATTTCCAACATATTACGACAGGTTTTATTTTTCACCCCCCCTCCATTTTATTATAACTTTTTTCCCCTTATTTATAATCTACACAGGACGACTGTAAAGTCTGACTCTTGATTCTAATTTGAAAATTGATTGGAAGTTGCAAATCATGAGCACGTGTATTGACGCTCTATATTTATTTTTGAGCTTCAGCGCCTTGAGATCACCCTATATGCATACTGATTATTTTTTATAATAGTTTTGAAGAAGAATGGGAGATGAATATTTAATTTATACTGATCGTTTTTTTCATGATTGTTTTCCAATCGATGAATAACCATGAGCCATGCGCCGAAATCAAAGTTTTTCATTTCATTAGATGTTTGAGGACACGCACCCTGCACGGATAAAGAAAGGACTTTCCGACTTTCCGAAAGATTTTCCCGAATCTCGGCGAAGATTATATGTTTACATAGTGTCATCCTACTACCGGCGTTAAGGGGGGTCGGATGTGCCTATCTAAACAATTGTAAAACATGGTCATGTTCATGTACCTTTTCCTCAGGATCTAATCAACCGATTTTCAAAAACTTTGGATCATTTGATAGGTCTCATCTTCCTACAAAAATAGACGGAATATTTTTGAAAATTTCAAAAATCCAAGTTCAGAAAAAATTTTGATTTTTTTTACCAAAAAATTACAAACATTTTGACCTCAAGAGGACACAGTGGGAAAAATAAAAGAAAAATTGAGAAACCCTCCCGTCTATTTGTGTAAAAAAACAAGACGATTCTGACAAGCTCAAGTTTTTGAAAATCGGTCCGGTAGATCCTGAGAAAAAGGTACACAAGTGTCAAAAAATGACAAAAACCTACTTGTAAAAAGAGGCTTATAAAGAAGGTAAGGGATGAATATTCTATGAAAACGAGTGTAAATGCGAAATACGTTATGAGTACTGAAATGGGCATAACATTGAGGCTAATCACCAGAATTTAAAAAACTTACTCTCAAAATGAAGCTAAAAATATAGAGAAAAAGAATTTTTGGAAAACAAAAATTCGTCAAAATCGCCTAATTTTCACATCCGACTCCCTTTAAGTGAATCCGATCGCAAAGGAAAGATTAGAACAGAATCAAAGAACACTCACCTCCTAACATTCCGCCAGGGGGTTGCGGACTATTTGGCATCCCCGGAGTATGAGGAGTCCCACTTCCACCTAACATATGTGCCCCTGAACTTAGGGATGAGTTACCTCCACTATTCGGCGTCCCCCCTTGTTGAGCGGCTTTCATCATTTTCTTATATTTACTTCTTCTATTTTGAAACCATATTTTAACCTGAAACAAACAAATCAAACAAATCCTTGGTTACAACAACAAAAAAACAGAGAGAAAATGAACAAAATTTTTGTTAGACAAAAAAAAACAAAAAAAAAAAAAACGATAAACATTGGAATGCACCATAATCCTAACCTAAAACTCCTTCAAGTCGATTATGCACGTTGCCCATAAGACTGCTTCTCCGGATGAATGTATAAGGCTTGTTTATGCCCCCTGTGGTTCGGTCTGATCCTAACAATCATTAATCAATTTAACAGCATCGAGAGCTCCTACAGCGTAACGATTTATTGTGTGAGTATGCCGACAGACTATCTATACTGATCAATCTAAAAGAACCTTTGAACCTATTTTATACAGTAGTTGACTGCGAGTATCGATTAAAATAGTGATAGACTTGCATTGTAGATATTAGTACCCTCCAACACGAAAAATAAGCCATGATACTCGTAATATGATATCACAGAATAATACAATTAGAACGGATTAAACTTTCGGATTTTGAAGAAAATTCACTCCGCGTCCGCCATGTTGGGATAAAGGATGTTTACATCTAGATTCGCGCCCGAAAAAAAAATATACGACATGATCCGCGAAATTTTCATTCTGAAATGCCAGTAGAATAAAAGTGAGGCCGGAAACTAAAATTTCTCTCCAGAATTTACAGAAATAAATGAGTTTCAACACAAATCACGCACATCCGCCATGTTGGGATATAGGACCACTGCGTTGCCTATTGGTGCCGTTAAATTCCAAACTTGCTTTTATTGGCTCTCATGGGATCCGTTCTGATTGTATTATTCTGTGATGATATTACTTGGAAATTACATTTTATATCCGTCACTCGGATTGCTTCTGAATGTCAGTTTGACCATTTTAATGGTTTTTTGTACCTGAAAGTTGGGCTTTTCATAAGCCATGGCTGGTAATAGGTACTGAGCTACCATCATAGCCTAGTAAAAATGAAAAAGAAAAAAAAATGATAAGTATACCAACTTTCTGGAAAAATTAATTCATTTCTTTCCATAAAATGTATTACGAGAAATCACGTTGGAGTATTCCAAAGATTATCGTTCGGGATTTGCATGCACTTCTAAAACGAGCTCTACCTGCCTGCAAGGACATTCTCGACCCTGAGCTTCTTTCTTCGTTGAGGAAAAAAAAGAAGATGACGCCAAGACAACCACGTTGCAATCGTCACCTCGTGGAGTGCGGGTGGCTTCCGACCCATCACGTATCCTGTCATCCAGGACGCAAGCTCACGTACATTTCTTATTGCATTCAAAAGCCCCTATCCCCTCCCGCCAAATACAGATTTTTTCGCGGGAACTCAAGGCCGCGTGTTTTTTTTTTTTTTTTTTTTTTTTTTTTTTTTTTTTTTTTTTTTTTTTTAATGAAACTTCCTCCTGTCCGTCTGCCCGTCGTCCACCCGTCACCGTGAAGAGCGAGCTTCGAAATTCACACCTAAGGGCGCGTGACGGTGAATAGGAAAAGTACTCTTTATCAACGCATTAACGTTTGATAGTCTTCAATGTAAGAGTGATTTATGTAACTTCGTAATTATTGAAGAATAAGAAGTTTTCTCTCTCTCTCTCTCTCTCTATATCTCTCTCTCTCTCTCTCTCTCTCTCTCTCTCTCTCTCTCTCTCTCTCTCTCTCTCTCTCTCTCTCTCTCTCTCTCTCGTCTTAAGGGGAGAAGAAAAAGCATATACGACTACTCGTCAAACGCAAGTGAGAGTGAGAGTGAGAGAGATAGTGAGAGTGTGAGAGTATGAGTGTTAGACGAGAGGCTTGAAACGTTGGTAATTTTTACCGCAGAAAAAAGAAGAAAACAATGAAAAAAAGGATGCAACTCGTCATTCATAGCGTAAATTTTAGATGACTCTCGGTCATGAGGACCAGGGACATAGTACTGTCAACTATACAGTATAATAATTATTGACCCCTTTCTTTGCGCGATGTTTTCATGCTGGCATTTAAATCTGTTCTCGCCACAGTTGCGTGGTTCGCGATTTCGATGCATCGATATATGTCCATGTAAAAACCTATTGAAAAGAATTGCTCCTTACTCCTATTCAGTCATGGACTTTTATCCTTCATAACCCTTAGGTATTTCATAAACGGAGATTGCTAAGGAGGGGGGAGTGTGGTCCGCTTTGACCCCAATTTAAAATTGAATTCCCTGGTAAACGTGTTCCATGAATTTCCGTGAGTAATTATTATTTTTTCATGAAATGACATGGGAAATCTATGGACGGCTCACGGATTTCCATGAAATATTTATGGAAAAATAAGATAACTATATATACTCACGCGGAATCATAGAAATTCATGGAACACTTTTACCAGGATTATCTCCAGTCTAATTTTTTTAAAGTTGTATTCCGTCTTTGATGGAATTATTCCACACAACCTAGAGATGATCTCTGAACTGACAGTCACTTTAAAACAAATTATATTTGCCCCCTTTTTTAATATTTTTTTTTTTAAACGAGGCAACATTACAATTTTTTTGTGGATACGACCACATTCATGATTTTTTCTTATTTTTTTTGTATGGTTTTCTTTCTCGATTAATGTTTCACATATAACCCTTAAAAGCACGACTAGCACAAGCATCAATGAGCTTTCTTTATGCATTTTCATGTTTTTCTAAGATGCTTTTATGCGCATAGTCGAGGGGGAAGAGGCACCGCGAATAAATTCCGACCTTTTTGGTGACTCTAAATCAGTGGCGTCGCGTGCAATTTGGCAACAATGTATTCTATCCATTTAAACTCATGTAAAAGATCGAATTCAGGGGGTGCATAGTGCACAAGGAAAATTCGATATATTTAATGAGTTTAAATGGAGCAGTTGCATTGTTGCCAGATGGCACGCGACACCACTGCTTTAAATGGACTAATTGACAGACAACGCTGCCGGATTGCACGCGTCTCCGTTGTTCAATTCGCCGAACGTAAGTACCAAAGAGATGCGAAAGATGAACGAAGGTTTAAGCCAAATCGCAAGTTCCTTTTCAGCATGTATTCAGTCGCTACCGCATTTAACCGAAAGATGAAGCTTTAAATAATGAATGAGTAAAAGAAATAAAGACGGCGTAAAGGAGAGAAAGAGACGAAAAAAAAGGGAGCTGTGAGACATTGATCTTATCTTGATTTGTAGATACAAATTTGAGCCACGGCGGTACAAACAAAACGAATGAGACAGGAATTGCATTAAAGCCCGGAGATCTGCGTCGGAGATCGTGTGAATAAAACCAGATGCGAGAGAATTAGAGATATACGGTATAAAATAGAGGCTGAGTTGTGGGGGGGGGGGGGGGGCTCTTAATCAGAATCTGGGCTCTCGTTCAGTCGCTGGCGCGCGTCGTCGTAAAAACCAGTTTAATGCTCACATATTGACATTTTGAGCTCATACCTTCGATCCGATGCCACCGACGCATTGCTTGTTAGATTTGTATATAGAGGGTGCCACATAAAGCTCTGTCACGGATCAACAGCTTTTAAACGGTTACAGGATACACTAATGACACTTGGAGGCTTAATGCAAGTTTGAGGAAACCGTCTCTAATATTATAAGGGGGTCAACATTAATCAGAGACAAATAGAGACCAGGCACAAAGCTTACGACGATAGGTAGGGTCGTAGAGTGCAATTTGGCAACGGTGTTATGTGTCCATTTGAATCCATTCAAAAGATCGAACTATTGGGTGTTGGGTGAACACCTTGTTGCCATCGTTGCCAAATTGCAAGCCACACCACTAACGATGGGTGTCCAATTTCCATGCTCAAAGGTCAAGACTCATAAAAACAGCAGCCAACAGTCGTACTGTTGAGTGATGGACATAGGTCAGGTTTTCTTCATGGTGTACTTATTTAAATTTCCGTTTTTTGTTTTTACAAAATAACGGTTTCTGATTGATTATTTCCATTTCGTATGCACAAATTAATTGAAATTTTGATTTCCCAACGAAATTCCAGGTAGATTTCCATTAGAGCAATGTTCACCACCAAGAACGCCAAAAAATGTCACACCAATGTGGTAATTTGAGTTTTACAGTTTAAACTTCGTAGTTTTAAGAAAAAGAGGCTAAAGTTAAAATTACTGTAAGTACTAAAACAATTCACGAAACGAGACCAAAATTAAAAAGGGCAAACTACTAACCTCAAAGCTTCAACAACAATACAAAAGGGACCTTGGTCTCACTTACGCAAAAAAAATACATTGATGAACGAAGGTCCCTTCTCCACATTTCGACTTGCTCTCGATAACATGCAATGTTATGCTACCTAGCGCTCGAAAAAGAAACTAATATCTCGGAAACTTATTCTCGAGGAGTCTATAGACTCTAGAAAGCCCTTTAGTGTCAAAAACTCAATTTCGCATGTTTCGACCCAACTCACTATAAATCGCTTTCCTGACTTTTTTTTCCGGGAACCAAGGTCCCTATTCCTGTTCGCGGTCACATTATATAGCAAAAGTGAGCTAAAGCCCCATTTGGCAACCTCTTAGATCAAGAGATCCTGGACCTAAAAAAAACTGGCTTGGTGTAGTCCGCCCAAAACCAGATGCGGACGAAATCTAGAATCTGATAACGAAACGAGGATTGTATAATTTTTATTATGATCGTGACTCAACCGATTCTGGCTAAAACGTTATTGATATACAAAACAGTATCCTCCTTCACGGCAGAGCGGCGCTATTCGCAAACAAATATTTCCTCGATACCGCGAATAAGTAGGAGGAGGCGAACAACAACTTCGGTTTAGAAAAACAGGGTACACGCTCCAGGCTGAATTCGCGGGATATCACAGTCCTACGTCCAAAAGAGAGAGAAAAAAATAGGCTGAAAAGGCCCTTCGTTGTCAGTTGAAGAACAAAGAAAAAAATTCAGAAATTACAGAAAGAGGGCTCTCGCCGTCAACTGGTTGATTATTTCAACCAATAGGAAATGGGAAAAAGGTCAATGCCCGGAATCTTAATTATTAATTTACGAAAAAAACGGTTATATCAATGAAAAATGTATTCATAGGCTGTCCCATAAAGAGTGAGACTTATGCTGCAACTTTTGAACAAAACAAACTAGCGTCCTCACTGCGTGGTTGCCTTTAAAAGACCGATTTATTCAGTGGCAAGGCGTGCGATTTGGCAACGGTTCCTTTTTCCCATTCAAACACATTAGAAAGGTCGAAATGCCTGGTCATCTCCGATGACTGATGCGTTCGACTTTTTTGGTGAATTTAAATGGAGAAAATACATTGTTGCCAGATTTCACGCTTCGCCACTGGATTTATTATCCATTGATTGAGAGACCAAGATGAGCAAAATTGGTTGAAAATTGACGAATAGTTATGAACACTTGAAAAAAAATAAAAAACTAAAATAAAAAAATAAAAAAACTAAAAATATAAAAAAAATGAATAAAAAAAACTGTCGACGCTCTACAGGGTTTTTTACATATATTTTCTAGCAGCAATTTTGTCTCTCTCTCCTCCCATTATAACGTGCGTGTGTTAGAAAAGGATGGAGATAGAGGCCATAAAGTCACATGATGGCGATTTTCTACTATCCTTTTTCTAACACACGTGTTCAAATGGAAGGAGATAGAGATAGATAAAATCCTATGTATCCGCCATAATGGGTCAGTCGGGTCAGTGTCACAAAATCCGATCGACTGGATCGAATGCCGTTTGAGGGACAAGAGGCCCGCGCTGTGGGAAAATAAAATAAAAAACAAAAAACAAACAAAAAACAGAAGAACAAAAAACAAAAACAACAGGGAATTACTTGTGGGAAATCGGGAATTACAAGCGGCGAGTAAGAATAGGACAAGGAGGAGCGTGGAAGAATCTTTGGACCCACGCGAAGATCTGCCGCCACGCACGCGCGGCGCGTCCATCAGCAGCCAGCTAGCTCGCGTCATCCTTGACTCAAAGACGCTTCTTATACGTCCGTCCATACAATCCAGGGCTGCCGTTTTGCGTATAATCAAGGCTATTTTTTAATTCACCGATGATTCCACCGGTTGAGAAAAGATTACACAGTTCAGTTCAGTGCATGGCTGTAATAAACTAAAATACTCGCATCTGTAATCTTTTCTCAACCGGTGGATTCGTCGTCAATGACTTTAAAAAACTTGCGGATATTTTAATTAATCAACGGAGTTTCCACCGATTAAGGAAAGATTACAGATCAGAGTATTTTCGTGCATTACAGTCATACCCTGAACTGAACTGTGTAATCTTTTCTCAACCGGTGGAATCATCGGTGAATAGAAAAATAGCATTGATTATACGCAAAACGGCAGCCCTGATACAATCGATCAGCAGCGGCCGTTGCGTCGCGTTGCGTCGTTGCGTCTCGTGGAGCCCCTTGCTTTTTTACTACTACTACCACACACACACACTCACACACACTATGACAGCCAATGTCACCTTATCACATTGGGTAGAAGTGACCGATTCAGTGGTTATAACGGGACAGTTGCAAGGCAAAGGTCTAAAATGTTGTGTTAATTTATGAAGAAAATTAAATTGATGAGCTGAGAACGAAGATGCCTTTGGTTTCTAAATAAGTCCTATAGTTCCAAAGATGAGCTTTTGGCCCAAAATACACTAATTCAATGGAAGTTCCGTGTAGTGACGTCACTATATGCACGCGATTTTTTAAACCTTACACGTGTGTATCTCCAAAACCGGGGCACTTAGGAAAGGCACCATTGTTCTCAGCTCATCAAGTACTATCATTTTCTTTGTAAAAAACACAAAATTTCAGACCCTTCAACGACCCCTTACAGACACATACCGTAACTAACAAAGTTTATAAGATTAATTATCTGAGAGTTCTAAACTGCTCTTGAACTGGAATTCGATGCTAATTTTTAGTGATTTCGTACTCCTAAGGTTTACCCTCTGTCATCGGCGGATAGAGCAATCTAGCAACAGTGCATTCATTCCCATTTGATTGCATGAGAAATAATCGACTCGATCACTGGGCTATAGCCCCTTAAGGTATCGATTGTTTATCATACATTCAAATCGGAGGATTGATCAGTTGCCAGATTGCTGGATCCGATAATAACCACTGTAGTTTGACTCGATTCTGAAGGTGATCCGTGGTTAAGTTATAGTCGGCAAAGTAGAGAGAGTGAGGGGGGAAAGGAAGGGGAGAAAGGGGGGGAGAAAATTAAAAAAATATAAAACCGGGCGATTATGCTGTACATACAAAAGTATATGTGTGTGTGTGACACTAGAATTCACTGACAAAACACAATGCAATAGAATCTCCTCTCCTATGCGATAATAGTCGCAGGACACTCTTTCGGGGTCGCTCGCAGTGGTGGTGCGGGGGAGGCTTCGGTTTAGTGACTGCAACGTGCGTGTCACTGGCTATGTTTTATGCATATACGTATATATATGTATACGACGAATGCTAACATTGGCGCACACGAATATCCCAGAGACTGTGTGTGCTTGTGTGTGTTGTGTACTCGTTGGTTGCGCAGATGTGTTTGTGTGTGCATGTGAGCTGTGCTTTGGGGCAGAGTTCCGGTGACAAACCATTCAGTCCTTATATCAAACACATGACGTCCACCTCTGCTTTTTCGCTTGTGCTCGTCGCATTGTTAGTCTTATTTTTGTTTGTTGTTGTTCTTGTTGCTTTTTTTTTGTTTTGTTTTTTCCCTTCTATTTTTAATCCGACTCTAAATTTTTCTACATATCAACCTGCGAGTAACCATACCTTTGTCAAGCACGGTGAACAAGATAAATATTTGTACACGAAGAGATAAAAGTACTCGGTGAACAAGTAGAAACCAAAAGATAACAAATCAACAGAAATCATACCACCATATATGAGACCGATGAAGATACTTTTTCCTGGTATTTTTCCACGGCCAATCAGAAATTCACGGCAAAAACTCAAAGCTGAAGTTCAGTTCCGTACTCTCAACCGAAACTTTCAGCGCTCCATATGAACTGAAGCAAGCTCATATTTCACTTAACCGAACTTTTTGCTTCTATGCCAGGGACCCTGTCCCTGCCTCCATTTGAAAGACAAACAATGCACTCTGGCCTGAAACAAGTCAGTTTGAACCTCCAGCCTTTTCAAGCGGGAATAACTGAAAAAAAAAATAATTATTAAATTCTGGTAATATTACCAGAGGCACAATGATTTGCGAACTGCGCGATAGATTAGTATACTTTTACCAGAAAATTCTAGTGTCATTATCAGGATATGGTCATAATGCAAGAATTTCCTTATATAACTGTCAAGGACGCGAACATTAGAAATTCTAGTAAAAATACCATCCCTTATCAATTACCTTGATTCACAAATCATAGTATTTCTAGTATTTTTGCTACCTCATTTCTTTCATTTATTGTTTTAGGAAGGGATTTATTTGAATGTAGTTTGACAAAGTGAGCAACTATTTAGTATCCCTGAGTGTTCTATAGTATAACAAGGCCTCAAGCCGATAGGTGATGAACGTGGATTCATGAACACGGGTTGGTTGAACCAGCGCTATGGTCTTGCGAAAAGTTTATTCCACAACGCCTCTAGCGGCACATGTACCTAAATAACTTGAAACCTTTCGGGAAGCAAATAGAGATTTGGCGACTGGAAGCTTAAGGATATTTACAGCAACTTGTTCCTCTCGTTCGCGTGGCCTAAACACAATGTAGTTTTTAATACGTCAAATGACTTGTAACATTCTGCACACGAAAAATGTTCAATGTTTAAGCTCAGAGGGGACGGTTTACAAAACACAGTCAGTGAAACAATGAGCCGCATTTTTTTTTTTTTTTTTCTCGTTTATATTTGTAATACAATTCTAGAAGCTGCATTCACTGTATTCCGAGGAGGCTGTCTCGACGCGAACTATTCGTCAAGTAATGTTAATCCTGGATATGATCTGAGAGTTGCAGATGCAGAATAACTGAAATAAGTAAGGCTGCCGCTGAAGTGCAAGTTGCCTTCGATTTTTTTATTCTTCTTTTTCTTCCCTTCTTTTAGCGCTGATTAAGTCGACGACTCACCTCTCAGCTTGCTTTGCGGCGCTCTTGCATCGCTATGCTGCCACATTTCGGCGGTAAAATGGATTTTTCCAACGGGAACCTTATTTGGAATGGATAGTATGCGCAGTCGGGCAACGTTGCATTTGGTTCATTCAAACCAGTGCAAAAGATCGAACTCGAGGTCGTTCACTGCTCGATTGATAGTTCGATATTTACTTTGGATTTAAAACAAGGAGATTTACCTATACAGGAGCTTTGTGGGACTCGCTTTTGGTGAAGCGTGGAGGCAGTCAGTCATGATGGTTATCTCTGATGGACATTTTCTAGCGGGTTCAGTTTGTTTGCCTCATTTTTTTTTAACCTTAAATTACAAAAAAATGTGTGACGATTTCATTTGAAATAAGTTTTAAATGAAAGTGCAAGTGTTTTAGATTGGCTATATGGACACAGAAATCGGTATATTTAATTTCTTTTTAAAAAATTTGGACAGTGAATAAACTGACAAATAATATGACAGAATCAAGCAAGTTGAATTTGAATTCTGTGTCTAGAAAGCCACTCTAAACACTCGCACCTTTCATTTAAAACCAATTTCGACTGAATTCATTGAAATTTTTGATAGAATGTTTCAAAATGAATTAGAGTGTCCGCTCTGCTTGGTGTATTCTGTGATAGAACAAACCATTTCAAGATAGTACAAACACTATAGGATTATGGTAATGGGGCTCTTGCAAACTTTTGCTGTGAGCAAACGAACAGTCCATTCTGATGTAAAAACCAGCGAAAATCACGAAAATCACACTGAGAAAGTTTAAAATTCAGCAATAAACCAACATAACTACATAAATGGCAAGATCGTAATGGCGGTTCGATGCAGGTATCATGGGAGATTCCTATCTAATAAGCCACTTTCTCTTTGGAAACACAGAGGTATGTCTCAATTTAGATAGGAATCTCCCATGATACCTGCATCGAACCGCCATTAAGCTCGATTCTGAGAGTGAATTTCGTGATTTTTTAGTGTACTCATCGTCATTTTCACAGGTTTTTATGCAAGAATCAACTCTTTAATCCTGTGTAGCAAAAGTTCGCAAGAGTCCCATTGTACTATCCCTTATATACAGGTTCACATATTGTCATGCTTCTGGAAATATATTTTTTCAGTGCAACGTTGCACGCCAGCCACGCTGCCGATTTCCACCATAAATCTGGCAACCTTTCATCATTCAGTTCTCTTCTTCTGCTCACTCAGTTACGCGAAACTCGAAAAACTCCGGCTCAAGGGAAAACCTGCTACGCGCCAGAAACGCAACGCAGCCCGACTGCCTGAGCGTTTCGCAAAAGTCGTAAAGCTGGTTTCTGAGTATCTGAGTGGTCTTTGCTGTACTTTCGGTTTCGCGACGTCGAGGGCCGCGGACCGCGGCCGGGTCACCGATGAACGCGACGCCACAAGTCTCTTGCAGTCAACACCGAAAGATATTCGTGGAAAGCGGAAAGGGGCATAAAAGTGAACCATCGGGAGGAGTGAAAAGAGAATAAAGAAATTCTAGTGAATACCTTACGTACCCTACGCCTTACGAGGCGTCTAAGGGGCCTTTAGACCTCTTTAATATTCTGGAGGAAACTTGCACACCCTCTACAATTATTCTGGGGGAAACCCCCACACCCCCTACAATATAACCCCTCCATAACCCTTCTACTACCAGGTTACGAAGACTAATCAATATTCGCTCACTCAAATTAAGTGGGTAGTTAAATATTCGTACACTGCTGTGCTGATTTTGCATACACACTTGATTGAAGGCGCTCTAGGTGATATTATTTTTCAAATGTTAACAATTTATAGTCGGAATTATTGTGGATACAAAACTGAAATTATGTGAGGTAATTCTAGTCGCAGAAAAGAAGTATACTCGGGCGTGGTATTGAAAGGGTTAAGGTGTTAATTTTACAGTAGGCTGGTTGACTCTCAACGATATTTTCAAATGATTTTCCATGAATAATAACCCTCTAAAAAGATGTTGCAAAAGTTTGCTATAGACCTATTGCAGTGGTAGCTCAAGGCATGCGTCCATTTTATTACGTCACAAGTTTAATCACTACATGAAAGTACAAGGACGCAGTATACACTATACACCCATTCATGGCCCAACACTAAATAAGTTTCAGCACTCATAGGTGGATTTTATGAAGCAAGCAAAACTTCCAGTGGCGCCCCTCTCCCCCTCCAAAATAACGCTGCTGAAAACTTTGCGGACTCCCGATTCGATACACTCCATCTAATTTCATTCCAGATCATTTCAATACACGTATCGCATCTCGTAGTACGACCACGTGCGTCCCGACACATTCCCCAATGACATTGAACCACGCATCCGCATGTACATCTTAATTGTGACCCGCGCATGCATGCATACGGAATACACACTGCACATCTCCATCCGATTGGATTATCCGGGTTCAATCGCTGACAGGCTCACCAAACATCGTAAGAAACAAAAAGGGGAGGGGGTGGGGATGAAAAATAAAAAAAGAAGACTAAGAAAAAGGGGCAGGACGATAGGGGGAGGGGGCATTCCAGTTGGAGCCAGAGAAGCGGATTTGAAAGAAGCGTCAAGATACAGGGCTGCCGTTTTGCGTTTAATCAATGCTATTTTTCAATTCATCGATGATTCCACCGGTTGAGAAAAGATTACATAGTTAAGTTCAGTGCATGACTGTAATAAACTAAAATACTCGCATCTGTAATCTTCCCTCAACCGGCGGAGTCGCCGATGACTTTAAAAAACTTGCGGATATTTTAATTAATCAACGGAGTCTCCACCGATTAAGGAAAGATTACAGATCAGAGTATTTTCGTGCATTACTGTCAGACACTAAACTGAACTGTGTAATCTTTTTTCAACCGGTGGAATCATCGGTGAATAGAAAAATAGCATTGATTATACGCAAAACGGCAGCCCTAGTTGAGAAAGAAACCGAGCTTGCTGTCAATACAATTCTACTCGCGAGCAAAGCGGCAAAGTGAAGGATTGAAAGTAAAACTTAAAGGCAAAGCCAAGTCAAAACGAGAGAGAGAGAGAGAGAGACCGGTGGAGAGAGGAGGAGGGATAAGATGATGGAAAGGAGAAGAGAAGAGGGGGAGGGGGTGATGGCCTTAAGCGGACGTAGATTACCGCGCAGAACTCTGTTTTCACCGTAGGGGCGTTAACGGAGAGGTGTAGCCGGGCCCTGTGCCGCATCGCGGCCACACCGAACCGCTCGGGATTTCTCTGAGTCTCAGGCAGGGCCCGGCGCCAGTCAGCGGAGAAGCACTCTCAAGTATTGCCGGCGATCCAAAAAAAAAAAAAAGAGAGAGAAAGAAGAGAGAGAGAGAGAGAGAGAGAGAGAGAGAGAGAGAGAGAGAGAGAGAGAGAGAGAGAGAGAGAGATACAGTCCACGATGCGGAGATAGATGGGTGAGAGGGGCCAGAGAGAGAGGGAGAGAGAGAGAGAGAGATAAAACAAAATAAAATAAAATAAAATAAAATAGCAGGTCTCGTACAAATCATAGTATTTCTCCGGGATATCTATAAACGCTTTTATATCCTCCGTAAGAAGACACTGTTGTTGCGGTTTCATACACATCATATAACTATATACATACTTTTTTTTCCAAAGAATTCGCCTTGCCGACGCGCCGGGGACTTTGAAACTAATTTTTTTTTTCTTTTTGCGGGGCGTTGTGGGACGCGCTTTGGTTTTCTTTTTCTTTCAACTGCGCGAGATGTTTCACGTTTTTTTTTTTTTTTTTTTTTTTTTGGAAAATGCGGTAACTTTTCGCGCACAGTTTGACGGAGCAAAGGCCGCTGCTGGTTGCCACGGCGACGTTGGAAGGCGCGCGTCCGTCTGCCGATCGTGAAATGTAAAAACGGAATATCCTCGGGCAAATCGGTGGCATCATGTTGGTAGCTGAGCCCGAACCGCGCGCGCGGTGACTTCGTCCAACGACGAGACGCGCCTCTCTTGCCGTGCCATAGACATGTTATTCGAGGAAAAATCCTTTTGCTTGCGCAGGACGCAGGACTCTGGGTTTGACTTGGACTTCGACTCCTCCCGATTTCCAGTATTTCGCCCGCAGGCTTGGACTTGTTCCTCGCTTTTGCCGACATCAGATCGAACTTGAAGTAGTCGACGTTAATTAGAGGGTGTGAGGACTTAGCATGGACTTGATTAAATGGTTGCTCAAATTCACTTCAACATGATGTATGGAAAGCCCTTGAGGAGCACCTCAATGAGCAAAGTGTATTTATAGTAACCAGGTCACTTTTTAAGGGACCAGATTTTGAAAATCGATAGGTGACCGAAATCGTATCTCCCCGGTCATACTTAAAAGTGGGCGGAGCCAGGCAACGTATGGTCATGTATACAGTACCGTGACAAAAAGTGACCGGAAACCGCTTGGTTCCGATTTTCGAGACCAACTTCCCGAGGTGGGTTACCTGAAAAGTGATTAGATGCGACTAAGTAACCGAAGGCAACATTTAAAAATTAAACTGATTTTGTTTGTGATCAAGGTAGGTGAAACAAGGTGACGCCTGTGCAATGCGTGATATTCGCCATTAGGGTCGTTCTGATATCTTTAGTGTACTATGACTTAGGCTGGTGTACTCCCATGTTTAATTAAATGGGAGAACACTGTCTATGTAAGCTGGTCAATGCTGGTCAGCAGAGTTTGCCCGCCATGCTCAAACTCCATACATAATACCTGGTTTCATCTAGCTTGGTTAAAGATTGGCTCCAGTAAGTTACCTTGATTTCGAAACCTGGTCACATGTTATAAAGTGACTTGGTTACTAAATAAAATGTTCTTATAAGCTAGCCAAATGTCATGCAGGAAGTAGAGAGTTAAGTCAAGTGGAATCACGGGCGCCACTATAGAATGCGATTTTGCACATTTTGTTTACAATCTATGAGCCGTTGGTCCAGGCCGGAAAAGATTATAGTGCCGCATAGTTTCCAACGATGCAATCTTTAGATTTGCTTAATGATTATAATTCATCAAAGGAAATAATCGATTGGAAAAAAAAAACTTGTACAAAAACGCATACATACCGTTCTTTAATAAAAATTAAAGTTAAAAAATAAAAATAAATAAAAAAAATAAGTTTCCACATTTTCAGGCTAATTGGGATATATTCAATAAATGGGAAAGTGCTTGAGATTACCCGATGAGCTCCGTGTCTAAAATGAGCTCTAACGTAAGTTTTTTTTATTGAGAAAAAATATAGTCCAGTGTGATGTACGAGTATACGAAAATATATTCCGTTTGTCTACGAGGTCCAAGAGACTTGAACGCTGGGCTACGAACAAAGTCGATTCCATTCACCGATGATTCCACCGCAGTCCAGGAAAGATTGCACAATTCATTTCCATTGTGTAGCTTCAATGCATGAAAATACTCGCACCTGTAATCTTTTCTCAACCGGTGGAGTCGTTGGTGACTTTAAAAATGACTCTGGAAAACTTGACTGGAAAGTTCCTCAATAACCAAACGATGACCATAAGTAATTCATAAACAAAAGCACATTTCCTCGACGTCATCCCAGGCAAGGACCTACTTCGAAAAGAGAAGAGGATGGATAGAAGAAGAAAGGAAGGAAGGGGGGGGGAGTCTGTATGCGTTAGTACCCAACAACGCAAAGACTGGAAGTACTGGACACTGGGCTTCCAATGCAGACAACGGTAGATTAAGATGTTGTTTACAGCTGGTCATATTAACTGGCGGAGCGACTAGATGGGCAGAAGAGATACTCGAGATGAGACGATCGTCGACTGGCTTCCGTGACGTCATCCGCTGCTGAATTTACAAACTGCCCTTGCGCTTTACGTTTGGATCAAACCGCGTGAGCAGAGGCAGTGTTGTCAAGTTTCGAGCGTTTATTCCTATTCTCTCGTTTATTTTTTTCCAATGGGACTCTTGCTAACTTTTACTGAATGTAATTGAAGAGTTGATTCATGAGTGAAATCCAGCGAAAATCTGTTTTATCTGTTTTTTTGAACTCCAATTATTATTGCTGTACAAGTCCAATATTGGGACGAGTGGCGTACGCATAGGGGGGCTAAGGGGGCTAAAGTCCCCCCCCAGACCGCCGATTTTCGGGGGTGGAGGTGAAGGCAGGAATAATTTTCAGCCAAACGCTTATCAGTGTGATCCCCTTCCAAGAAAAATCCTGCGTACGCTATTGATTGGGACGACGGGCATTATCTGATGTAACGGAGTGCTACCAAGATTACTTTTGTGTCAAAAATGGGTAGAGTCTAACATTCTGATTTTACAAAAACTCAAAAAAACTAAAAATATAGCTCTTTATGGTTCTCAACATCATCCAATAGTTTCGTTTCTTTGTTAGTAGCCGTTCAGAAGTTCTTTCAGGATTTTCAGGTGCTGCCGGACTTTTGATACACACTGTATACTAACTCAAACACAACACGCCTTTTAGGTGAGAATTGGCAACACTGCTTTGAGTTCCAGGGGCTTCATTTGCGATTTTATTGCCTCGTCAGTCGTCATTTGCTCGAACTGTAATCACATCAAAGTAAAGTGTTGGTCTGGAGTTATTTATGGCTGTAGATTTAGGAATGAGGCTCAATGCTCATTCTGTGGTAGAAGCTCTTAACCCAGTGGTTGAGACCCAAGATTACTTATGACCAGTTATGGTGCAAGACGATATTTTGTTAAGTATAAACAAATGCTGGCAATGATACAACGCGGGTATCATAAACATTACACAAACTAGTGACTTTGTAATCTTCTGTCAGTTTGTTTACGATTGTAAGTTGTATTCTTTCGGTTTAAACTGAGAAAACGTTTCTGGTGAAAAACATCAGTGCATAAGTAATTGAATGACCCCTGGTTAGAAAATGTATTTCTTCTTACTGTCAGAATTTTTCAGTGCCACAAACTCTATTTGAAATCATTTTTTAAAATTTCAAGAAATTCCAGTAATTTATTCATTGCTTTGTGAAACCTCTTGCCAGACTTTCTTTTGGTTTCAAATTATTTCTGGTTATTTCAAAAAGAATTTTCAGCACTGAAAAATCGTCGCTTATTCAATCGGAATTTCCACTCATAATAAGTAATAACTATTAGGATGCTATTCAATTACTCGCTCAGCCGCAATTGTGCCAGAAAGTGTTTCTCGGAAAAGTCATTAATCAGCTGCTTATCAAGGACTATCATTTTCTTTATGAAAATCGCACAATTTCAGACCCTTACAACTGCCCAATTCAGTGGCGAGGCGTGAAATTTGGCAACCATGTACTTTCTCCATTTAAATTCACCAAAAAGATCGAACGCTATTCAGTCATCGGCAATGACCAGGCATTTCGACCTTTCTAATGAGTTTAAGTGGGATAAAAGAACGTTGCCAAATCGCATGCCTCGCTACTGGCCCCATTGTTTCTGAACTTCTGGAGCATACTGTGTGCTTTGTATCAAGCTGAACTGAGAAGCCAAGCTTATAAAACATTTCAATCTTCTGGGTTTACATTCGCGGCATACCTTCTTCTGTAACGGATAAAATACCGCCTCCTATAAATGTATCTATATACGCGTACACGTAAGAAAATCTCGCGCTCGGATGCGACGCGACGTATTCACGAATTGTATTGTTCTAATACATTTATCAATCTCTTGCGCTTGAACAAGGGATCCGACGCTGTGACATTCCGCGCAGCCGTCGCGTCGCCTCCACCAAGTATACACACACACAAAATCTTATTGAAAAGAAAATTTATAGAAATGAAGAAAAGAAACGAAAAAATTAAATGTGATATATTTTTTATCGTGTCATTAACGTTGAAGTAATCTACTTGACTTTCACAACTTTATAAAAAATAAAACAAAAAAATTAAAAAAAAAAAAAAAATGTCTTCAAACTTTTGTACTTCTCTTGATATAAAGTAGAAAACTAAGAATTATTTATATATATAAACAAAAGAAAAAAGAAAAAAAAGGACATGAATCTAACGATATTGAATTTTGGCGCGATACGCAGGAATTTTAATTGAGGAAATAAAAGTAATTGAATGTAACTATGATTCCAAACGAGAATTCTCGATTTCAACATGATCAGCGTGGATGGAAATACTTTTCGAATTAGAGATTACGCAATCAATGATTTTTTTTCCTCGTGCTAGAAGTCAAGCTCAACTTTTGCTCTGATTTTGACGAATGGTTTCGATATTTAAAATGAGCCAGATTTGGTTACTCTGACGCGGCAAGTCACGGCCAAAAATCGTAACTTTGTCAGAAAACTACGATGAGTTTTTGTGATTTTCATCATTTCTCCATTGCACTCATCGTGTATGTGTGTATGCAAATTTCAAAAACGTCGGTGACAGTAAAAAAAAAAAAAAAAAAAAAAAAAAAAAAAAAGGATGAATCAAAGACTCGGTTCGTATCGTATCGTCGGCGGATACAGAAATTTTGACACTCTCTCTCTCTCTCCTTCTCTCCCTCTCTCTCTCTCTTCCCTTTAGAATGCGTGCGTTACAATATAGGATAAAGGTAGGGGCTAAAGTCACGTGATTGACCCCTTTGCTATCCTTTTCCAACACAAGTGTTCAAATGGAAAAAGTGAGAGAAAGACAAATTCTTGTATCCGCATTTGGTTCGTATCCTAGAGTGCATCCTAAACTTATTCAGCAACGCGTGCGTTCAAACTACCGAGAAGAGAATCTAATTTATACCAGGAACTTCAATATTCAAAACGCAGCGAATATTACAACTTGCGAATATTTATGTATATGAATTCTAATTCGCGCGTTGAAACTCGCAAAACAGCTCCGATTTCTGAGAATCGTTTGATATTCTCAAGTTCAATGCTGCATATTGAAGTGCCGAACCTACACGGGAGGGGGGGGGAGGCACCAAAGAGATCAAATGGCTTTAATTTAGGCGCCACCACCACACATTTATACTCTTCGTGAAATGAAGAAGAAGACGAAGCAGAAGAAAAAGAAGAGGAGGAGGAAGAAGAATGATTGACGATAAATTTGAAAATAGCAAGATTTGCGAGCAAGCGAAGTAATCCGTGAGCCAGATTCTTCTCTTGTTATATGAATGCAAGCATGCTACTTAAGACACCTACTTGCCTACCTGTCTTGAATCTAGTTTCCGAGCTACAACTACACGTTGGAACTGGGCGAGTGCCAACAGTGCGAGGTAAAGCTTCAATTTCAGCGAATTTGCGGCACCGTATCTCTGGATGAAATTGGTCCATGAAATTCCGTGTCCAAAATTTCATGATGCATGGATTTCCATACAGCATAACATAGCATTTTTTAAACTCTTTAGAGTAATCCGTGAAAAATTCAAGGAAATCTATAAAGTTTCCGCAAGCTTGCCAATGGGAAATTATACCTTTTTCGCCAGATCTAGCAACACCAGTGGCAACTCGTACAATGTGGCAACAACGTCATTTTTCCATTTAAACCTATGTAAAACAATCGATCTACAGGAGGTGCAACTGCACCCCCAAGATATCGATACTTTTGCATAGGTTTAAATGAAAAATAAGCATGGTTGCCAAATTGCACGAGCCGCCACTGAGCAACACAGATACGTATGTCGTCACAGATTCTCTCCATTTAAAGCTTAACGTAAAAGAATCGATCTTCAGAAGATTCACTGAATACTTTTGCATATATTATTCAACTGACAAAAAAATGATTGCAAAATAGCTCGAGCCGCCACTGGTTAGTGCAATACCCTACGACAGACAAAGTGATGCAAAGACAGACAGAGAACTATAGAATAGCTAGGAAATAAGTTTTATTCGGAAGTATGGTGTTCACTTGACATCAAATCTGATCACTGTTGAATGTTGATGCTGATGCCGTTCAACGATTTTGGTCAGCGTTTTTGATCCGCGTCACTCCTACACAATGTTGTCTCTAGATATCGTTTCAGAAGTGTACATGCGCATCCAGACCGATAATCTTTGGAATTTCCCATCGTTATTTCTCATATAATATATATAATACAAATAAATGAAAATGTTATAAGCGTCGGCTTTTTACTAAAGAACGCTTTATAATTAAAAAGTCGAAATTGTAGGCAAGTTTTTTCTTTTCTTCGAACGAATGAGAATTGAAAATTCGCCAAAGATTATCGATAAGCTGCGCCTTCTTTTCTAAAACGAGCTCTACCTTTTGGTTCCTCAAGTGATTGATCAATTATTTTCTGTTGTTTCATAATAAAAGAGAAAAACTATGGTCGATTTTTCACGAGCCGCCTCTGAAATATCACGCAAGCATCACAAAGAGGAGAGATCTTCCCCTACCTTACCTCTTCGCCCCTTTGACTGGGGGTTAGAAAACGGGAGGGGCGGAGGGGGGGTCGGCAGAAATAAGCAAAAGAGACAAATCCATCCAGTAGAATGTTGAAGAGACAAGTATTTTCGCAGCCACTTCGCCTTTGTCGGCCGCGGGTTTGTCTGAAACGATTGCGACACACTCTGTTGCCAGATTGAACAAACAAAAGTCATGTGCGAATAACTGATTTGAATGGATAGTGAGCGCGACTGTCGGCGAAATCTGACAACACCGGCGACACAACAGTAGCGGCTGCGGCTTGGAGTCTCCGGAAAGCTTGGAATTCGTTGAGGAACGCGAAGAGATCGCGGACTGTGCGCGGACTGGACTGGGCCGGACCGGACCGGACCGCGGGCAGAGTGACGACAGGACAGGACGGGGGGACGGGACGCGCTTCGTTTTTCTGCGCGGCTCTGAAATTTACGGAATGTTTCGATTTTTCAACCGCGAGCTTCGGTCTTTGAGTCAACAATTTACTCTCTCCTTCCCCCCCCCCCCCTCTTTTGTCCTCCACTCGAATGTCCATCAAATATCAAGTAACCCCCTCCCCCCACTCCTCTTTTCCAACCACGAGTAAAACAGTGAGAATCATGTGTAAAAACCGATATCACTAATTTCATCGAGAAGTTGAACGAATAAAACTTTCGAGTCACCCGGTGACAGAATGGGTCTGTTGCATACTTTTGCTACAACAATATAGAACCTTGATTCTTATGTAAAATTCGGCGAAAATAACGATGCGCACATTAAAAACGTTCAAAATCCACTCATTAACTCAGGAAACCACTTCAATTTCAAACAGCATGCGCTACACTAGACACTATTTGCACCGGTATACTACTACACAGACGGAACCACCGTGCATAATAAGTAAACAACATCGTAACTACAAAATGATGGAATTTCCTTTTTAATACGTGAAATATAAGCTGCATTTGCTGTCTGGTCTTTTCGGTTATCAAAGATTACAAAATAATATATGAAATGTGCGCATCTAAACGAAACATTCCAATGTTTGTAAGTTCTGTTCATGTTTACATAAACGAGATGGTTCCATCTATGTAGTTATAAGTCGGTGGTATAGTGTCTAGTGTAGCGCGGGTTGTTTGAAATGGAAGGTATTTTCTGAGTTAATGGGTGGATTTTGAAAGTTTTTAATATGCGCATCGTTATTTTTGCAGAATTTTACTTTAGAAACAATGAGTTATATTGATGCAGCAAAAGTCCGCAACAGACCTATTTGTGATCAAATATCAAGTAACCCACTCATCTCTTTTTACCGACCGTGAGTTAACTCTTTCTGTCATGAGTTATGAAAGAAGTGTCACTGGAGTCTGAAACTTATACCATTAAATTGAACGAACTTTTCTCATACGGTTTCATGTGTGCGTCAATTTTCCGAATTTCCATAAAGCTTCATGTGATGCTCCCTTATAATGGACACTGTGACGGAAAGGGTTAAACAGAGCGAATCATGTGTAAAAACCGATATTACTAATTTCATCGAGAAGTTGAACGACTAAAACTTTCGAGTCACCCAGTGACAGAATTTGTGATCAAATATCAAGTAACCGCCTCTCCCCCCCCCCCATCTCTTTTTACCGACTGCGAGTTAAACAGAGCTAATCATGTGTAAAAAAACCGATAACACTAATTTCATCGAGAAGTTGAACGATTAAAACTTTCGAGTCACCCGGTGATAGAATTTGTGATCAAATATCAAGTAGCCCCCTCCCCCCCTCATTTCTTTGCCAACCACGAGTAAAACAGAGCATATTGTGTGTAAAAACCAATATCACCAATTTTTTCCACGTTTTTGAAATTCGGACCATTGAAAGAGGAGTTACGAATTTTTGAAAAGGGGTCCTTATCGAACTTCGACCGTCGATTCATTAAGAGGAAAACGATATCACCTTCCGGTTCGTGCTAAAAGTCTTAGCATTTTATTCTCTTTCCAATTATTAAAAAACAAAAAGAGGGTCCCCATTTGATGTATCGGATCTAGGAGGTGTTGACCCCCCCCGAGGGCCTCCCAGGGAGGACCCTAAAATCAGCGACTTCCCGAAAAGATGTCCCCCTCGAAATAATTGAACACGTATTTTAGCGTTTTTCGAAATTCACAACCGTTTTTGAGATAATTTGAGTAGAGCCTATTTCTTTAACATCCTGTAGAATATTCTCTATATCTCTTTTCTCCAAAATATTGTCAAAATTTAAAGTCGACCTTTGAACTATCGATTTCAACCAAATGGTTCATATATCTACTTTAACATCCATACTTCGGTTAAGTGAAGAGAAAGAGAACAAAGAAAAGAAACAAAACCAACCTCATTTGAAAAAAGTCTTTGTAAAAATCTTTCGAGAAACTGACGCATGCAGCCGTCTGTCTGCGTCAAATATTCTAGTCGTAAACAACTTATAGACTAGCAAGCGTTGCTATAAAGTTACTGCTTACTGAGATGAGGTCTGTTTCCATCATCTTGCAGCTCGGCACAAAAAGCCTTCAAGGATGATCTATTTTTTATTGTTTGCGCACCTCTTTTTTTCCTCGTCAGAGCTATGTCGCTAAGTACAGATAGAAACATGTAAGTTCTTCAGTTATTAAAAACGTGATCTTATATCATACGTCAAGCGCGCAACCTGTTTTTCTATATGCGATCCATCATCAGAGAAGTGAACTTAAATTCTGGATCTGCGTGGTCCTGAAAGGATTCTGACAGAAAAAAACTCCCATACTAATAGCAACTTTAACTGTTAAAAATAAATAATGAAAACTTATATCATATGGGGTTTGTTTAATGGGGAGAGGGGGGGGGGTGATTTGACAAATCTCGAAATTTAAGGAAAATTCAAGAAGTACAATAAAATTACTTAAAAATTAACTGCCCTATTAGTCAATGGGGCTCTTTCAAACTTTTGCTGTAGGGGATCGAAGAGTTGATTCTTGCATAAAAACATGTAAAAATGACGATGAGTACATTAAAATGTCACGAAATACACTCTCAAAATCGGGCTGAATGGCGGAGAGACGCAGGTATCATGGGAGATTCCTATCTAAATCGAGACATATCTCAGTGTTTCCGTAGAGAAAGTGACAAATTAGGCAGGGATCTTCCATGATACCTGCGTTGAGCCGCCATTACAAACTTGCCGTTATAGCAGTTATGTGAGTTTATCACAGAATTTTAGACTTCCTCAGGGTGACTTTCGTTGGTTTTTACAGCAAATTGGACTAGTCATTTTCTCACATCAAAAGTTTGCAAGAGCCCCATTTTAGCCAAAAACGGTTAACTTTTTGAGTAGCGCGATGTGATGTCCACGGTTAGAACTAATCGACCCTGGGATCTTCTTAATGATTGGTTTAACGAAAAAGTAAATGAAAGGCTTGCAGATGTTCCATGAGACCATGAGCCCTTCCACCGTAAATGTATATATATATGAGGTCTGATAAGATGGAATCAACTTATTGAGCTCGTAGTGACGAATGACACCCCTGAAGTATTGACGGGTATCACCACGTGATATAAGCATTGACACGGAGAGTGACCTTCGATTGAAGTTTCTCGGGATCGGAAAGGCGAGAAAAAAAAGAAAAAAAAAGTAAAAATTAAATATATAGGTACACTGGAGGACGTGCTTTTCGCGTAATGCAGTTGCAGCGCGTGAATGTAATAAGTACAGTGGTGAGTTGGGTGAGCGTTGTTGCCAAACACCTCGGTCGATTATTCCTGAAAACTGCAAGGGATCTTTCACTTTCTGGCATGACAACTTAAAGAAACATTTTCGTTTGTTTTAGGTTTGTTCTAACCTGACGGAGATGTTGAAAAAAAAAGAAGAAAAAAATCTGCGCATTATTTGTCATTTGCATTTTTTAAAAACAAAAAACCGAGTCGTTCATGATAAATATTTTAAAAATTGATTTGACAACTTTTTATTTCATTTCCATAAATATATATTTTTTTTTTTTAAATGAAGATTAAAAACATGCATACCAAAAAAAACAAAACAAACAAACAAAACAAAAACAAAAACAAAAAACAAAAAAAAAACAAAAAAAAAACAAAAACCCTTATTAACACTGATTTCTTTGTGTCCATTCTTCGTTTCCAACCAATTTCTAAAGGATTGGTCACTTTTTTGTTTTTTTTTTTTTTTTTTTTTTTTTTTTTGACGCATGACGATATATGTGAACCGATGCAAGGGATGGTACAACTACCAGAATTCTAGTGTTTGTATACCACAGCCCCTGACAATTTTAAGGAAATTTTAGTTCTATAACCATATTCTGGTATTAACACCTGAATTTTCTGATCAAAGTATTAGACTTTCTGTGGCTCACATAATAATCGTTTTGCTTCTGGTAATATTACAAGAATTTAGGAATTATTTTTTACAGTATGGCGGGTAAGACCGCGTGTAGAGCCGGGAAATTTTTATCTGCAAACTGACAACTCTGCTATGGGGAGCGGGCCGTGAAAAATCGGACTCTCGCAATGCAATGAGGGATTAAGTTGCAAGTATACAGCGCGTCGCGTCGTCGCCTCAGAGTCGCAATGTCCGAGATGAGAATACGCATTCGCCTCATCTTACGTTAAGTATACGGTATGGGCCGCGTACGGAATCGACACTTCGAGGTGCGGCCTGGTCGCTCTCTGAACTGAACGTAACCATTCATTATTTAGGTAATCGTTGCCTCTGTGGCGCGTATGCGCGAGAAACCCTCTCCGATAGGATCTCATGCGCCAGGAACAGGATTTGCTACTATATTTGTCAATTGAAAAGTCACTTCGATGTCGCCTTTGACCAGTCGCGAAGCGTCAAATTTGGCAACAATGTATTTTCTCCATTTAAATTAACCAAAAAAGTTGAACGCTCCAGTCATCGGCGATGACCAGGCATTTCGACCTTTCTAATGTGTTTGAATGTGGGAAAAGGAACGTTGCCAAATCGCACGCCTCGCCACTGCCTTTGACCCTCAGAAGGTTTCAATGTCCTGCTCTTTTTTTGAACGATGCAGCGGCGGCTCGTACAATTTGGTAACTATGCTTTTTTGCCATTTAGACCTATGCAAAAGTATCGATATCTTGGGGGTGCAATTGCACCTCCTGAAGATCGATTGTTTTACATACGTTTAAATGGAGATAAACAGTTGTTGCCACATTGCACGAGCCGCCACTGGAACGATGGTGAAGCATGGAATCAGGCACTCAAGTAGCAAAAAAGGACCGATAACGTAAGTTTTTACGCAGCGGAAAAACTTGCGTAAAACGGTCAAATTAGAATCATATTTTTTACCTAAACGGAACTTTTACATGAGGGTTTACTGCGGTTAAAAGGAACTTTTCAAAGGACGAAAAGAACTTCAGGATAACCATAAGTTTGCATCAATTACTCTAATTTTCTTATAAAAATAAGAAAACGCGATGTAAGCGACAGGTTATTTTGAAGTTTTTGTCGTTTTTTTGCGGCTCTACCGGAAAAGTCCCGGAAAAGTGTCGGAAAACCCAACTTTATTTCTCATATTACAAAAACGAATGCGAAAAATGAATTCGACGATCGGATTTTCGTTAAAAGATTCTTTAAAACCAAAAAGTAGAAGTCTTCCACAAGTTATGTTTTGATTTGAAGGAATGAAAATGGGAAATTCGCCAAGGGTACTGTAGGTATCGAAATGCCGGAAAAATATGGTGGAAAAGAGTATATTATTTTAGCTCGTAAGACTTAAAATGTACTCAATCCAGACATGATTATTTGAACTCATAAAACATGGTATGAAATTACCTCGAACACTCCATAATTATTATTACCATAGCAACCACGTTGCTACTGGAAGCGCATTTCGTATCTCCTCACTGACACGTTTGTCCGGCATCTTTGCACACGAGAGGGATAATTATCGTAATTTCAGTATCTGCGTCTACTACACCGAGTTCTGTTCTATACCCCGCACACCAAGATCGCAAGAACGCATGATCCTTTGTAGACGGGTGTGAGCGTGAACCTGGCTGCTCCGCTCACAAGGAAAAGTCAATGGAAAGAAAAAGCATGAAGCGCGATTGCCAAATTGAGGAGAAAATGATTAATTAATTTATTTATTGTATTATTTACTATCGTATGTTAAATTATATTAGATATTTTTATTTATATTCATAACAATTTTATCATATGTAATAATAATCTCTCTATTTAGAAATTGAATTATACGGATATTTATTCACTAAATAATTAATTACGATGTATCAGACTACCGGTTGAGAAAAGATTACACAGTTCAGTTCAGTTTGCGACCGTAATGTACGAAAATACTCGCATCTGTAATCTTTTCTCAATCGGAGCAATCACCGTTGAATTATTATTAGAATATCAGCAAGTAATTTGAGTCATTGACAATTTCCATTGGTTGAGAAAGATTACAAATGCAAGTATTTTCATGAATCACAGTCATACACTGAAATCAAGTGTGTAATATTTTCTCAACCGGTGGAATCATCGATTACTTTAAAACTGTCATTAAATTATGCACAGCACGGCAGTTTTGCGACTTATTCGTGAATAAATTGTTCATCTGAAGTAAAGGTATAATACATGGACTTTATACGTCCACTTATTTGTTTTCACTTCGTTTATGTACGCCCAATTTTTTAAAGTTCACAGTTTTCGTGTCCACTTTCAATCGCACGTCCGGAACTTGTCTGTCCAGAACAAATCATATCAACTTTAAAGTCCACTCTTGAAAATGGTTATAAAGAGGTTAAAAACAATGTGCTACCATTGGATGTTCGATGAACACATTCGCATTCGAACTTTTACATGGGTTTAAATATACACAATACCACATTGCCAAATTGCACGCTACGCCACTGCCAAAGGCCCAAACTGTCACGTACAGTGATAAACCTTCGCGCCAAAATTCGTGATGGTTTCAAATAGGGAATTGAAACTTCTGTGACATCAATGTATTTTCTTTCTTTGTTCTTGATTGCCCTTAAGGCAACACTGATTGTGAGCGCCAAGCGCGATCCTCCATCGATACTTTTACATCTTGATTAACCACCATGCGCTGCCGATATACCAAGGGCGAGTTGCCAATCACTGCTCGCCGTTCAGCTTTTCTCTGCAGTTTTTTTTCTTCCTCTTCTTTTTCGTTTTAAGTTTGTGTAGAAAAGTAGGGTTCCTCTCTCTCTCTCTCTCTCTCTCTCTCTCTCTCTCTCTCTCTCTCTCTCTCTCTCTCTCTCTCTCTCTCTCTCTCTCTCTCTATCTCTCTCTTTCCCTCTCTCTCCTTGATCATTAACTTGGTGTTCGGTTGAGGTCTTGTTTCATGGAAATTATAAGTTATACGCACTTGGTACAGGTGTGAAATTATGTACTAATTATACATGCTACCGAAGAGTGTAGCTGCGCTACTGAAGCACAAAGGACTAAAACATTGAGTTTCCCGAACAACATTTTATGAATAAAAACGATGAATTATGAATAGCAAGATAACTTAAGGAGAATCCTCTGCGACCTGTAGTGAGATTCAAATCCGCTAGATCGCGCTACTGTCAAGGGCTCTCCGACACCAAGGGCTTGCCACCTTGGACCATCATTTGCGTCAAAATTTCGAAAATGTTGCCTTCAAGATCCAATCCAAAGGAACGTTTTTGATACCATTCCGAGCTTTCAACGACTAGATTTTCTGGTTGATAGTGCGGTCAAAAATCGCGAATTTAAAGGCTCCGTGCGAATTCAATCAACACCTTCAAACTCGCAATTTTTTGACCGTACTTTTGACCTGAAAATTTAGTTGTAGAAAGCTTGGAATGGTATCATAATGTTTGTTTAAGATTTGATTTATAGACCTACGCAACAGACCTATTTTATGAATAACCATGAAGGTCATGCATACAAAAAAAACGGACGAAAAAATACGGGCAAATATGGAACAACGGCGAAATCCGGGCGTGACACCCGGAATTTCCGAACGTTATGCCCGGAGGGCACGGGTGTCACACACGGATTTTGCCGCTGTTCCATATTTGCCCGGAATGTCCGGGTCACTGGACCGTGCTTTTTTCAGTGTATTAATTAGCAAGATACCTTAAAAATGTGAAACAATTTTTACTTTTGAGCGTAAAATGAGTCAAATATTACGATTTTTGTATAAAAATGTGAACTCGGAAATATTTCCTACGCCAAAAAAAATAAAAGGTCCGGAAAAACCCATGTTTCGAAACAGTGTGCGACAGAGGACGCGCTGAAGAGTTGAGGCTGGTGAGTGGTGAGTAGTGTGCGGTAAGAGTGACACACGACTTTGATGAGGAGGAAAACGTTAGCCAAGTAGTCGGGGTGGGAATTTCAAAACTGATTAGTGATGTGTGAACCTCATATCGGGGATGATTCAGTGAGGTAAGTTTTCTCAAGGTCTGACCAGAACCAGTTGGAAATAAATCATTATTCTTGAACAAAAATCAGATCAAAAAAAGGGTCGATATCAATTAATTAATTAGTACTTTGCTTTGAATAAAAAAACAATTCTTGTGAGTGTTAACTCGTTCAGTTATTCTACGAAAAATGATTGAGGAATAAGTCTATATTATGTTGCAGTTACTCTCTCATTTATGGGCCAATTGACTAGCGTTTCACTAAAAAAAAAAAACCCTCTTGTCAACCTGAATTGGTCATGAGTTTGTAGGGAGTAGCTACATTATAGTTGGTAGTTAAAGTAATCAAGGATTCACACACTCGGTGTTGCCATCTGCTGGGGAAAACAGTGAACACATTACGAAACAGGAAAAACTGAATCAAAATTCATACAGCATTTTCAAAATTCTTTTAAAATAGTGCAAGAAGATTTCAGGTTTGTTAAAGTCGCAAATTTAGTCAGCTACTGCCCACTGACCAATGACCATCTCACGGGGATTCGAACACTGAAAAAAAAAAAAAAAGATAACCAGAAGCATGACAGTAAGTCGGCCTCCGTGGTCTGGTGGTCAGCGCAACTAGCCACTAACCCAAAGGTCCCGGGTTTGAATCCCGGCCGAGGTGACAAGATTTGACGGTCTCATAGATCTAGTCATCTCGGAAGGACATGGATGTAACTAACTCTCCTCTCTCTCTCTCTCTCTCTCTCTCTCTCTCTCTCTCTCTCTCTCTCTCTCTCTCTCTCTCTCGCTCTCTCTCTCTATCATCTTTCCTTCTTCTTCTCTCTTCCATTTCATCTGTTGGGCCCTAGTTGGCGAAAGAGGACACTTAAACTTCCGAAAAAAAAAAAAAAAAAAAAAAAAAAAAAAAAAAAAAAAAAAGCATGACAGTATGTAAACACCTACGTCAGGAATAGTATAATTACCATAATTCCAGTGTTTGCACCATGGTTCTTGAACTTTTTTTTTCTTCAGGATATTCTACTTCTAAATGACCATATTCTAGTATTAACACCAGAATTTCTAGTCAAAGTACCAAACTTTCTGTCGTACACACATCGGTGTGCTTCTGGTAGTATAACTAGAGTCTGGTATTATGACTATATCGCTTTTTTTTTTTTTTTTTTTTTTTCAGTGAAAAGTCCAGGCGCGGATGGCAGCGGATGGACACAACGACACGGCGGATGGTCGTCGGATGGTCGGATAGTCGTCGGATGGACGGACATACAAACGGATGGATGAAGGATTCTTTGCGTGGTTTCGTTCTCGGAACCGATGCGTTTGTTTCATTTCGTGGGATGCGGCGCGGCGCGGCAGCGGCGGTCAGCGCGCGCGACGCGGCCGCACACAGGTCCCGCGCGTATCAGCGTATTCGCGTACATCGTAGAGACGCGCGGCGCGTAAGCGTACATTGTAAAGTACCTCGCTAAAAATGCCAGGAATGAAATCTTTATTTGTTTCGCTCTCTTGGCTCCTCGGCCCTCTCCGCAACCCCCCCCCCACCCTCCCCCTTCCACCGACCCTTCTCCTCCTACCTTACTATTACGTCCGCCGCCCGCAGTTTTTCACATCCTTGCCGTTTTTTTTCTCTATTCTTTTCTAACGAGAGCCTTTACTAACACCCCCCTCCCCCAGTCCAGAGCTGCCGAATTGCGTATAATTAATGCCATTTTTTCAATTCACCGATGATTCCACCGGTCGAGAAAAGATTACACAGTTCAGTTCGAGTATATGACTGCTACTGCACGAAAAATACTCTGATATATTATCTTTTCTCAATCGGTGGAAACGCTGCAAATTATTTAAAATATCCGCAAGTTTAAGTCAATCGACGACTCCATCGATTGAGAAAAAGTCACAGATTTGAGTATTTTCGTGCATTAAAGGTTATATACACTGAACTGAACTGTGTAATCTTTTCTCAACCGATGGAATAACCAGTGAATTGACAAAATGCCATTATTATACGCAAAACCAGTGGCGTCGCGTGCAATTAGTCAACACTGCAATCTATCCATTTAAACTCATGTAAAAGGTCGAATTCAGGGGGTGCACAGTGCACAAGGAAAATTCGATGTATTTTTAGAGTTTAAGTGGAGGAGTCGCATTGTTGCCAGATGGCACGCGACGCCACTGCGCAAAACAGCAGCTCTGTTATACTAACATCCTCCAGTCATATAGCCCTCTCCCTCACTCCTTATCGTTCCTCTTTCTATTTGTATCAACGGTGGATCCAGCAATCTGGCAACTGTGTATTATTCTCATTTAAATGCATGAGAAAGAATCGATTGGTGAAAGGGCCATCGGACCCCTCAGGACCCGAGTGCTTATCATACGTTCAAATGGGATGAATCGATGGTTGTCAAATTGCTGGATCCGCCCGTGGTTTGTATGCGGGAGCTATTTGCTCATTCAATGGAACGGCGAGTTATCAATCGTGATTCTATTGAGCCCCCAGTGGTGGCTACAGTGCTAGGTACTTGGCAACCATACTTTTTTTTATCCATTTGAAGCCATGTAAAAGTACCGAATTCTCAGGGATTAAGGATCGATTATTTTACATTCATATTTTACCTCCCCTAGCAAAACTGTCTGCCAAAGATCAACTAAAATTGCTCCAATTAATTGACACCTGAGTGAGGTGATATCAACAAGAATTGCTAGTGATATTGACTTGTTTAGGTGACAATACGGCTCTTACAAACTTTTGCTGTGAGCAAATGAATAGTTGAATCTGATGTAGAAACCAGCGAAAATCACGAAAATCACACCCAAAAAGTCTAAAATTTATAAATAAACTCACATAACTGCTACAACGGCAAGCTCGTAATAGTGGTTTAACGCAGGTATCATGGGAGTTTTCTGTCTAATTTTTCGTTTCCTCTACGGAAACACACAGATATGTCTCAATTTAGATGGGAATCTCCCATGATACCTCTGTTGCCGTTACTGCGCCATGGCGCATTAAGCATTAAGCCTGTTTCTGAAAGTAAATTTCGTGATAATTTAGTGCATCTACTCATCGTCATTTTTACAGGTTTTTTATGCAAGAATCAACTCTTCAATCACCTGTATCAAAAGTTTGCAAGAGCCCCATTGGAATCATTTTAGGTGATCTTTATTGGTGACCAGTTTTTGCCAGGGTCATGTTCCAATTTTATTCTCGAAGGCTGTTTAGCTGATCTTCTGTTCGAACTCTTGCAATTAGTTTTTTTCTTCTTCTTTACGTCAAAGGCAGTTCTTACTATAAATGCATCAGTACTAAAGGTATGAGACGACCTCTTATAAACATCATTCGGAACAAGTTTCGTTGATGATGGAATACAGCAGCGGCTCGTGCAGTTTGGCAACAATGTTTTCCCTCCATTTGATTCTGTGTAAAACAATCGATTCGATAGTGAAGCAACGCTTCACCTACAATCGATTGTTTTACATTGCGTCAAATGGAGGGAAAACACTGTTGCCAAACTACACGAGCCGCCACTGATGGAATATACATATCAAAGGACTCGCTTTCCACTCTCCCTTCCTGTACGCAATGACTGTCGCACACGCACTTACACACTCTCAAACACTCACACACACAGACACGCACACTTGAAGAACATACTTCTTCTCCCATTCTACACTTCTGCAGGGTTCTTATCCTTTTTTTCCCCCTTTCTTTTTTAGTTCCTGAGCGCGTTCTTTTTTTGCCAAACGCGCATAAAACGCTTACAAACGCGAGACGAGTTCCAAGCGGGTCGGTCGCGAATAAGTTGCTGCCGCTCGCCATCCGCGGAGACTCAACGCAAGTCAACAGTCAACTCTCAACTCCGACCAATTATTTCCTCGATTACTCGCAAGAGACCAGCACTCGAGAATATATACGTATATATATATACTGGCTGATACTCAGAATGCGAAACTGAACTTCATAAAGTACACGCGGTAGGTATGAAGAAACTTTGTGCTTCATAAACGTCACGTTCGAAAAGAAATTAACTTGTAAAACTCCATTCGCCACTAGCCACGTGTGTTCGTAATAGTCACCAAGACGTTGTCAGATTCGAACGGAAAATAATCTGTTTTAGTTTATGCAACTAAATCAAATCATTTCTGATGTTCGGGGACCTCTGGTTACAAACAAACTACAAAGTATGGTAAAAGTTCATTGTACATTTTTCCCAAAAAAACAGAATGGAGCTCTAGCACGGTTTTGCTGTAAGCAAATGGGTATCAATTCCAATGTAGAATGCTGCGAAAATAACGATGAGACCATCAAAAAAGTCCAAAACTCACTCCTCGCAGAGAAAACTTAACTTGACATTTCGGGTGACCACCCTTGCATGTATGCACCAACTTCGAATTCGGACCCCAAAAAAAAGGACATAACCTACGAATTTGAACAATGAGATTAATGAATTTGCTTTCAATAAGTATAAATTTAATGGAATTAAACGTCTATTTGTACACATTTTGTCACTAGGAGTACGATGATAACGACAATTGAAGTTCTACGTTGCGTAATAAACGAGGAAGACGGCACTTAATTTCATGTCCTGTTCTTTTGTTTGGGGTCCGAACGAATTCAAGGTTGGTGCATACATGCAAGGGTGGTCACCCGAAATTTCAAGTTAAGTTTTCTCTGCGAGGAGTGAGTTTTAGACTTTTTCAATGGTCTCATCGTTAATTTCGCAGCATTTTACATCAGAAGTGATAGGCCGTTTGTCTACAGCAAAACCTTGCAAGAAAAATTTGTTCATTAAATCATGAATTAATTGGATCAACAGATTTGAATTGACGTTACTGATCTTTTATCAACTCACCCGACAACTTTTCATCTATTCGGTCAGTAAGAAATTGAACTTACCTGAAACAAAAAAGAAAAAACAAACGAATAAGATCATATAAAGTCTAAGTGTTGTAAAGAACAATTAGTGAACTAAACTAAGGAACCATAGAAATAGAAGCATTAATTTTTTCTATGAAATGTGGCAACAACGAATCCTCTCCATTTAAACCTACGTAAAATTATCGATTTTTATAGGATTCGGTGAATCCATAAGAAATCGATACTTTTGGGTAGGTTTAAATGGAAGAAAGACATGATGTCAAATACCTACCACGAGCCGCCACTGAAATTTGCCATTGTTTTCTACCGTCTTTCCTTCGCTCCATTCTTTGGGTACCTCAAAGTATTATGACTTTCAAAAGAAAGAACCCTGGTCGAAGTTCTTAATTGTTAAAAGAAGTTTCGATCGTTCATGGCGTACTCTGAACGGGACATTCTGATTAATCTTTTAAAACTTCAAAGCCGCAAAATGGGGCTCTTGCAAACTTTTGCTGTAAGCAAGTAAATAGTCAAATTTTATGTAAAGACCAGTAAAAATCACGAAAATCACACCAAGAAAGTCTAAAATTCAGTAATAAACTAGCTCACATAACTGCTATAACGGCAAGATGGTAATAGCGGTTCAACGCAGGTATCATGGGAGATTCCTGTCTATCATGTCACTTTCTCTATACGGAAACACAGCGATATGTCTCAATTTAGATAGGAATCTCCCATGATCCCTGCGTCTCTCCGCCATTAAGCCCAATTCTGGTAGTGAATTTCTTGAGTTTTTAGAGTGCTCATCGTCATTTTTATAGGTTTTTACGCAAGAATTAACTCTTCAATTCCCTATAGCAAAAGTTTGCAAGAGCCCTATTGTTCGAAGGTCGCCGGTATTTAAAAGAGTAAACATTTCGATCAGGGAACTTTCTTTTGAAACTCAATAGTACGTACATCTTATCGAAGGGTCTATAAATTCTACCTCCGGAAGGGATTTCAATGATGCTGCAAATGTACATAGACAATCATGACGGTGCCCAAACACGACTTAAATGTCCTTTTTGAGATTGATGAGATGTGGCAGCTTTGCGTAATGGACGGCGATGGAATGGTTGTCATATCCTCCTACTCAGGATAGAAAGGATGCGTTCTTGTTTTTGTTTTTTTCTCCTAGTTTTGTTGGAGTTTAGTGTGAGTAGATTGGCTGTTATTATTTTTTCATCACTGAACACAAGATATATCATTAGGCTAAATTATTACCTATCTTAGCTTCATCTTTCTTCCGCGAATAACTTGAATTGAAATTAATTCAAACCGCAAGAAGGTGAGAATATCTTTTCGCAGAATTTTACCTGCCTATTGACTCGAGATGATGACTTTCGCGCATTCAAAGACATGAAATTTGCACTGAGTGTTATCAAACTTCTCAAAAGAATATCCCCAAAAATTTTGGCTTCCTTTTAGTTTTTTTTATTGCTTCTTTGTTCAGTTTTCAGAATCCCAGCAAATCAGCACAGAACGTAATAAAGCTTCACTAAAGTAATCACAAACAATGAATAGAAAATAAAATTTACCGGAAAAAAACACACAGAATGTCACAAAATGTAAGCACTATGAGGAAGTAAGATGTTTGTTTACATTTTTCTAATATTATAAAATTGCCGTCATCAACATATTTTGGTGCTTTTGATGCATGCATGCAGGGTTGATTCGCCTTTTCAATTACAATCTTGTGGCATAAAACGCATTTTGTGGATTTATGAGTAGATTTTGAGATTGTTTGATGCTCTCAATATAATTTTCACACAATTTTACACCAGAACAAACCTTCCATAACGCTGTAGCGAAATTATGCAACGGACACATTTCACTGGTTAGAAAAGTTTGTCGTCTGCTTCTATAAAATTTATATTAATTCCATTGACAAGATCCTTTTCCAGAATAATCGATTCATGTTTTCTTTGTTTAGAAATTTAACCAAGGCGATTCCTCAGCGAGAAACTTGTACTGTGGCTTTCAAAAGAAAGTATCCGGACAAAAATTTTCATTATTTCATTTCTAGACCAATTTTTGAATTTTTACGGTTTTCAGGCATTTTAGAGTCTCACAATTTTGCCACTAGTGACATTATACCTCAATAAAAGTAAAAACGATGGAAAATAAAAGAAAAATTCATCAAGAACAATTTCCATGAGAGGACTTTTTTTTGGAAGTCATATAGTACGCCTCGCACTACGCAGTCTTGACGAATGTTTCAGACTTTTGACGAATGACCTGTTTTGGAGGATTTTGGAGATTTTTCGATGGAAATAAAAGAAATATTCATCAAACAATTTCGATGATGGGGACTTTCTGAATTTGGCCACCATAATGCATCTTAAACGCAGGGCTTCGACTTTGACAAATGGCCTGTTTAGAGTTTTTCAGATTTTTTCGATGGAAAATACACAGAAATTACATCAGAACTTTCCATGAGAGGACTTTCTTTTGAAGTCATAGTACGCCACGCCCAACGCAGTCTTGACGAATGTTTCAGACTTTTGACAAATGACCTGTTTTTGGAAGATTTTGGAGATTTCTCGATGGATAATAAAATAAATATTCATCAAGAACAATTTCGACGAGAGGATTTTCTTTTGAAATCATAGTACCACCATGAATTCTAGCGTGGCAAAAAATAAAAAGAACGGAATGAAGGAAGAAATGAACTTGTTGCACAGCTCAAACTTGACAGCTTTTCACTCTCCACTCTCCTCTCCTCCCCTTGCCATCCTTCACACCACTCGGTACCTCCCTCCAGTCGACCGCGGTGATAAGGGCTGCTCACTCCGAAAACCTGAAGGAGAGGGGGGGGGGGGCACTGTCAGTTCCTATCATTTTGATTCCTCATTCCTCCCGCTGCTGCCGCTTTTTGCGCGTATATTTAATTGCAATTCTACCAGTGGCGGCTCCTGAAACAACGGCAACAATGTTCTTCCTCCATTTGAATCTATGCACAACAATCGACTGGCGGTAAAGCAGCGCTTCACCATCGAATCGATTATTTTACATCGAATCAAATGAAGGTAAAAACGTTGATGCCAAATCGTGCTCTTTCAAACTGTTGCTACAGGGGATCAAAGAGTTGATTCTAGCATAAAAATCTGTAAAAAATGACGATGAGTATACACTAAAAAATCACGAAATTCGCTCTCAGAATCGGGCTTAATGGAGAGGCGCAGAGACATAGGTATCGCATGGGAGATTCCTATCTAATTTGAGACAAATAACTCTATTTCCTTAGCACTTTAAAAAATCACGAAATCCACTCTCAGAATCGGGCTTAATGGCGAAGAGACGCAGGTATCATGGGGGATTCCTATCTAAATTGACACTTATCTCTGTGTTTCCGTTGATAAAGTGACAAATTAGAAAGGAATCTCCCATGATACCTGCGTTGAACTGCCATTACGATCTTATCGTTGTAGCAGTTACGTGAGTTTATTACTAAATTTTAGACTTTCCTCGTGTGAAATCGTGATTTTCACTGGTTTTTACATGAGATTTAACTATTCATTTGCTCGCAGCAAAAGTTTGCAAAGATTGGCCCCCCGCACGACGATGACTCCTCAAAATAAACAGCTCTTGTCCATCGGCAAATCCTATCAAATAACCTAATAACTTTGGAAAGATCGTGAGAAAAGAGAAAAATGCACAAATTGGACGTCGATGCATTCCAACAATACGCCCACATACAAGTATCATTTTCGGGGGAAATTGGTTAATGTTCGAATACGGATTGAGTCTTGCGAAAAAGAAATCCAAGTTTTGATGAATAGAGCGCAACCATATTTTAAAAAATTACTCGAATCTCCTCGAATCTCCAATCGTTTTGACGTCTACCGCTTCAACTAGGGAATCCCCTTAATTACACGCAAATTGGCAGTCCTGCTTTCCCACCCCCATCATTATCAAGAGTCCAACTGAGACTGAAAAACAAGGTACAAGGACATCGTTCCTTTCGATTCTGGCTTGACGATGCGTCCTCAGAATATTCTCACGATTAAGCAGTTATCATATTATGTAGTTCCTCAATCAGTCGTAGGGTAAGCCATGGAATTATAAGAGTGAGCGGCAATGCAGGCAAACGATGAGCATTGCATTGAAAAAAAAAATAAAGGATGAAAAATTGTCGAGTCGGCAAGTGCTTTTATACGAAAGAGGAAATCAGCAATATCTCAGTAAATCATCACTTTTTCGGCATTCACAGTTAAAGTCTTACCCCTCCCTTGCAGGGGGGACAAAAGCTACAGGGAAAGAGAGAACTTCAAAAAAATAAACGTCTGTTTTTATACGTTTTAAAAATGAACGTATCGTGTTGGTCAATAGCTCGTTTTGAAAGCTTTTTACTAAACGAATTCTATTACAACCAAAAAGTCTATGACTTCTACTGAATTAAAACGGTGGCCAGTCGAGGATTACCTTTTCACATAAACTTTGACCGGCCTCCATTTTTAAACGGCAAAATGCAGATCTACCAATGTCTGTGTTATGCAAAGAATCATCAAATCCAACGACGATGGTAAATCAACCGGATTACAATCTGATAAGGTTACTGAGTTTAATTGATGGTTTGACCCACTATACTGTAACCAGCCTACTGTAAAATTAACCCCTTAAGGTGAGCATTGGCGGGTACAGGAGGGCGGGGATCTTCCCCCGTTCGGCCAACAAAAGGGAGAAAGGGGAAAAGAGGGGAAAGGAAGGGGTAAACAAAGAGGAAAAAAAGGAAAAGGAGATCTCCGGGGGGCGAAAATCTCAAGTTCGCCCCCCCGTTTGCGAGGGCTGGATCCGCCAATGTAAGAGGGGTTTGGGGGTCTGGGGGTTTCCCCCGGAAAATGTAAGGGGTTCTGGAGCCCTAGATTAAGTTTGATGTGAGAAAGGTGCTCATGGGATATTTCCTACAGTTTATTTGAGTAGATTGTATAAATCTACTTGTTTTTTTTTATTTTTTTATCGAAATCAATCGAACTTTTTTGGACGATCTGACAACACCGGAAAAGAAATAATAATCGCATTCCAGAAAATGATCGGCGAAAACGAAGTAAGTCCTCCTTGAGATAGGAATCGTGTTAGCGCGGTCGTTCCATTTTCCATCAACAAAAAAGGGCGATTATAATTCGACATTCGACCGCGGCACACGATCCGCCGCGAATAAGAACAACAAGATCTGAGCAAAGTGTCAATGCTGCCGACTTTTGCTAAAAATATACAAATTGTCCATAAGACTTGATGTAAAAAATGTATATTTTTCGTCAAATCTGGCATCACTGCAAGTGTGTCTTTCAGTATAGGTCTGGTCAAAAATTGAGTGGGTGGGGGGGGGGGAGAAATCACAGAAACGTCGAAACATTGAACAGGAATGAGAGCGCCGCGAGAATGAGAAATGCGGAGGGGTATCAAGGGGTTGTGGAGGAGTGGCAGGGGGATGGGTTGAGGGGGGGGATTGAGGGGGAGGCGTCTGGACAACTGATGGTTGTACAAATTAGAAAATCGCGTGTCTCGAAACAATTCGAGGGAGCCAAGGGTCATTCATTCCTTCTACTTTTCCTAATTGTGTTCATTATTGCTGTTTTGATTTTCAAGTGGCTGCATCAAAACTCGCCACCACCCGCCCGTCACACGACTTCGCGGATAGAATAAAACACAAAATAGTAAACATTTCACAGAAGGAATGAGAGAGGAAAAATAATTTCGCTCATTTGGGAGCGTCAATTGCACAGTGGCGTTCCGTTGGGGGACTTCAAGGGCTTTGGAGGCTCAAACCACCGTTTTTTTTATAGAGCTCTAAATAAAAGGGAAAAACAAATTTCACAATGAGGCAGTTGCAAGGGTTTGAAATATTGTGTTTTTTACAAAGAGAATGATAGTATACTTGATGAGCTGAGGACAAATATGCCTTTGATTTCTAATAATAAGTCCCATTAGTTCCGGAGATGAGATTTTGGCCCAAAATACACTGATTCAAATGGAAATTTCACGTAGGGACGTCACTATACGCACACAATTTTTTACAATTTTACACGTGTGTATCTCCAAAACCGGGACATTTAGGAAAAAACCAAAGGCACCATTGTTCTCAGCTCATCAGGAACTATACCAATGTCTTTATACTAAACACATCATTTCTTACACTTACAACTGTTCCATTGCTGAAGCGCCCCCACTTTTATCAGGGCCCAAGAAAAGTAAGAGGCAAAAAAAAAGATCATAACATTTTTTCTAGTCCCCTCTCTCCACTTTTGAAGAGAAAACCCACGGACCGCCAATACACCATCGTGTGGGGAACAATAATGCATTTTTATACTAGATTTCATCAACGATTTGATCAATACAGAGTGAGTTCTATCGAATAGTTACAGATTTACTTCAGGTATTTGGTTTTGAAACAATACTTTCATGGAGAACAAGTTCGTTTAGGTGTTATATGAAAAATTAAAACCAAACGAGAATGGAGCTGAGATATACAGCGCGCAGTTCAGCAAAACAATCTTTGACTCATAAATTGGAAAAATTAAGCAAAAAAAATGGCGGTATTAAAGCAAAAAAACGAGAAATTGAAATTATAAAATGGGGGAAAAAAGTACTTAATGAAATGAAATAAAATGAAATGTGAAATATATAAAAAAAAAAAAAAAAAAAAAAAAAAAAATAATAATGAAAACTGACGATAGAGATTACGTCGTGAGACTGGGAATTGCGCAACGTCTAGTCGAAGGCTGAATCCCGAGAATTTCTCATTTGTGAAGGCCGAGGCTCGATTTGAGTCGCATTCGCATGACGAGAAAGAGAGGGGGGGAGAGAGGGAGAGGGAAAAAATAGAGAGAGAGAAAACGAAAGACATCACCCATTTCATCGTTTTTCATGACAATGCTGAGTCCCAGCTGCGTTATCAGACCTACCCCGACCCCCCCCCCCCCCCAGTCAAACTCTCTAGGTTTATCCATTGATTTTTTAATCGATCTAGATCTAATAACAGGTACCAATTGACAACGTACAATGATATCAAATTAATATTAAAACATTCATACCTTGAAGAAAATAAACCTAGTATAAAATATGAGAAAAGCGTCTGAAATGTCTCAAAAAGAAATCCATCGCGCCTCTCCACATGCAAAATTCTAATATATTCTACAGTAGTGATAATGGTTCACGCGTTTTAACTCAATATAATCGATGTATACCAATTTCGATAAGAAAAAAAACCCCGGCGTTTTGATGATTTTTTTTTTTTTTTTTTTTTTTTTTTTTTTTTTTTTTTTTGTAAGGTTAAACTTTTTAAGACCTCACGTGACAGTATATTCCCAATATTTTGGATGAAAAGGAGGGAGTACCCGTAAAGGTGTTTTAGATGAAGGCATAGTATTTCTTTTACAATCACGGCAAAAAAGAAACTTATTGACAAAACTTTACCGTTTAGATGATTATTTCTTTAAGGTTAAAATTTTTAAGACCTCACGTGACAGTATTCCCAACATTTTTGAGGAAATGGGATGGAGAAGGAGTACTAATAACTGTGTTTTGAATAAAGGCAGAATTTCTTTCGAAATCAAAGCAAAAAAGAAACTTGACAAAACTTTACCATTTGATGATTTTTTTTTCTGTAAAGGTTAAAATTTTCAAGACCTCACGTGACAGTATTCCCAACATTTCTGAGGAAAGGGGGTGGGGGAAAGTACCCATAACTGTGTTTAGAATAAAAGCAGCATTTTTTTCGAAATCACGGCAAAAAAGAAACTTGACGAAACTTCTTTAAAAGTAGCAAATTGATGAACCACGCACTAAAAAGATAAGTCCACCAAACGCTCAAAAAGATCGGCTTATAAGCGTATCCGAATCCCTCATGGAATGTTTAATAAGACAATAAATCCCGAGATAAAACATTTAAAAGTCTACATAAATATGAGAGAACTGGTTCATGAAGCAGGAAAAATTATAATTACATCATCTAATTGCGTCGACCTAGTGTGCATGAAGACGCGGTTATGCGCATGCGTGAAATGCGTTGGAGACTTGAACGGTCGACAAAGAAAGAAATCGCCGCGTTTAGCAATCCGGCAACTGCGCATTCTTCCCATTAGAATGTATGATACAAAATCGATTCTTGAAGAATCGCCCGGTGACTAATCGATTATTTCTAATACAATCAAATTGAAAGTATACACTGTTGCCAATTTTCTGGATATCCGCTAATGAATATACATATAAGTTGGTAAAATGCAACCATTTGACTAAACTTAACACCATTGGTCCATACAAATTCATAGAACTGTGCGTCGAAGCAAGAGACTGCAGTACAATATGTTTTCAATGTTTTCTAAACAATTTGAAGATATCAGATCAAACGAGAATATTGACGCTAAGTAAAATAGGGCCGGTTTAATCAAACAATCAAATTTGTTAAAAAAAAAAAAAAAAAAAAAAAAAAAAAAAAAAAAAAAAAATGTGAAAGATCAAGTCAAGATCATTCTTAGAATAAAAAATACGTTAGGGTTAAGTTACATTTCATAGCTGAATAAAGTCGATCAGAAATTTCCAATTAATATATAAAAATAAGTGAGGTGCACGGCAGCGACTTTGAAACGTTCTTGCATATAATTTGCGGGCTATACACCTGCCATTTCGGAATTATTCGTGTACATTCAGCTAACCTACTAAGCGAACTAATTGCTCATCAAAAACCTAGAGACAATTACCATTTCATTTTGAAATTGGAAAGTTTTTATGGAATCTTCTCTCGTAAACCTTTCTTTAAATCGCAAGAATTTAGTTTAAAGTTCCATTATTTATCTTCAAACGTAAAAACTTTCGTAGGCAGTTATTTGAGTGAAAACTCTTCTAAATTGAAATTCCATTCATAATCAGAGAAAGAAGGAGGAAGAGAGAAAAATAGAGGGATAAAAAGACGGGTTGATGAGTGAAGAACGATCAAGGAAATTGAATCCTGCGGAAAAATTAGCTCCAGTTTTGTGGAGTCAAATATTGTCATGATGCGTTTTTCAGATTGATTCACCTGTTTTCGGTTGTGGCCACACATGCCGATTTTGTGACAGACATTGCAGATCTTCCACGCGCGAATCGTTATTTTAAAAGAAAGGGAAAGAGTGAGGAGAGGGTGAGAAGGGAAATGAGGAAGGAGAGAGAGAGAGAGAGAGAGAGAGAGAGAGAGAGAGAGAGAGAGAGAGAGAGAGAGAGAGAGAGAGTGAGAGAGAGTGAATGGGAGGAGAGAGAGAGTGAGAGAGAGTGAATAGGAAGAGAAGAGAGAGAGAGAGGAGAGAGAGAGAAACAGAGAGAGAAACAGAGAGAGAAAAAGAGAAAGAAAGAGAAAGAAAGAGAGAGAAAGAGAGAGAGAGAGAGAGAGAGAGAGAGAGAGAGAGAGAGAGAGAGAGAGAGAGAGAGAGAGAGAGAGAGAGAGAGAGAGAGAGAGAAAGGTAAGTGTGACAAATTCCCCTGCGACAATGGGCTGCAATTTAGAGTTGCGCGTCCCTCTGAGACAGCGAGACAGCTTTCAACGGCACAGTCTCCGAACAATGATATATTCATTGGAGACGAGGCTACCTCGCTATAATCGACACATATTTTTTTTATTTTTTTTTTATTTTTGCAAACAAGGAGCAGATGTTCTCAGCCGCGGCCAACTGCACTGCATCAGTCGACAAACAAACAGACATAAATTTGGACTGAATTTTGCGTGCGAGAACCTGCTCGTCAAGTGTTTCAAGCAAAAAATGTCAAAACTGAATCGTCTCTAAGATTTATGACCCTCGGGATCATCACTGAAAATTAGAGATAGCAAAAATATCAGAAGCACCAGCGGCGGCTTGTGCTATTTGGCAACAGTGGTTTCTCCTCCATTTAAATACATGTAAAACAATCGATTGCAGGTGAAGCACTGCTTCACTGTCAAATCGATTGTTTAACATAGAATCAAATGGAGGGAAAACATTGTCGCCAAATCGCACGAGCCGCCGCTGAGAAGCACAACGATGTGCTTTTATCAGATCTTCTAGTGTTTGTACCGTAGTTTTTAATAATACACTGAGAAAAAATGTCGGGACTTCAGCACTGTATTATTAGTTAAAAATATCGAGTACAAGCGCATTTGTTGATTTAACTAACCATTTTCTTGATTTTACAATCCATCATGTTAAATCAACAATCCAAAAAGGTGAATCAACAATCCGATTTGTTAAATCAAAAATTTGAATTCATGATTTAACAAATCGAATTGTTTATTTACCTTTCTGAAATGTTGATTTAACAAGTCGGATCGTAAAATAAACAATTTGGTTAGTAAAATCAACAGATGAGTTTGTACTCACCATTTTTAACACAAATAGATGATTCTTAAATTACCTATTTTTTTTCTCAATGTATAAATGTTACTGTGACCCTACTCTTGTATAGTAACGCTAGAATGTTATAATCTTTCCGCCTATCGTTGTAGTCATCGGCGAATTAAAAAAAAAAAAATTATGAAATATACACACAAAGCTGCAACTTTGCTTAACTAATTAATATTGCTGCCAGATTTGACAAAAGAAATACACATTTTACATTGAGTTTTATGGGAAATTCGTATCTTTTTCACAAAATTTGGCAGCAATGCTTAGAAAAAGACAGTCATAGGACATGACTGAGAATGAAGTGAAGAATATCTAGCGGGTTATGCGCAAAAGCTAAGACTGAGTTACTGAACCGAGTAACTGAGTTTGAGTTACTCCGGTCTAAAAACGTAAAAAAGTGGCTTGTAAAATTTATGGAATTTCGAATGAGTTTTGAGGACGGACTTTCCGCAAAGTCCACAATCCATAGAAACCAATAAATAACAACGCCCAAAACTGATCCAGTCAATTCAATTTCAAAACATTCTCTCCACATCAAATTAGACAACAATGTAAGCTCAAGATAGAGGCAACACAATAGGGAACGGAGAAGACAGACACTACACTCTGTATATTTATGTACAGATCACTGGGGACTAGACTTTGACAATTATCGTGAATTGAGATTGATTGAGATTGATTGAGATTGATCGACAACCACCCAATTATTTAAGAAATCGACCGACCGTCAATTAATCGAACGATCGTCAATTAATTGACCGACCGTCAATTAATTGACTGATGGTCAATTAATTGACTGATGGTCAATTAATTGACCGACCGTCAATTAATTGACCGACCGTCAATTAATTGACCGACCGTCAATTAATTGACCGACCGTCAATTAATTGACTGATGGTCAATTAATTGACTGATGGTCAATTAATTGACCGACCGTCAATTAATTGACTGATGGTCAATTAATTGACCGACCGTCAATTAATTGACTGGTGGTCAATTAATTGACCGACCGTCAATTAATTGACTGATGGTCAATTAATTGACTGATGGTCAATTAATTGACTGATGGTCAATTAATTGACCGACCGTCAATTAATTGACTGATGGTCAATTAATTGACTGATGGTCAATTAATTGACTGATGGTCAATTAATTGACCGACCGTCAATTAATTGACCGACCGTCAATTAATTGACTGATGGTCAATTAATTGACTGATGGTCAATTAATTGACTGATGGTCAATTAATTGACTGTGGTCAATTAATTGACCGACCGTCAATTAATTGACCGACCGTCAATTAATTGACCGACCGTCAATTAATTGACTGATGGTCAATTAATTGACCGACCGTCAATTAATTGACTGACGGTCAATTAATTGACTGACGGTCAATTAATTGACTGACGGTCAATTAATTGACTGATGGTCAATTAATTGACCGACCGTCAATTAATTGACCGACCGTCAATTAATTGAGATCTCGTCAATTAATTGAGATATCGTCAATTAATTGAGATGTAGTCAATTAATTGAGATATCGTCAAATAATCGAGTATTTTTCCCTACACCTGAACAATTCTGATCAGCGTGATCATGCTTACAATAGTGTTGTTGTTGAGCGAGTTCATATTTGCGTCGTGGTTGTCTGGGTTTCTTCTCGACGCTCGATGCGCCGTGCGTTACTTCACCTCACCCGCCACAGCGTGCTCCGTCATTTTTCGACACTCCTCTCTGTCTCTTTCCCTCTTTCTTTCTCTTATCTCACCCATCACTCACGCACCATCACCGCAGCCGGCCATTTCCCACTCAAGAATTCACCCCATTAGACTGCCCAGTGCCCATGCTTGTGTCACATCCGTGTTCACTGAGTTCACTGCAGTTTGTCGTACGGTTATTCTCACAATCACATTCATACACGAGCCTCGCCCCTTTGATTATGAAAGTCGTTTTGACGCTCTTCTATCTTCCTACTATGAATTACCCTTGTTTTTCGGTTCATCCGTCGAGGAGGTTTTATTTTGTTTTTCTTTCTTGACCATCGCATCGGCCGCTTAAAAAGGCAAGTCTAAGAGCTACGACAAAGCTCAATTAAACGCAAATATTTTCATTTGCAAATCTCGAGACATTTGTATACTCAACCGATTCAATGAACTTTTTTTTAATATTTTCGAAACGCGTTCGTTTGAACAACAGAAATCGTCAGAATTACCACATAAGTAAACTATTATGTAGTAGGTAATATTGATGTAATTTGTCATCACAATGCACTATGTTTGGAAAGAGTCCTCCCCCCCCCCGTTTATATTTTGAACGGTTGCAGATAAATAAAACAAAAAAAAAAAAAAAAAAAAACCCCGTACAGCGGTTTGTCATCACAATACACTATGTTTAGAAAGAGTCCTCCCCCCCCCTTTATATTTTAAACGGTTGCAGATAAAAAAAAAAAAAAAAAAAAAAAAAAAAAAAAAAAAAAAAAAGGAACAGGGTAATTTTGTCATCACAATACTCTATGTTTAGGAAGAGCCCTGCTCCTATCCCCCCGTTATATTTTTGAACGGGTGCAGAAAAAAAAAAAAAAAAAAAAAAAAAAAACCGGACCAGGGTTCAGTGGCGGATCTAGAAATATATAAAGAAGGCTAAAGCCCAAAGGAGAGGGGGGGGGTTAACGTCGAATTTGTCAATGAAAGCCCGCATCACTTTTCCAAAAATCCCTCGAAGACTGCGCAAAATTTTGTTTATTACAGTCCCTTTATTACCGCCTTGGTCCCCTATGGCCCGATATTCATACCGTTTGTCTGACAGAGTAGGGCAAAAATTATTCGGAAATTATTCGGTGAGTCAGGCAACGCCGAATCAATCGAATTAATCTACGAATAATTCTACAATTGACCTATATCGTCCGTGTGTTTTCTTTTCCTCAGCTCAGGTAGCAGATCCAGTTTTCAGTGTTGCCGGAGTCATTTCATTAACTCTCATTATTTGGTTGCCCAACTCTTCCGTATGAGTGCTAGTTTTAAGCGTTCCCAAAATTTTTATTGGCGTATTTTGTAGGGGGGGGGGGAGGATTAGCCCAAACTTATGATTTCCAAGTAACTTATATCTTGTTCCGATCGTTACGAAAGGTGCTCAAAACTGAGCATTTCAGCGCAAACTCCGGATTAATTTTTTTTTATTATTATTTTATTTTACTGTCGAGATCCGATCAAGGTCAACGTTCTATCTTGGTTCATTCTCAAAAATCAAAACACTTTTTAAAATTTCAAAAGGAGAGAGAAAAAAAAAAAAAAAAAAAAAACACTAAACCCCCTTAGGAGTTGAAAATTCTGTAAAAACTGTAAAGTAGTTACTTGCAGACAAAGAAGTTTTGAAATAGTAAACGTTTGGTTTAGCGCCTATTTTTAAAATGTTTGCCTCTCAGGCGAAGGCAACCTCAAAAACTGCGATGGACGACTTCCATTAAATAATAGATGAGAGGGAAATGTAGATTAAATTTTTGGCGAACCCGTATTTATTTCGGAAAGTACTTGCTTATTATAGTATTTTAAATTCGTCGCTTTGAAAATGCTGACTCTTTAAAATAGGAGTGATATTTTGATGAAAATGGGTTTAAATCGAACATTGACCGTTTATTACATCGGAAACGGAAAACAATAACGATCTCCGACGATTTGCGCAAGAAGGCATAGAATTTCTCGCCCTTCCGAATGCTGTATCTCAAGGAAGGATCCCCCCCCCCCCGAAGTTAAGAAAAAAAAATTACGTTTTTAGATGAGCTTTTCGCAAACATTTTATGGAATGTCACATTTACTATTTTTATTTTATTTTTTTCCTTTCCCTTTATTCGTCCTGTTCATCCTAAATATGTTACCCATAAAAATCGCTATTCCACTCTTACAATTTAGGTAAATTAAAGAAACACCACCTTCAAAAATGACAACAGTGTTACATAAAGTCCCCCCCCCCCCAATCACATTTAGGAGGAATCCTCTACATCAGAATACTTAAATGCGGCCTTCGACTTATCACTCTTGTCACAAAGAGCGTAATCAATGTGGCAACGTTGCATTTGGTCTATTTAAACACATTCAAAACATATAATTCGATTTACCATCGTATACTCGCCTACAATTTTCTTAACTTGTCAATAGAAACGTTACCGGATTACACGCAAAAGCCTCGCCGCGGGGGCGCCTAAGATGAAATTGGACTTATGAAACAAAATCAATATAGTAATGAAGGAGAAAAATTGCATGGAAGGACAGACAGTATACATACATATTTAAAAAGAAGTTCAATTTGTTGCTCCTAATATTCAAGTTTGGGAGATTGGTTGGTTCGGAACTAATTTAGCGAAACGTGCGATGTAGCAACGTTGCATTTCGTCAATTTAAATCTGTGATATGGAGAAAAATCCTAGGGTGTTGTGTAGGCTTGCATAGATATCTAAAACATAATATTTGTTTTATGGTTTTAATTATGGCCAAGTAAAAAAAGAGAAGATAAAATGCCATCATTTTCCAATAGCCCCCCCCCATCCTTGATGTTTTTGACACCCTGGCGAAGCTTGTCGTTTATGCCTACAAGCTCCCTTCCTATCATCGCACGCTTCACCACTCTTCAAAAGCAAATGGATTTGGGGGGGGGGGGTGTTGCATAGCATGTACTAACCAAACACTTGCACTCACCGCAAGTTATACACAGGCCTGAATTTGGTTCCAACCAGCGAAAATTTTATTGAAATCGGTTCAGTACAGCTCGAGATATTCGTAAATGAAATATTGCTGTCTTCTCGTTGAATTGTATGCTCGATTTCCTTTCGCCCTGTGTCTTTCACACTAGAGCTCGTTTCAGAAGTGTAGGCGGACCTAGACCAATAATCTTTGGAATTTGTCAACATTATTTCTGATATTACTCGATGAAAATGAATAAAAATAAATTGAGTGTTCACTTTTCAATGAGGAAACTTTAAAGACAAAGCATAAAGTCAGGGGCAAATTCGGAGTTGATTTGGAGGACTAAAAGTTGAAAATTCGCCAAAGGTTATGGTTTTGGTCCGCCTACACTTCTGAAACGAGCTCTACCTTTACCTCTTCCGGAGGTGTCACTTTAGATCTTGCGGGGAGTGAGTAAGGCAAAAAGAACTGATAATTTTTTCTGTTGCTTCTCATGCGTTTGGTCCCAAGAATTTGACCATCGAGATCTTTGATGAGTTATGATGACCCTTATTCCCTTTTTCGCTTGCAAGCTTTCCAAGCAAGGGGAAAATCACAAATTGAACACATTTATTCAACTTCTTACAAATAATTAAGAACTTTCTGGACCTAGACTCGCTAAATTCGACCGCTCTTTTTTCTATTCTTCTTTCTCTTTTCAGGATTTTTTAATTTTCCGCCTTAGCCGCTGATATATCGGCTGATAAACCCATAAAAATCAGAGCAATTTTTCGCACGATTATGCTTGTGCTTGTTACGTCCTCGAAATTACTAAAAATAAATTAGTAGAGCATGGCTTCAGTTGTAATAATAAATCTCCTAAAGCAATCAGCTGTCGAAATTGGTTTTGTTGTTTGTAGGTTAGATTCGGCCGTATTCTTGTAAAACTTGAGAGTCCAGGCCCAATAAATGTACGGTACGGACGGTCCCTTGTTCTTGACCCCAAGTAGCGAATCCTCGCTTCTGATTCGTTAGGGCTGCATTGCACCTAACGTTAAAGAACAAGGACCGTCTGTACCGTACATTTATTGGCCCCAGTTTACTAAATTACATTTTCCCCACTCACTAATGGAGGTTTGAGGCGTACATGAGGAGATCAGAAAGAAGTCGAGAAAGGGATAAGCGCTAAGCGTGAGGTGTGAGTGGAGTTGCGACAGTTTCGGGGTGAAAAAATTGAAAGACCAAGTCACCAAGCAAAGAGTAAACAGAGTCACAATTGAATGGAAGGCCTGCGTGCGTGGTCAACGCAGATAAGAGATCGAAAACGCGGGCAAGCCTCTGGTTGGCTGTAATCGTGGTGCAAAACTGTTTTAGGCCTTATGGAAATTAACATGGGAAATTCGTTCCGCAAAGAGAAAATAATTCGGTAAATTTGATCACCGAAGTGTTCCGTTGCAGGAAACCGAAATTTTTGGTCCTGAGAACCGAATACTTTATTGGAAGTACCGAAGGTCCGAAGACTTCGGTAATTAAACTTAAATTCCGCCCCTACTGAAGTTCTTTGGTACTACCAATGAACTTCGGTAGTACTAATGAACAATTCGGTACTCGAGACCGAAAATGTCGGTTTCCTGCAACCAAACACTTCAGTGATCAAATTTTACCGAATTATTTTTCTCTGTGTACTAATCTTAATTTTGTGATGGAGGTTAGGTTAATAGGTTTACGTTCACCGCCACTTCCACTGCCGTGCTAAATCTCAGTTTTGAATTGCGCGGTAAGAAAAATGGCGGCGCAAGCGCTTTTTTGGCGAACCAATAAGAGCCCAAGGTTATAGATTATCAGGTATGCTCATCTGACTTCGCGCCACAAATTCAGTGGCGTGCAGTGCAAAATCACGGCAGCCAAGATGGCCGACAAAAGCAAAAAAATAGGCCGACTCGCCCAGGCAACTTCGGGCGATACTCTCGAAGTCGCCCAAGTGAGTCGTTGTGTTTTCTGCTTTTGTCGGCCATCTTGACTGCAGTGATTTCGAACTGCGCGCCACTGAGTTCGTGGCGTGAAGTCAGATGAGCATTGAACATACCTGTATAATCTATAACCTTGGTTCGTAGGTATCTGTTCTCCATCTACCTTGGCAACACTGGATACTGCAGTCACTGCACTGATTGGAGAAATCCGTTTTAAATAACCTGAAGCAAAAATCCGGCGGAAAGACAAAAATAAAATGCGTACGGTAACATCACGCTGAACCGGTACTTAAAACGTAGTCAAATAGTGCCGACAACTTAAAGCTGTTCGATCGACGCAAAGGCCGGACTGAAAAATTCATGATAAAACAAGAAACAAGTGACCGTCCATCGTAATGAATGAATGAATCCAACTTATTGATAAAATATTCGTATGAGGGTGGAAAACCCATACAAGAATGGAAAAAAGAATATCGTTGGGGGCCCCAAGCCTGGGGGGGGGGCATTGCCGCGACTGCCCTACGGTATAGTTACGGCCCTGAAGTTGCCATTTAATATCGACTTTTTAATTCCCTAAAAAAAAATCTGGTTAGAGAAGAAGAGTCCTTGGAAGTTTCAAGAACTTTTATGTTTTAAGTAAAATGAAATTTACATCAAGGCAATACCTAATTCCTTAAATGTCTCATTTCAGTTAATATCGTGAAGTTTTGAGTGTCCTAAAGTCTGGGCGGGTGAGAGGTTTACCCCCTCCTTATCCCGGTGCCCATGAACAGTGGTGTAGCAATTAAAAAAGAGGCAAATTTTTAAAATAAATAATGTTGATGCTTTGGAGAAAATTTACTTGCCAAATGTGAGATATGGGTAGTTAAAAAAGGAGGCAGAGAAGAGCTCGGTTATCCTTATCCCTAAAGTAGATTCGATAGAGTTTTTCAACGTATCTTCAAAAAGAGTCAATGTTTGAAAAATTTACACTAAACCTTCAACAGTAAATTATTTCTGGTTAATTCCTTTCTGGCGTGAGAACACACAACAAGAGAGTTCAAACGAGCATTCTCGAGAGTTTTTTTTTTTTTCTTTTTTTTTTCAGTAAAACATTTGATTCAAATAGTCAATAAAAGCAAACGAGATTTGTTCAATCCTCGTAGTTATTCTAATGTCCTCAGTAGTGACCCGGATTTACCCTTTTGCCGCCTCTGGGAGCTATCTTGAAGTCGCCGCTCCTCACCGTTTATCAATGTGCTAATGGGGGATTAACCCCTTCCCCAGAAATGTTGAAAATTTGAGTGTTCTTAGATGCAATTCTCGCCTTTGTATATAGGAAAATTAACTCCAAAATGATCTCTTTTCTCCCCCCCCCCCCCCCGAACGAAACCAATCGAGACCCAGATGCACTATGATGCATAAAAATCTAAAAAATACGCGTGTAAGAAACTTTTAGGATGAAAATGGACAGGTAATTGACTTCGAAAAAAAATTTCAAAATACACAATTTATTTATTTTATTTTGATGTAATACACATAACTCGAAGGCCTATTCATAATTAAAGCTTAAAATAAAATAATCAGAATGGAAACTGCCGTAATAAGAGCCAATGGAAACAGTTTTTTGGATTCAATTTGAAGTTTCTCAAAATGGCGGACATATCTCTATCTGCAAGGGCATATACCGGAAGGAGTAGAGATGCAGTCCCCAAAAAACGCCAAAGTAAGAGGGAAAATGTAATAGATTGCCTGATTGTGAAAAATGATATTCACGCGCTAAATGATGCCCCCCCCCCGTCTGGATTTTTTCTGGACACGCCCTTGTGTCTCTGTCTTTCGCATTGCTTTATGGCTTTTAATTGGAGGCTGAAGCAGCTTCCTCGCTCGTCGTGTCTCGTTTGGGGGGGGGGCGAATGTTTGTAAGTTTTATTTTATTTGACATTTTATTCACCGTAGAAATTTTGGGGCTGGGTTTTTTTCCGTTTAATTTTCTTCTTCTTTCCCTTCCCCCCTTTTTTACTATCACAGACTAAATATTGCCGATCCCACAATTTTGCCGATGTGGGCAGATGCCCTTTTTGCACCCCTCCAAATCCGTCCCTGGGTGTCTAAAGTTTCTAACAAGATTCTCCTCAATTTTATCTTTTTTCAGTAGAAAAATTCACTAATCCAACTTCTTGAAACTTTTTCTCCCATTTTTCCAAACCAGAGACGAGACCAGTTATGATTGTGACCAACTTGACACTTTACTTCGCCTTTTAAAATTTCTTGATCGCCATAATGGTTAAATATTTACATGATCTCAGGTCCATACCACTATGTAAGAACCCGAAGCGGGCGTGCGCGAGTTTTGATGTTGAGTTTCCCTTCAACAGACTCAAAATTCAGCTTTAAAGAAGGAGGATAAGGCGATCAAGTAGCTACATGGAGAGGCAAAGAAAACTGATCACTGGTGAAGAGAGCAAGCAGAGGCAAAAGCGGTGATATGGGAATGAATAAAGCAAAGGGTGGACCTGGACCCACTGTAAAAAAATAATCATAAACAATATACAATGAGCACTAAGCTGCAGGGGAGAGGGCAGAGGGTGGCATAGCAGAAAGCCGGTTGGTAGAAGAGCGGCACAAGGCATGAAATGAAAGATGAAACTCCTGCCGAAAATATTTCATGATCAAAACCTCAACTCGAGCGAGCAAGCGGGACAAGCAATGCGCACGAGAGAGGCAAGTGGAAGATGTAAGAGGAGGGGAAGGAAGGGTGAGTGTTTACACGACGCGCACCATAGCGCAAATTCGTTTGGGGTCTGTTATCTGTAAGTCCGATGGTGAGAACAGCATGGACGAAAATACAGGGTGTGTAACAAAAGGATCAGGATCAGGGAATATTTCGGAAACCGCTTCGATTTTCGAAAAACGCTCAAACACGTTTTCGCTTATTTGGAGGAGGGCATCTTTCTGGGGGGGGGGGTCACTTTCTGCACCCCCAAGGGGACCGGGGGCGGGGGGCACCACCCTCCTAAATTGCATATTTCAAATGGGACCCCACATTTTTATTACAGATTTGGAAAGAATTTAAAATTCTAAGATTTTTAACGCAAACGGCTTGTCAATATCGATTTTCATCTTCGATACATCGAACTTCAAAGTTCGATATCGACCAATATTCAAAAATCAGAACTTCTCCATAAAAGGTCGGATTTTAAAAACTAAGTGGCTAAAGTACTTTCCAGAACGAGTACTTTTCAAATAAAAATACACCTTTTGCATAAAATTTACACTGTTGCCACTTTGGGGCCCCGAAATATTCGTCAAAATTATCGAACATTTTTAATTCGCTTTTTTCTTGAGAAACGATCCAAGTTTAAATTATTAGCTCCAAAATTATCCAATAACGGGTAATGTGTGCTGAAATACGCTCAAAAGCTCTTAAAAGTCTCGTTTCATTAATTAAAACAACAATTTTTGGCTCAATTTCAGAATTTGATCACATCATTTTTTTAGGCTTTTCTGAGTCTTTTGACAATTTATTAGCGTATTTTAGCATACGTTAACCCTCATCGGACAATTTCGGAGCCAATATTTTGAATTTGGGTCGTTTTTCAAGAAAACATCGAATTAAAAATGTTCGATGATTTTGATAAATATTCCGGGGCTCCAAAATGGCAACAATGTAAATTTTATGCAAAAGGTGTATTTTTTTTGAAAAGTGCTCGTTCTGGAAAGTACTTTACGCACTTAGTTTTAAAAATCCGACCTTTTTTGGAGAAGTTCTGATTTTTTTAATATTGGTCGATATCGAACTTTGAAGTTCGATGTATCGAAGATAAAATCGATATTGACATGCGGTTTGCGTTAAAAATCTTGGAATTTTAAATTCTTTCCAAATCTGTAATAAAAATGTGGGTTCCCTATTTGAAATATGCAATTTAAGGGGGTGGTGCCCCCCGCCCCGGCCCCCCTTCGGGGCTCCGAAAGTGAAAACCCCCCAAAAAGATGTCCCCCTCCAATTATGCGAAAACGTGTTTGAGCGTTTTTCGAAAATCGAAGCTGTTTCCGAAATATTCGCCCCGGATCCTTTTTTATTACACCCCTGTATAGTGTATAGGTGTTGCAGTAGAGGGGGCGGAGACGCGACGGCCGACGCGGCGTGCGACGAGACAGGTCAAGACTTGAGCTGGAGCGACAAACAGGCAAATGATGAGAATGTTGTGCGTTACCGATTTCTCAAATAATTGAGTATATCTCAATTAATTGACGATATCTCAATTAATTGAGCGATGGTCAATTAATTGAGCGATGGTCAATTAATTGACGGTCGGTCAATTAATTGACCATGAGTCAATTAATTGACGGTCGGTCAATTAATTGACCATCAGTCAATTAATTGACGGTTGGTCAATTAATTGACGGTTGGTCAATTAATTGACCATCAGTCAATTAATTGACCATCAGTCAATTAATTGACGGTCGGTCAATTAATTGACCATCAGTCAATTAATTGACCATCGGTCAATTAATTGACGGTCGGTCAATTAATTGACGGTCGGTCAATTAATTGACCATCAGTCAATTAATTGACCATCAGTCAATTAATTGACCATCAGTCAATTATTGACCATCAGTCAATTAATTGACCATCAGTCATTAATTGACCATCAGTCAATTAATTGACGGTCGGTCAATTAATTGACGGTCGGTCAATTAATTGACCATCAGTCAATTAATTGACTATCAGTCAATTAATTGACGGTCGGTCAATTAATTGACCATCAGTCAATTATTGACGGTTGGTCAATTAATTGACCATCAGTCAATTAATTGACCATCATCAATTAATTGACGGTCGGTCAATTAATTGACCATCAGTCAATTAATTGACCATCAGTCAATTAATTGACGGTCGGTCAATTAATTGACGGTCGGTCAATTAATTGACCATCGGTCAATTAATTGACCATCAGTCAATTAATTGACGGTCGGTCAATTATTTGACCATCAGTCAATTAATTGACCATCAGTCAATTAATTGACAGTCGGTCAATAATTGACCATCATCAATTAATTGACCATCAGTCAATTAATTGACGGTCGGTCAATTAATTGACCATGAGTCAATTAATTGACCATCGGTCGATTAATTGATCGAGGTTGAGATTGATTGAGATTGATTGAGATTGGATTGATTGAGATCGAACCGACTTCACTCAATTTCTCAGAAATTGTCGAAGACTACTGGGGACTGTGAAGGATATTTAAATTATTGCCTCCATGGACTATGGAGAGAGACAACATTACATTCTGAAGTAATAGTACCGGAAGCTATACCTGTAAACTTAAAGTAACAGTAAGATAGAACACGTACTGATCTTTGCCCCTGTAACAAGACGAACTCAGACGCCGACTTGAAATTCTTTGTATATCTACAAATATGACCCAAAAATTGATCGAAGCAAAAATTTCAAGATCGGAATTTAATTAAAATAATTCTATCAATCGGGCAGTTGCAAGGGTCTGAAATGTTGTGTTTTCTATAAAGAATGTGGTAGAATTTTGATGAGCCGAGAACTATGGTGCTTTTGCACTGAAAAAAATCGGCTCGGGCTCGGCGGCCGAACCGCTCGTATACCTTGAGTTCGCGCTATACACCCGAGCGGTTCATGCGTACCGTGCGAACGCACCCAGTGGCCCGCATGAACCAGCATCGGGCGTATCCGCCGAGCGGTTCGCGTAAACACTATCGTACAGCATTTGCCATGGCTCGGGTGTAGAGCACGAACCGCTTCGGCTAGTACGCGTGAACACTGCTTGATCCGCGCTCTAGGTGGTCAAACACGCAACAATAAAGTGGCAGTTAACTGTTGAACGCTCGCTCGGTCGGTCGGTCTAGCGCGTAACTCCGTGTTTCAAAGCAAGTTGGCAGCTTTAAATTCAGTTTAATTAGTATTATGGTGTCAAGTTAATTAATCACGACAGTATTTCGATAAGAGCTTCAATAAAAACATAATATCTGTGTGTAAGAGCTAGTATAAGGAGAGGTCATCCAGTCGTACTCCCCGGCATACGTTTTCACTGTGGTTTGTTTTACGTTACGAGGTGTCCTGATCCCTCATATTTTTCCCCGCTAAGTCGGTATACTTAAATGCTCTAATAAATTATGTTTTGTAATTCGATCTTTACTTAAATTTTCGTTCGCAGTTCGAATTTGGACGTGTTGAAAAGTTCTGAGCTTATTCAAGATTTGTTTGTGAATCCGCCGTATATTCCTTCGTATTAGTGTTCTGATTTACTAAGCTGTGAAAGTGATAATATGCGTGTTAAATTTGGTAATATGGTGTTCCTCTATTAACCTGTGTCTAGTGAGTGATGTATTTGATGTCTTTTTATGCATTCTATTGTTAATGTGAAAAGGAATACAAGGAATAACCGATAATGGGAAGCACAAAGAGTTCGGGTAATACGCACGAAGAGTTCGGGTAATAAGCACGAAGAGTTCGGGTAATAAGCACGAAGAGTTCGTGCGTAGAGCATGAAGAGTTCGGGTAATACGCACGAAGTGGTTCGGGTAATACGCACGAAGTGGGTTCGGGTGATGCACCCGAACCACTTCGGCCGTCAAGCCCGAACCTCCGCAGTGTTCACATACTTCCCGACGAGTTCATGCTCTACGCACGAACTTTTCTTGCGTATTACCCGAACCGTTTTTTCAGTGTGGTTTTTTCAAAATTCAAAACACGCGCTTTTACAGTAGCAAAGAAGATAGAGCAGTTTCACAGAGTGCCATTGCGCAAAATCCTAACAGTTTGGCCAGCCCAATGATCAGCTCCTAGTAATTAATTAAATATAAACGACGGCGATAAAATAAAATACATACAACACCGTGCGTAAACGTTTAAACATTTTTTTTTCTTTTTTTTTTTTAACCTGATAATTATCGACTTGCCGACTTTTCTCCTGAACTGCGACTCCGACCGCGACGGGTGGAAGAGGGGTACACAACTTCTCGCGCATAGTCATAAACTTTAACGGGGGCATGATTTATAAAGGCTGTAAGGAAAGGAGCCGACGACCTCCCCCCCCTCCTTTATTCCCCCCCCCCTCCACCAAAGACCCCCTTGCCGGGTTTCGAACAAGCTCACGCCTAGCATACATATAACATTGTAAACAATCGAGAGCCTCTCTCTCTCTCTCTCCCTCTCTCTCTCTCTCTCTCTCTCTCTCTCTCTCTCTCTCTCTCTTTCACTCCCTCTGTCTATCCCTCTCTCTCTCTCTCCCTCGATCCCTCTATCTACGCCTCTCTCACCCTTTTCTGGTATGTCTAGCTATAATTAAACAGTAGCGGCAGCCCTGCGTCGCTTCGCGTTCATAAAGGCTCTATGTATCGCCTGGTAATGCTTAAATAATCAATACTGTATGGCGAGAGAGTTAGAAGAAGACAGAGTGGGAGAGAGCGAGAGAGAGAGAGCGAGAGAGAGAGAGAGAGAGAGAGAGAGAGAGGGAGAGAGAGAGAGAGAGAGAGAGCGAGAGAGAGAGAGAGAGAGAGAGAGAGCGAGAGAGAGAGAGCGAGAGAGAGAGAGCGAGAGAGAGAGAGAGAGAGAGAGAGAGAGAGAGAGAGAATTAGGGAGGGGAAGAGAGAGAGAGGGAGAGTGAGGAGAAGAGAGGAGATGAGAGGGAGTGAGAGAGAGAGAGTTAGAGGGGGGAAGGGAAGGAGAGAGTGAGAGGGAGAGAGAGCGAGAGAGAGAGAGAGAGAGAGAGAGAGAGAGAGAGAGAGAGAGAGAGAGAGAGAGAGAATTAGGGAGGGGAAGAGAGAGAGAGGGAGAGTGAGGAGAAGAGAGGTGATGAGAGGGAGTGAGAGAGAGAGAGTTAGAGGGGGGAAGGGAAGGAGAGAGTGAGAGGGAGAGAGAGAAAGAGTGATAAGGAGCAAGAGGGTGAGAGAGCGGGAGGATCAGGCTGCGGCTGGCTGCATCTGATTCTCCGCTCTCCTCTCTCTTACACTCTACTTTGCCCTCTCCTCTCCTCTCCCTCACGCCACGCCAGGGCACACAACTTCCACGATGCCAAAGCTCCGCCCTCTAGTTCCGCATAGAATCCTCCCCCCGTCCAAGTTCTCTCAATCCCTCTCTACCTCCTTCTCCAGTTCTCTCTCTCTCTCTCTCTCTCTCTCTCTCTCTCTCTCTCTCTCTCTCTCTCTCCTTCCGACTCCCTATCTATATGAATATGTCTCTCTCTCTCTTTCTTACACTCATACATACAAAAACAAACTCACACCACCTCTATTTATCAGGACACCGTTTCTCTGATGCGTGCGCGCCCCCGAGGATTCTGTTTCAAAGGGGTTAAAACCCCTTGTAACCCCCACCGCCGCGCTGCCCCCCCCCTCTCCTCCTCCTCGACGGAACTCACTCTCGCTTGCGTCGAGTCACACTGTTTCCAACCCTTTCGCGAGCGGTATGGCCATGGATGTATGTAGTATTGTGTTCCACGTCCGACTTGAATCGTGAGGGTGAGGAAAAGGTGCTCGCGATAAACGGATAAAGGAATCCGAGGCCATTTTACCGCGCCCTCTCAAAAGGAAGAGAAAGGAAATAAAAATCAAGCTAATGAGCGATGACAATATCCCGATCAGCAGAATCATAGCTATAACCTTTGCATCGATGATGAAACATAATTTCGACCGTTCGTTATCAACACTGTAAATAAAAACAAAACAAAACAAAGCAAAAAACAAAACACTGTATGAAATATCACAGAAAAAAATGGACGTGCTCCAGACACAAACTTTCCGTGTTCTAGGCCCGAATCACGAATGTACACACCACTACGGGAACGAGTTCTGAGCGCAATCTATTTAGGTTGAGTTTGCGTCTGAAACGCATCCCGTCGTGTCCAGAACCTGAAATGTTTGTGCTCTGAGCACGTTACGTACTGGTGTGTATACAGATCGTGTCAGGAGCACATCCTTTTTTTCTGTGATATATACTTTCAAAAGGAAGTATCCTGGTAGAAATGTTCACTCTTCCAATCCTTAATCAACCAGTTTTAAACATGTTTGCGGTTTGCAGGTATTTCAGAGTCTAAAAACATTGCCACTAGAAAGTAGGCCTTAAAAAATTTAAAATTCTTCGAAAAATAAGGGAGAAAATAATCAAGGACCGTTTCGATGAGAGGACTTTCTTTTGAAGGTCATGGATCTTCTTCTTCGTCTTACCGCTTAGAGAAGAAGGGCATGATTTGGCGTAACTCATCTCTAACTTAGAGATGAGTTACGAGTTGGAGTTAGAGACTCTATGAGTATAAAGTGGTTCTAGTATACCCATCACTCATCACTGAATTACACCCCATATAATTCTCCGGGCCCAATAAATGTACGGTACACACGGTCCTCGGCCCCAAGTCTGCCCTAAGTACTTCAACAAGCATCGGCCACCAGCCAACGGACCGCATCGAACCGTTTAAAAATGGTGAAATCACAAAACTAACCTCAAAATAGCATTTCCGCACCAAGTAACGTAAAGTTGGGAGCGCTCTCAACATTCCGATGTGCCGTTAAAGAAATGTGAGGTTAGAATCGGCATTTTTAGGTACGAACTAAAGCCCGTTTGTACCGTACTATATAGTGGAGACAAAGATACCTGGCCAGGGTATGCAAGAAGCAATACACAGCATCCCATTCAACGCGTGTATTAGGTGTGTTGCGTGTTGCATATTCTGGCCAGGTGTCTTTGTCCCCGCCAGTACACTTATTAAGCCCTGAAGTCTCAAAGGTCGTCATATCACCTCAAAACTACCCTCAGAGCACTGAAATGTCAACGGAAAATATATTAAAAAAAAAAAAAAAAAAAAAAAAAAAACCTAAAAAGAAGAAGAAGAAGAAGAGACAAAAAATGCGTCATCGATCGCAGTCAGCAACGGATTCGACCTGAACGCATGCCGCGGTCGGTCATCGCATCGTGAAGGAAGGGAAAGGGATAATTACGAGCTGCCATTTAGATTATCTTCCAGCCTTGTCATTTTATTTCAATTTAACGCAATTTTCTTTTTTTCCCCCTCACCTGCACCCTCTCTCTTTATTTTGCTTCCCCCTCTTCCCTCCCAGCTCTCCTATGCCACCTATTACGCAAAAAAAAAAACGTTAAATCGAGTTCAAATGACCCATTGACCAAGTGAATTGGCTCCCGCTGCACGCCCGACACCCGTCGCCTGCCACACAGTCAAAGCGACGCGACGCGACGGTGATTAACGTGTGATAACGCTAACGCTATAATGTTAACGCAAACCCCTTTCCTCTCCCCCTTTTTCGTTCAGTCGTTTCGAATTAAACGCGCCAAGTTCTTTTTTTTTTAACTCTCGGTTCTTCAGGTTTCCTAGGGTCTCTATGGTCGTGCGCGTGGGTAAGATAATTCCTGAAATTACCCCCGCTCCGCCTATAGCGTCTATTCTAATTAGTTTGTCGAGTACTTATTGCATTATGAATACGATTTTTGTTTTGTTTTTTTCTTCACAGTTCTTTGTAAACTTATACAGGGATGTATTTACAGTCGTAAGCTTTCATCGCAGCGCTTCAAGCCTTGCAAAAGCTCTTCCTATATAATAAAGCTTGCAGTCAAATATCATCAAAAGCTGTCCTTAGGGGGGGGGGGGGCATTGGGGGCTCAAGCCCCCCTCTCTTGTGAAAGAGCTCTAGAAAAGGGAAAACTAAATTTCGTAACACCTTAAGCCCCCCTACTTTTACTTTAAGGGGGCTCAAGAAAAGGAATAATTGCAAAAAAAGAAAAAAAAAGAAGAAAAAAAAAAACAAGGTTATCACATTTTTTCTAGCACCCCAATTTGAACCCCCCCTCCCTTACTAAATATCACTAACCTCCAAATTATTTTCATATGCTCTTACTCTTACAACACTGCACAATGCATACTATCTTAACAATAGGTTTCTTAGGTGCTATACGGTCGCGCGATGTTTAGCTGTAATTTGTGAAATCATCTCTGTTAATAATTTCTGCAAGAAGAGATGATTCGTGTTTTCACTAACTTTAAAATATAGGGATGCATTTACAGTTGTATGCTTTCACCAGCTCTTCAATTTTAGGGGCTCGATGGAAGGTCCTGGTGGTAGGAGTGAATATCACAATCATGATAAGCCCCTCATTCTATCCTATTCCAACTTACTCATTCTCATTGTCAAATAGAGCGAGAGCAAGAGAGAGAGAGAGAGACAGAGAGATACATAGAGATACAGAGAGATACAGAATACACAGAGAGAGTCGGAGAGAGAGAGAGAGAGGGGTGGGAGACTAGTTCCTGAAATACGCCACCGTTCATAGAATCATCTTTAACCGGCAGGTCTCACAACTTAGAAAGAGACAAAGTTACTTTTATAAAACGGCGAGCTTTTGAGCTTTGAAGCTCATTCTGAAAGACGCGGTGCGGCGCTGCGTAAGAACCGGGCGTAATGACATTAATTTTCCATGACACATATTTGCTGAGAGCGACGCGGCAGAGGTAGTCGCGGCGTCGGCAGTTACCATGACAACAAACTAGAGGGTCTAATTTCTTGGCAATTCGAGTCAGCAGACAGGGCGAGGAAGAAGAAGAACGTGAAGAAGAATACAGCAAAGAAGAAGAAGAAGAATAAGAAGAAGTAGAAAAGTCCATTTTCCTCGGAAGGGAAGAGAGAGAGAGAGAGAGAGAGAGAGAGAGAGAGAGAGAGAGAGAGAGAGAGAGAGAGAGAGAGAGAGAGAGAGAAGGACTGACTCGCGGAAGGATTCAGGAGAGTCGTTCACACACTTCGGAAAGTTATAGAGGATGATTTAACGTTTTTATCTGATTCGGAGTGGCGGAGGGTTGAAGACGCGGGGGAGGGAGGAGGTAGGAGGGTGGAGGTGGAGGTGGAGAGCAAAGAAGAAGAAGAAAACAGAGAAGGTAACGTTTTAAAGAGGGGACGGGGGGCAGGGTACCACGGGAAGGTGGAAAACAAAGGGCTGAGCTATTGTCTTGTCAACAGTTTGAAGAGGAGCGCTCTCTGTGCTGGTGAGCAGTGGTGCCCCCTCTCTCTGCCTCCCCCGCCTCGCCAGTGCCCCTTGCGGGAGAGCGGGACTCCCCCGAACGTCTCCTCTTCCTCCCCCGCCCCCCCCGCCTCTACCACCTCGCGCCGACGCTCGGATGGACGGACATTTAGACAGGAAGAAGTCGAAGGTAACAGGTGTCGAACATGAACTTAAATATATAGCCAGTCCGCTCTCAATTCATCTTAAAAGAATCATCCTCTCTTTACCTCTCTCTATCTATCTGCTCTCAAAGCCCGTTGCTGATACCTTATGCCCATACTGTGAAGTTCTAAGTATATCTTCTGCCAGTTGGTTGCCAGTTGTATTTGAATTTCATTGTATGTCGATTGCACTGTAAAGCAGGGCTGCCGTTTTGCGTAGAATCAACGCTATTTTTCAATTCACCGCTGATTCCACCGGTTGAGAAAAGATTACACACTTCAGTTCAGAGCATGACTATGATAAACTGAAATACTCGCATCTGTAATCTTTTCTCAACCGGTGGAGTCGTCAATGACTTTAAAAAACTTGCGGATATTCTAATTAATCAACGGAGTTTCCACCGATTAAGGAAAGATTTACAGATCAGAGTATTTTCGTGCATTACAGTCATACACTGACCTGAACTGTGTAATCTTTTTTCAACCGGTGGAATCATCGGTGACTAGAAAAATAGCATTGATTCTACGCAAAACAGCAGCCCTGCTGTATAGTATGTTGCTGCCTTTTCATTACATTGTAGACCAGCTCACAAATAGCACGCTTCCATAAGGAACGTACGCAGAGAGTACCGATGTATTTTGACCACCGCAGCCGGAGGTCCTAATGCCTTTTGGAGTTATGTTGAGTTGTTGAGCCTCGTAGATTTTTTTTTCAAATCTTTACGTATTGAACAAATCTATAAGCACGGCACAGCTCAATAAATAGACTCAATCTTAAGGCGGCTCAATATCAAGTTGCATATCATTCGAATTGAAGGCACTTTAGAACTCAACTCAGACGAGCGACTTATAATCCAAAGATACATTTTATTAAATTAGAATTTATTCGTTAAATGACGACCCCCCCCCCCTCACCGGTAGTTTAAGGGTCCTCTTTCGCCAACTAGCCCAATAGACGAAATTGAAAAGAAAAAAGTTCATTCCACGTCCTTCAGAGCTTCTGAGATCGTCAAATCTTATCTCTACGACCGGGACTACTGAGTTATTAGCCAGTTGCGTTGATCATCCAGACCACATGACAATTTCTGGTTATGCTTCTAGGTATGGTCGCTGGTCTAGGTATAACTCTTTTGCCAAGGAAACATGCTGTTTAGTTAAGAGTGTGAGTATAACCCCCGTAGCTCTGACAAGCAAAATCTTTCTTAAAAGTTCATCAATAATGGGTAAATTTTCACTTCATCTTAAAAACTAAAGATATTATTTTGGAAAACAGGTAAAAACTTACTGGTCGTTCGTCACTACGTGATTGCTTGTTTTGATCAGAGCTGCCGTTCTGTGTATATATTTAATGGCACACTGAAAAAAAGCGATAGTAACCAGATTCTAGTCATTTTACCAGAAGCACAACGATAATTGAACGGTAGAAAGTCTAGTACTTTGACCAGAAAATTCTGGTGTTAATACCAGAATATGATCATAGAACTAGAATTTCCTAACAATTTTTAAGAACTATGGTACAAACACTAGAATTCTGGTAATAATTGCACTATCCCTTACATACGTTAACGCACATTGTCATGCTTCTGGTAATCTTTCTTTTTCCGTGCATCACTCCATTCACCGATGAATCCAACGGTTGAGAAAATATTACATAGTTCAGCTCGGCAGCGTCTGACTGTAATGCTCGAAAATACTTGCTGTAATATTTTCTCAACTGATGGAGTCGTCGATGACTTGCGGTTATTTTAATAATTTATCGGTGATTGCACCGATTGAGAAAAAATTACACACGCGAGTATTTTTGTTGCATTACAGTCATGAACTGAACTAAAACTGTGTAATCTTTTCTCAACCGGTGAAATCATCGGTGAACGGAAAAAATTCCATTAAATACACACGAACGGCATCACTGGTTTTGATTGACTTGAGTATATTGAACTTACCTGAAACAAAAGAAGAGAAAATATCAGTTAGATTCATTTTGTAAAAAATTACATTCGAGTTAGTAAAAATAACAATAACAATGGGGCTCTGGCAAACTTTTGCTGTGAGCAAATGAACAGTCCAATCAGTGGCGTAGGGTGCAATTTGGCAACGTTGTAATGTGTACATTTAAACTCATGAAAAAGATCGAACTATAGGGTGTTCGGTGAACACCTCCGCATTCGATTTTTTACATGGGTTTCAATGTACACATTATACAACGTCGCCAAATTGCACGCTATGCCTCTGAGTCCAATCTGATGAAGTAACCAGCAAAAATCACGAAAAAATCACACTAAAAAATTCTAAAATTCAGTAATAAACTCACATAACTGCTATAACGGCAAGTCTGTAATGACGGCTCAACGCAGGTATCATGGGAGATTCCTGTCTATTATGTCACTTTCTCTACAGAAACACAGAGATTATGTCTCAATTTAGATAGGAATCTCCCATGATACCTGCGTCTCTCCGCCATCAAGCCCGATTCTGAGAGTGAATTTCGTGATTTTTTAGTGTACTCATCGTTATTTTTACAGGTTTTTATGCTAGATAGGCAACTCTTCAATCCCTTATAGGAAAATTTTGGAAGAACTCTATTGGGTGAACTGAATTATTAATAACAAGAATTTGAACTTTAAACTGTTTATCAAAATATAATGATTGTGACTATAGACTTAGACGCGAAACAGAGACTGCAAACGGCTGCGTCGGAACTCAATGAGTGAGATAACTGAGAACAACTTTCAACAAAACTATTCGTAATTTTCGTAAGCTACCGACTTAAGCTGCTTATCATGTGGAAACCTCGCCGATCAAAATCACTGACGACAACAGGAATTTGTCTTTCTTGCTTTCTGTACGTTTGGATGCCTGCGTTAGACACTTGCGGATCCAGGAATATACAAAGTCTGTCTCTCTCTTCCATTAAAACGCGTGTGATATATCATAGAATATATATATTTTTGATATATATATTTTGATATATTTTCTATAGGAAAGGACAGATTATGGGAAGTCACGTGATTTTCGCCCCCTCTTCCATCCTTTGCTAACACATGTATTCTAATGGGAGATGAGAGAGAAGGTCAATAACTTATTGGATCCGCAAGTAGTGTTAGAAATGGACAGGTTAGAGGTCGCAGACTCCACCGTTTGCAGCATTTCAATTTTTTCAGAATAACCAAATAAATTTCAAAAACAAGAATCTATGGACGGAGACGGACATTTTTCTGTGAAAGGAGAGGAGAGAGAGAGGGAGAAGGAGAGAGAGAGAGAGAGAGAGAGAGTCAGAGAGTCAGGAGGAAAAAAGAAAGAGTGAGAGAAAGAGATGAAATAAAACGAACACATTACATAGGATAATGATACCCTTTCAAATCTTGATCCTCAAACATCATACCAGTGCAGCTAGGTTTTCCTTCTTTTTCGCTTCGAAAGCATTGAGCGCCTAACTCACGTTAGTTTCCAGAAAATAAGAGAGGAACTAAAAAAAAAAAAAAAAAAAAAAAAAGCAAGCGGTACTTTGCCGCGGCCGCCAGCAAGCAAGCGAGCGTTTCCTTCATTCGGTTGGGTCGGCTCGGTCGCTCGGTGCGAATAGCAAAGTAGCAGGTGAAAACAGTCATGTTAAACAGGACAGAGATGACACGCAATCCTAGCCGGCGCAGCGCACGGAAGGGTCAGCCTTGAGGGCCTCGCACTCGCTCGGAATAACCGGCGTTGCCATAAGTTCCGAACTGGGAACACCTCGACTCTCTTCAGCCGCCATAGACACTTTTACCAGAGATTATATCAGTGGTAGTTTGGTTTTTTTTTTTTTTTTTTTTTTTTTTTTAACGTGACTCTTACTCCTTTACCGAGGCGTCTAAAACTATAATGCCTTTATGATATTTTTTCAAAATGTCTCATAAGGTGTAATAGAAACAATGAATATGTTGAAGACTTTTGCTACAGCTATAGATGGTCGAATCTGGTGTAAAAATTCACTTGAAAATAACGCTGGGACTTTGGGAGGTTGAAAATCGGATATAACAAAAATCCACTCACAAACTCAATGAACTGAAAAAAGAAAAATAAATTGCTCTGATACCCTTTTTTACAGCTATTGTAACAATTTCGTTTTCCTAAAAACCCAGCCTACAAACGTGTTGTTAAATTTGCAATATTCATGGTTGCTGAAACAGCAATATAAATTTTGTGAAAATCGCAAAATTATTGTTTGACCAGCAACTATAATGTAATTTGCAATAATCGCAAAATTTGTTGCTAAACCAGAAATATCATTTGCGAAAATCACTAAAACTTAGTAAAAATGTTGCTAACGTAGCAACATTTATCGCTAAAGTTTTTCCAAAGCAACTTTTTAGAGCTTCAATTTAGCAAGTAGGCAACGCTGAACTGACTGATAAATGGATACTGGATTGTGCGCAAGAAGGACTGGAAGAGAACAAATTAGACGGATCTAATGCAGAAAGGAACCAACTATTGTTGGTTTCCTATGTAGTTGGTTTCTTTCTGCATAAAACCGTCTAGTTGTCATCGCATATGCATGATCAGAGGTCCACCTGAGGCCGGAGGAACAAGAAACGTCGCGCCTGCGCCGCTCGGGAGGACAAGAGGGCCCCAGGGCCGTCACGATAACTACACAGTGCCAGGGGCCCAAATTCACACAATAACAATAGAAATAGTATTTTAAAAAAGAAAAAAAAATGGAAAAAAAAATTTATTGTGATCTTTTTACTGTATGAGGGAGGAGAGGTTGAAAAGAGAGAGAGAGAGAGAGAGAGAGAGAGAGAGAGAGAGAGAGAGAGAGAGAGAGAGAGAGAGAGAGAGAGAGAGAGAGAGAGACGAAAAAATGCGAAAGCACTGGCATGAGACCAAGGCAACTGTTGTACGCAAAACCGGAAACAGAGAGGGCAAGGAGCGGAAACGCGCACAAGATCACATCAGAGAAGAAGAAGAAGCGGCGACTATGCAAGCGTGTGAAGAGAGAGGGGTAGGAGTTAAGAGCTGTGCGAGGAGGGAAAAAGCAAGGAGAGAGAGGGAGATAGAGTCGAAGAGAGTGAGAGGGAGTAATAAAATCCGACTGAAAGAAAAGATGAAGCAGAACAAAAATGTCTGATGATTCTAGAACTTTTTTTTTTTTTTTTTTTTTTTTTTTTTTTACCTACCCATGTACCTTTTGGGGACTTCATCGCGTGACAGATAAAAGACGCCCTCACTCATTTTTTCTATTTTGTTTTTTTACTGTACCGGTGACCCGACAAAGCCTAAAAAATACATATAAAACAAATTAGTATCCCCTCCTTCGGGTCTTACGAGCGTACCTTCCTCAGGTTTTCCTTTTTAAGTCTCTCTCTCTTTTTCCTGCGACGCACAATGGGGACTAAGCACGGAATTTCCCGGACATTTATTCATAGACAAAACTCAAGATTATGAGCAATTAATGCAAATTAATATAACTAAAGACTGAGTTAAATAGACGATTTTACAGTTTAAAATGAGTAGGATAACATGGTTTTTACACTGAAAATTACGACTTTTAAACGTTTCTGAAGAAAAAAACGAAAGCTTTTCATGTCTGGAAAAAATCATGTTTTGGACCAGTGAGCAGAGTGGCGTCTGACCCTCTGGCTTTCCTTTTTTAACCCTCCACGCTGAAAACAAAGTGCCGGAATATCCTTCGATGGATGCGTGTCTATTCGACATGAAATATAATAATCTCAATAAAAAGCACTTCACTCTTCAGACTCAACACTTCTGGGTGGGCAAAGCACCGACTTCAGCCCCCAACGACTTACGTATCACACTAATGCACTTCAGAGATCGTTATAAAGTTATTCTTCTATCATAACTTGTTTTCACCCCAAAAGTTTGGATCTAAGTTCAGCATGAACTTTATTTCCGAATATGTGAACAAGGAAAAAATTAGGCAGTTGCGTAGCTTGCAATTTGGAAATATTGTACAGTGTCCGTTTAAAACCCATGTATAAGGTCGAATGCGAAGGTGTTCACCAATCATTCGATAGTTCGATCTTTTCCATGGTTTTAAATGGACGAACTGCAGTGTTGCCAAATTGCACACTACGCTACTAAGTTTTGGGACGGATCGCGTAAATTTCAATTCAAATAAACACATAGAAGGATGCAGCAATCTGGCAACTGCGCATTCTTTCCATTTAAATATATAATAAACAATCGATTCTTGAAAGGATATAGCTTCGTGACAAATAGATTATTTCTCCATGCGATCAAATGGGAAGAATACACGGTTGCCAGATTGCTGTATCCTCCAATCGTTATTCACCTATAGAGTCCTTTCAGCAGTTGTGAGGCGTGACACTTGGCGACGATGTGCTTTCTCCATTTAAACTTACTGAAATAATCGAATCCTTCGGTCATTGGCGATGACTAGCCGCTTCGACCTTTTCAGAGTGTTTAAAGGGGGAAAAAAGAACTTTATTGTCAAATGGCACCCATCGTCCCTGCCTTTCACAGTCCCCGTCTCTATAGATTTTGAATTTTTTTCAGTCAACCCCCCCCCCCCCCCTCCCCCGAGCCCCCACCGCCATCTCGGAATATCCTTCGAACACTACAATTGAAAACAGCTTTGAAAAGGTTTCAGAAAGCAATGGCGAAGAGGAGCCATTCAAGAGTTAACTGCGGTGAGGGCTAAGGATTGGGGTGAACTTTCTTCCATTTCTTTCGCCAGCGTCTATCTGTCATTGGTAGATTACAGTTTGTATAGTAAATATATAATGCAATTTTCATGGTCCAACCAGCCGAGCGGAAGAAGTGATTGGATGAGAATAAGGGTCGGGCGAGAGAGAGGGTCTCGTTGAGTGATTCACAACCACCCACACACTAAACACCGGGGACACTGTGTGTATACTGTTCAGTGTTTATTCGTTTCGAAAACACATGTCTTGTTAATTCGTTCCCGGACCAACGCAACGCTTTGACTCGTTTGTACGGGTGTGAGTGAGTATTTTTTTTTTTTTTTTTATTCATGTGTATTTTTTCTGTATTCGGATACGTCCGATTGGTCGGGGACAAATTGATTCGTCGCCTTTCCGAAACGGCTTTTTTTTTGTTTGCTCTTGGCTTTTTTTTTTTTTTTTTTTCACAATTCTTTTTTTCACGGACTTGTGACTTGCATAAATCACAGCGCTGCGCAGAGAGTAGCTGCCGCTTTCGATGCGCCTTCATTATTCATTGCCTGCCACACTCTCTGCACTGTTGTCAAATATCACGAGAGCGACATTTGTTTGAATTACATATGATTTGTTTTTGCCACAGGTTTGACAACGTTGCTGAGTCCTGGTTTACAACTCCTCGTTCGACAAACCACCACGTGACGCGTGCTCACGTTTATTGATACGAAACCCTCATCGATGCAGTTGTTTTTGTTGGCGTCCGATGTTTTTCCACCTCCATTTTCTTCAGCATATTATGTATTAATTTATTTGTATTTGGTTTTATATGTGTATCTTTTTAAACCCTTCGACAAGTTACTATTTTATTATATTTTTTTTCTTTTATTTATTTATTTTTTTTTTTTTCATCATTTTTTATTTTTTATTTTTATTTTTATTTTTATTTTTATCTCTATTTATTCGTTACGAGTATTTCCTTCAGTGGCGTCGCGTGCCATCTGACAACAATGCAACTGTTTCATTTAAACTCATTAAATAATATCGAATTTTCCTTGTGCACCGTGAACCCCCTGAATTCGATATTTTACAATAATTTAAATGGATAGAATACTTTGTTGCCGAATTGCACGCGACGCCACTGATTTCCTTCGATTTTGTTTGCGTGTTTTCTGTTGGTTTCAAACACTTTTTTGCATTTGAACGTTCCTGATCCCTACAACCTGTGCAGATGACTTACTAAACCGGAAAGGGGCCGAGGAAATAATGTAAAATATTTTGTGAACGATTCTGTGTCCAGAACGAGAGTTAATCGCTTATTTCCTCCTTTTCTTCACACCATTTTTTTAATTTATGCGAACAAGTTTGAATGAATGATTTGAATTTCCGAGGAATCTTTTTTAAAAAAAAGAGAGAGCGAAAAAATTAAGAAGGAAAGACGTTTCGTGACCAATAAGTGTTCATCGATTTCGAGTAAAAATTGGAGGGTTGGGTTTCGAGGGGGGTTTTCCAGGGCGGTGTTCACCACATACGTAATCGTTTAATCTAAAGCTGAGAAACTATCGATACTCATCACTGTCGATCGCTTTGATTATTTTCAATCGATATAACCGATAGTATCGATGCGCTATTGCTCGATTTTTTTACTGTTTACGAGTGCACTTTTTCGAGCTTTTTCGCGAGTTTTCGCCAATTCAGAATTATGACTGCGCCCCCGCAAGGTAATCATGCGCTATATAGCTATCGATAGACCATGCGTTATCGAAATTCCTTAAACACCATCAATGGCCTACTGGCCTAGCAATAGCCTAGCGATGATGGCCCTACCTCGTAAAAATCCTCATCAAAAATCATCAAAAAAATCTCAGCATGATATTTGGAACCTGATTTCATGTTGATCGAATGATGATTTCATGATCTCATGATGATCTCATGATGATCTCATGATCTCTTGATGAGTAGAAATTATCTAGAGCTCATAATGAGATCATCATGAGATTAGGTAACATATTATAAAATCAGGTTCCGAATCTGATTTTTTTGAAGGTTTTTGATAATGATTTTTACCAGGGTAGCTCTAGTTTAACCCTTTCTGTCATGAATTATGAAAGAAGTGTCACTCTAATCTGAAACCTATATATACCATTAAATTGAACGAACTTTTCTCATATGATTTCATGTGTGATTCAATTTTTCCGAATTTCCATAAGGATCCATGCAAAATGGTCGTCTAATATAATGGACACTGTGACGCAGAGGGTTGATCTTTTGCATGAGCTTAAATATACAGATTCATCGGTACCAGCACATTGCACGCCACTTCACTGTTTTACACGCGATGAGTCTTCGATTTTTAAACCAGCGCAGCATGATGTAGAGCAGTGGAAATACGGAATTAAATAAAATGAGAGTTATCTTGTACCTATAGTTGGTGAGCCTGAGCGTGAACCCAGGCATAAAGTTTAACCGAGTTGTATAATTGTGGTCGCCGAACGTTAAGCGCGACTCGCGACTCACCGCAGCTGAGCTACCTTGGTCTAAAAAAAAAAAAAAAAACAAAACAAAAAAAAAAACAAAAAAAAACACTTTCGGTTAAAACACTGAAGATATTACGGCCATCAGAGGAAAGCGAAAGGTCTCGATGTCAGAGGTAGCTCATGTTTTGCGAATTCTTATAAAATGGCATTCTAAAATCTACATCAGTGATTTAACCCTTTACAGACCAGGTTTGATCAAAAGAACGCCACTCTTCCGTTAACATAGGGAGGGTAGTTAACTTTTCGTACTCGGGGGAGTTGGAATTGCCTATACGACGAATTGAAGGCGCCCAAACGAAAACTTATCTTGTATGTGTTTACATCCAGAATCGCGGTTATTTTGAATCATGATACTGGAGCAATGTGAAATAGACTAGAGTAGAAGTACGAGTAAACTCAGGCTTGGCCCATAAGAAGTTAATTGGTTGAGGCAAAGCTTACTGCGCGATTTGAGAATCTCTAAATAAGAGTAATACTTCTTACCTGCTTAGCTGCCGTTTTGCATATAATCAATGGTATTTTTCAATGCACCGATAATTCCACCGGTTGAGAAAAGATTACACAGCTCAGTTTAGCTTATGAATATACTGCACGAAAATACTCTGATACGTAATCTTTCCTCAATCGGTGCAATCACCGTTTGATTATTAAAATAACCGCAAGTTTTTTAAAAGTCATCGACGACTCCACCAGTTGAGAAAAGATTACAGATTGGTGTTTTTTATGTAGTGCAGTCATACACTGAACTGAACTAAGTAATCTTTGCTGAACCAATGGAATCATCGGTGAATTAAAGAAATGTAATTAATTATACGCAAAACGGCAGCACTGCTTACCTGATACAATCATGTAATCTTTGTTTCAACCGGTGAATTACCGATTGCTTGTAAAATGTAAATAAAGATCCGCTAAGTCGGCCTCCGTGGTCTGGTGGTCAGTGCAACTGGCCACTAACCCAGAGGTCCCGGGTTCGAATCCCGGCCGAGGTGACAAGATTTGACGATCTTGAATCTAGTCATCTCGGAAGGACATGGATGTAACTAACACTCTAGCTCTCTCTCTGTCATCTTTCCTTCTTCTTCTTCTCTCTTCCATTTTGTCTGTTGGGCCCTAGTTGGCGAAAGAGGACACTTAAACTTCCGAGAGAGAGAAAGATCCGCTAATCGGCAGCCTTGTTAGATAACGCCTTCGCGTCTGATCGGTGTAGAATCAAATATGATTCGTTTTGATCGGATCAATGGAACGTGACGCAACTTAGTGGCATCACTTTGCTTGGAATGAACTTGACTCTAACCACGTGTATCTTTACGCTTTGATAACAATATGTCTGAAAATTCGTCCGCTTAATTCCACTGTGGGGTGCTTGGGCTAAGGGCGTTGCTTCTCTTGAAGAGTGACGGAAAGTGAGTAGAAAAAAAGTTGAAACCTACAAAATGTGAACGTGTGAGTGTAAGAGTTTTTCTCGCTTCTTCGAGCATGTGTGTGAGTTAGAAAGAGAAAGAGAGAGAGAGAGAGAGGAGAGAGAGAGAGAGAGAGAGAGAGAGAGAGAGAGAGAGAGAGAGAGAGAGAGAGCGATGGAGATCGGAGGACGCCCGTTGCCCCAGCCAGGGACTGCTGAGACGAGAGAAGATACCTCGGGGAGGTGGGCGGTAGACTCTGGTTTCTCGAGAGTATACGAGGAGTATGGTATAAAATAGAGTTGCGAGGGAATAGGCCGAGAAAGACGCGGGTCCCGAACGCCAATGCGGCCGAACTAAGCCAAACCGAAGACTTCAGACTACCCGCGTATAGTATAATCGCAGTTGCGGTTTGAAACTTTACTGCTTCAATTCCACTAGCTATGATGAGAGAGGAAAAAATTCTGTAAATTTTGTTTAGCTAAAAATAAAATTTGGACCGTCGCACTGAAAAAAAGTGATAGTTATAAGACCAATTTTAGTCATATTACCAGAAGCACAACAATCTCTTGAATATTATTATTATTATTATTATTTTTTATTTTTTTTTTTTAATGAAAATGAAAAAAGAACAGATCTCAATCCCTGTGCGTTTTCTCATGCATGTTTCGCACCTGAGATGCGAGTTCGCGACCTTCGAATTGGCGGTCAGTTGTATAAACCACCAACTCACCAGACCACGGAGGTCGGAGTTGGAGAATGATTCCGCGCGCAGTGTTTTCGGTCGATTCATTTTGCAAATAGAAAAAATAAGAAAATTTACGGGGGGTGGGGGGAAGTATTTATTTATATATACGTATACAAAATAAAATAAATAAAACACTCATAGTTCGCAGTTGCACTTCATGCCTACCCAACCAACCAAACCCCCCCCCCAACATCACCCTCCCACTCCCCCCCTCCTCACCGCTGCACCTTCTTCCTTTCGCAAGCTTGACTTAAAACACAGCCTCGGAGCATTTTACAATTAGAGCCTCTTCCCCCAACCCAAAGTCATTCTCCTGGTGAGCCCCCCCTCCCCCCTCATGACCCCCAGACACCCGCTTTTCTTTCCGGTTGTTACGCATGGGTGCGATCAGCCCGACGGACGTTCAGATACTGGTTGGACCGCCGAAACTAATGGATACAATGCAATAGCGTAAAAAATTTGAATTATCCCCCCCCCCCCTCAAAAAAAAACTTGGCTTGTTTCTCTCTGGTCCTAATTTGTAAGCAATTAGTTTTGTATAAATTATGAGGGAACGTTCATGGTTCAATTCGGAGGTGACCAGTGGCTCCTCTTATATCTTATATCACATCACAGGGTGGTATCGTCCCGTTACATTTTTGGTGGATTGCATTATAAATTCAAAAAGTGGACGCAAAAAAAAAAAAAAAAAAAAAAAAAAAAAAAAAAAAGACTTATAGCTGCAAGTCAAATAAAAATTTAAATAAAAAAAAAAAAAGAATCAAATCTTTACGTATACACAACATTTAGAGTAGACCCGCTTTTTTGATAAGTTTACCTCTAAAGCAAGCCGGGCTGCGTTTATAGAGTCTGATGAAAATATCGTACTATCAACAATAAGAAAACGAAAACAGACAAAGAACAAAAAACTTCGCTTGTTTCCTTTTCTCTGAAAGTTCCATGTCTAAAAATTTCTTTTCAGAACTTAAGACTTTATCTTGAACTTTCAGACTTTTCGTAAACATCTGACTAAATGGGGTTAAATGGCACTAAATAAAATTTAGTGCCAGCTATCTCGGTTCCTCTTCGAAGCATTCAAATTTGTAGCGGATTTAATAAACACACCGTAGAATGCACTTAAAGCGAGGCGCCAGTTAATTTCATTTTTACGGGAGAGTTAGTATCACCCATACCGTAGAAGTAGAGGGTCCGACTAATTTTATTCATACGAGTGTTTTGTCTGGTTCGGGAGCCCGACTAGGACCGGCCGTTCTGTTCAGCGGCACGCTTATCTGGTGCACCTAATTAAAAGGTGTAAAAACACGTGAATGCACGAAAATATTTTGATGGGTATCGCGCGTTTAAAACGTTTTCGCTGGGCGCGCTTGAAGCTACGCGCGACTACTTCAATTCGTGGATGTGCTCGACTTAAGCGTCCGTCATTTCATGCGCCAGAATGCGTCATTTCATGCCGTTTTGCGTATAATTAATGACATTTTTTTCAATTGACCGATGATTGATTCCACCCGTTGAGAAAAGATTACACAATTCAGTTCAGTGCGTATGACTCTATTGCACAAGAACACTCTGATCTGTATAATATTTTCTCAATCGGTTAAGTTACTAAAATATCCCCAAGTTTTTTAAGGTCATTGACGACTCCACTGGTTGAAAGAAAGATTACAGACGCGAGTATTTTCGTACATTACAGGCATACACTGAACTGAACTGGGTAATCTTTTCTCAACCGGTGGGATCATCAACGAATTGAAAAGTTCGAGTTCGAGAAAACGGGTTAAAGTTGGCTGATGATTTTTGGCTCGTCTTAATTCGTCCACACTTTAATTTGTTTTTGTCACCCGCGCTCATGCTTCAATTTTATTCTGTCACCCGCGTTCATATATACTTCAATTTGTTTTGTCACACTGAGAGGAATCACCATTCTTTAAAAACAAGGAAACACGTTTACTTTGTGACAGTTTTCTGATTGCGTGAAGGAACTTACTTTTCGCAAGGAAAACTGTCACAAGTAAACGTGTTTCCTTGTTTTTAAAGAAGTGATTCCTCTCAGTGTGACAAAATAAATTGAAGTATATGAGCGCGGGTGATAGAATAAATTGAAGCATGAGCGCGGGTGACAGAATGAATTGAAGCATGAGCGCGGGTGACAAAACAAATTAAAGTGTGGACGAATTAAGACGAGTCAACAATCATCAGCCAACTTTAACCCGTTCTCTTGAGTGGCGGCGTGGTAGAGAGAAAAAGATACAAGGGAGAGAGGAAACGCAAGAACGATAAAAAGACGGTGAGAGACACAAAAAAAAAAAAAAAAAAAAAAAAAAAAAAAGAAGTAACAAATGTTATACCTTGTAGCAGCGGTCAAAGTGAATATATTAATTCCAATCCAAACGCCCGCCGAGCCGGGATCTGTCGGCCGTTGCCAAATGGATGACCAGAAGTTTAGTGCAATCCACATTATAACAATATATTAGTGAATGGTGAGTCCTTATGAATAAATTATTTTTGCCATGTGTGGGGTCATTCCTGATTAGCTGTGTCAGGTTCGGAGTTGCCATTTTGCGTGAATTTTGTAGATTTTTCATATTCAGCGGTGACTTAATTCATCGTTGTTCAAAAAGATTGAACAGTTCAGTGAGTTCTGGTGACACCACGAACATACGATGTTTACTTTCTCGCTCCCTCCTAAGAAGAGAAAGTATTTGCAAACTCCATACCCATCGAAGTCATGGGACGTTATGAGGACTTTTAAAATTAAAGACTCGAAGAATGCTAAGGGGCTATTGGAATGGGTGAATGTCTGAAGAAAGTCCCCAAATAATTCTAGAATTCTTTACAACTATTTGGGGACATTCTTCGGACATACTCACCAATTTCAATAACTCCTTAACATTCTTCGAGGCTTTAATTTTATAGGTCCCCATAACGTCCCATGGCTTACATGGATATAGATATTGTATTTACTCTGTTTTGGACGTCCATGGGACGTTCAATGTTATGCCAAATGGCGTTTAAAAACGATCATAATATAGACATTATGAGGACTTTCTTGGGACTTTTTTTGGACCTTGAATTTCTTGCCGGGTAGGGAAAGCTCGCCTTTGCAGTATTATAAGCTCTATGAAATATATCATTTCAGAAAGAAACAATTAGCCGGATATCCGAGCTTTAACACACAGTGCATTCTACTCAACACTCTCTCAAGAATAATTGCAATGATTGACTTGTTTGCTTATATGAAATTAAAACAAACTATGCCTGTTCTGGCTGCATGCTTCAAAGTCTTTTTATGCAAGACAGTTGCCACGGTTTATCAATCTCCTTTTCTTCGGAAGGAGAAGAGACAAGAGACACTATCCAGCAAATACCTCCAGAAGAAACAGTTGTATCGATTTCTGAATTTCCAAATAGCCAGCCACTCTAAAACACTTGCACTTTCGTGTAAAACCAATTTCAAAAGTATTTGTCACAATGTTTTTTTAAAAAATTCAAAGGTAAAAAAAATTGAAGCAAACAAACGGAGCATGTGTGAAAATGTCAACGAGCTATACATTTACCTAGAGTGGCGGTTTAATAGGTAACCTGCGTAACCACCATGGGGGATTTTTAGGTTAGCTTTAAGCGAGTAATTTGTCCACTTGTTTCCGTGTATTTTGGTGCGGCGCAACCGCACAGTCGATCGGAACGTGATTTGATCCACTGTGCGGCGCGCCGCACCAAAATACACGGGAACAAATGGACAAATCACTCGCTTAAACCTAACCTAAAAATCCCCCATGGCGGTTATGCAGGTTGCCTATTAAATCGCCACTCTAGATAAATGTATAGCTCGTTGGAAAATGTCCATAAGAGATTTCCATCAAGGCTACCTCCTTGAAATTTCAATATCATGTTCCGCAAATCCTCTCTATCGCTAATGCTCACCTTGGTCTTTTGTATTTTTAACCCTTTATGGGCCAAGCCCGAGTAAAATCGTTTCTTTTAAGTAGATTCCATGAATCTACTTATTGCGGAGGGTGCGATGTTGGATTTTTCGGGAAATTTTATCAAATGAGCACGTTTCATGGTCCCCTGAGTGAGAAAATACCACTCGTTGAAAATTGTATATATATATATATATATATATATATATATATATATATATATATATATATATATATATATATATATATATATCTTTATATGTATGTTTCAGCCAGTTTTACCGTTTTTATGTCCCACGATCCTGTTCGTAATTTTTGGTTTTTGTTCTTGAAATTTTTCTCAACTATTCGTTGGGTTTATTTCTTGGATGAGTTCGAAGATGGTGTAAATCCGACAGTTAGTTTTCGCGTTATGGGCCGTGTTTGAGTCGTAAAATGTGTTTTTGAGGTTTATTTTTAGGAGTGTTTGTTTTGAGTATTTTTTTTGGGAAAATTTATGTTAGCCGTTTTGTTACGCAGCTTTTTTACTCGAGTCATTTTTTCGTTTTTTGCGTTGTAAGCGAGTTATAGCGATGTGTTTTTCGGGTTTTTTGGCAGTGTTTTTATATGAAGAAATTGTTTTTTTGTTTCAAAAATTTTAGTATATATCGTGGAGGATGTTTTTAGTTCATATACTCTTTGCCTTGAATTTTCCTTGTGTTTTACGTGTTTTACGAGCTATTTAGTCTCTTATGGGATTTTACAAGTGAAAGACAAGGATGGCGTATTGGTATAATTGCTCTTTCTTTGTTCTACACGTACACTGTTGCTTAGGTACGTTATTTATTTATTTTCTTGTTTTATCAGCTGCTCCTATTCAGATTTATTTCTCATTACCGTTACAAAGATTACACATTTTTCAATCTTTGTACTATAATCTTTTTCTCATGGTCATTTTTATTTAAATGATGAACAGCTGATAAAAAAAAAAGAAAATTGAATAATTCAAAGAAAATCATAACATAACCTATTTATTGAAATTTGTGAAAAACTTATATAACCTAGCTTTTATTTCTCACTTGCATTGTAAAGATTACACATTTCTCTGTTGGTAATATAATCTTTTTCACAATCATATTTGGATTTTGAGCAGCTGATAAAATAAAAAAGAAAAATTCAGAGAAAAATTCAGCGAAAATTATAACCTATATTTAAATTTGTGAAAAAATGATTTAACCAAGCATGGAATCTACTTCGTCTTACCGGCCTGCCGGGAGGCATTTTTTATAGTCTATTTCACATTGTTTCAGTCTCCATTTTCCCGAAAAACGCGAATGTCGATGAGAACACTTACAATATAAGGTTTCTTCGTTCACCTTCAATTCATCGTATATGCAATTCCAACTCCCGCGAGCGCGAATAGTTAACTACCCTCCCTATCTATCTATACAAACGGAAGAGTTGCGTTCTTTTGAATTAATCTGGTCCTTAGAGGGTTAGAGGCCTTTTAGAAATCGTTTTAGACACAAATGCAACTGATCGACTTGGCAACGATGGTGTTAAGTGCGTCGCGCAGCGTAGAGTGTAATTGCTGCTACACGCTACGCGAAGCAATGCAAACGCGATTGTCGATGAAAACACTTACAAGATGAGGTTTCTTCGTTCGCCTTCAATTCATCGTATATGCAATTCCTATTCCCGCGAGCGCGAATAGTTAACTACCCTCCCTATCTATCTATACAAACGGAAGAGTTGCGTTCTTTTGAATTAATCTGGTCCTTAGAGGGTTAGAGGCCTTTTAGAAATCGTTTTAGACACAAATGCAACTGATCGACTTGGCAACGATGGTGTTAAGCGCGTCGCGCAGCGTATAGTGTAATTGTTGCTACACGCTACGCGACGCAATGCAAACGCGATTGTCGATGAACACTTATAAGCTGAGGTTTCTTCGTTCGCCTTCAATTCATCGTTTATGCAATTCCAACTCCCGCGAGTACGAACAGTTAACTACCTCCCCTATATAAATGGTAGAATTGCGTTCTTTTGAATTAATCTGGTCCTGAGATAGTTAAAGGCCTTTTAGAAATTTTTAGACACAAATGTAGTTGATCGATTTGGCAACGATGGAGTTAAGAGCGTCGCGCAGTGTATAGTGTAATTGCTGCTACACGCTACGCGACGCAATGCAAACGCGCGCGCGTAGTGGAGGCGCTGCGCATGCGCGGCATGGCAGATTGCGCGAGAGAATCTCAATTGTTCGAACGCAATGGCAACAAACCGAACTCAGCGCCGCCGCCGCGCCGCGGCCGCGCTACCGCTCGGACACAGCAGCGGATGAAACAATAAACGTGGCATTTCACAAGAATTTATCGCATGAGCCAACTGCCAGTTTGCCACTCGTCGCGGGTCGCATCTAGTGTACCCCGATGGTCGAATAAAAAAATGATCTCGGAGAGTAGAGCAGCGAGGGAGGTAGGAAGCATCGTTGCCAGATCTTAGGGAAATATCAGTAGATTTCCCATAAGGATCAATGTAAATTCTAAACTAATATTTCCCTGAAAAATGGCAACGCTGGTAGGCAGTGACAGGGGCAGGAGCAGAGGAGGAGGAGGCAAGAGAGGAGAGAAAACAAAGAATAATGAAATAATAAAAAATAAATAATAATAAAAAAAAGAATGAAAAATAGGGCCGGAAACGTCGAACGGCGGAAATCGGGACCGAAGGGATGCTTTATAAAATATATGTATATGTATATCAGAATGTGCCCACTGTATATACAATATAAACAGGGTGTCTGTAAAGTAGCTGAGAAGTGCAGTTTAGAACGGACCTATGAACCACGATAAATGCAATAGACTGTATATGAAATACCTCACCACGAACACTTTCTCACATAAAAATTACTCAGGGGGAGATCCCCCCATACCCCCTTTTATGACTCTGGGAGAGGCCCCCAGACCGACCCCCCTATGATATTCTGGGGGAGACCCCCAGACCACCCTGAAGGGGTTGATTTTACAGTTGGCTGGTCGCAGAATGTTTTTGCAAATTTTCATGATTAAAGTTAAACCAGCCATAAAATTTTATCCTATGTATTTACCCATTTCCACATTGCTTTTAATGGAAACCTTTTACACTCAATAATTTGCTGAGCATTTAAAACAAGGTCCATATACATATAATGTCTGGCCGGTAGCTTTTGGCTCCCCTCGTTGGTCCACAGTTTGGGAACCACTTCTCCATTTAAAACCATTGATCCAAGATGGCGGCGAACTCGGGAAGAATGTTAAAGTAAATGGGGGTATGGGTTCCCAACATTGGATTTCCCGAGTTGGCGCTACCGGCCAGACCTTATGTATATGGACCTTGATTTAAAATTTCGGAAAAACAGAAAAAAACCATTTGATGGAGAATGTAAAAAGCAACTTCTTTTTTGGACTTTTTTTGGACCCATCTATATACCCATTCTATATACCCATCTATATACCAATTTGGACCCATCTACTTTTTTGGCTTTTTTTGGACCCATTGCTTCAAAAGTTATGCCAGGATACAGACAGACAGACATCTGCGCCGTCACAATACTTTCTCAATTTCTACCTTTGTTAGTTGCGAGAAAGTAAAAAGTCCCTGTATGGAGAGAGTTAAGCCAAGAGGGGTTGGGTCATTGACCCTCTACCCCTTTCATTGCGTAAAGGTGGCCCCTACTGACTGTTCGCGGGAGGGTCCCCAAAGTTTCCAATACGCCACTGGAACTGTACTATACGTCATCTCTTCTCAACCGGTGGAATCATCGGTGAATTGAAAAAGACCTTAAAAATATACACGGAACGACAGCTGTGGATTCACAAAAACACATTTGCGATCAACTTTATGGTCACCCGGTATTGAACGTGATATCGACGCCCGCCCGCGATCTGCTTGCCTCCGACAACACTCCCCGAGCTGTCAAAAAAAAAAAAAAAGCCCCACGTCTATATTCGAACGGAAGAAAGCGCGCGTTAGACTTATGATGATAGTTATAGCTGCGATGAAAATATATAGATGGTACTTTTTTACTCTTAGTTAATTCTCGAGCGTCATAAAAAAGGCAGAAGAGTCCAACCGTCTTAATTAATGCCGCACGGCTTTGTTTCTGAGACGAGAGGCCGAAATGATAAGGTCAAAATTTACGATGACAAGTTTTATGGTGCGATGGTTAGCAGAACTGATTGCTGGATCGAACGTTTAGCACTGAAATGTGTGAGAGCGTTCCAAACAAAATCTGCGAGTCACTTCAGACAAAAAGGTTTGCAACGCACTAAGACCTATTTGAACCTGTGCAAAAGTATCGATTTTGATTAGTCGAATGGGGCACTTGCGAACTTTGCCTGTGAGAAAATAAATAGTCCAATCTGTAAAAACCAGCAAAAATCACGAATATCACACACCGAAAAAAAAGATTACGAGAAGCATGACGATATAATATGTGAACCCAGTGGCGTCGCGTGCAATTTGGCAACAATGTATTCTATCCATTTAAACTCATGTAAAATATCGAATTCAGGGGGTGCACAGTGCACAAAGAAAATTCGATAAATTTAATGAGTTTAAATGGAGCAGTTGCATTGTTGCCAGATGGCACGCGACGCCACTTGTGTGAACCTATGTAAAGGGATGGTACCGTTACTATGGTTTACATCGGTATGCTTCTGGTACTATTATTAGAATTTAGGATTTTTTTTTCTTTTTATTTTCAGTGCACTAAGAAAGTCTAAAATTCATTAATAAACTCGCAAAACGGCTATAACGGGAATATCGTAATGGCGGTTCAGCGCAGGTATATCGTGGGAGATTCCTGTCTAATTTGTCACTTTCTCTACGGAAACTTAGAGATACGTTTCGAATTAGATATAGGAATCTCTCCTAATACCTGCGTCTCTCCACCACGAAGTCCTATTTTGAGAGAGTCTTTCGTGATTTTTTAGGGTACTCGTCATAATTTGTACAGGTTTTTATGCAACTATCAAAAGCAAAATTTGCAAGAGCCCCATCATCACATATGTCAGTGATTGTCGATTCGACTAGTTTCAACATTGGTACCCCCTCCCCTTTACCTCTTGTTTTTACATGATATTCTACACTTATAATTTATCTGAAGCAAACGCTTGCAATTTCAGAACTTCGGCTTTACTATATGAGCCTCGAAACTTGCAATGAAAATGCACACGTACGGAGTTACGAAAATCAAACCGCTCGGAGACGCGCAAAGTTGCAACGTGTTGCATCGAGCATCGGAACGTAACGTTAGTTGCGCCGAAGCAAAAAAGGTATCCGCAAAATCCGAGGCAAACCGAAGTTGCGCAAAAAGTAAAAATTCGAAAGCGCGCGGCTCAATGCGGCAATTTGAAAAAGCTCCCGTGAAGCTGTTTAAAAACTCGTTCTTGCAAGAAGTACCGAGAGCTGGTGAGTGAGAGAGAAGGAGGGAGAGAGAGAGAGACAGAGAGAGAGAGAGAGAAGGAGAGAGAGAGAGAAGAGAGAGAGAGAGAGAGAGAGAGAGAGAGAGAGAGAGAGAGAGAGAGAGAGAGAGAGAGAGAAGAGAGAGAGAGAGAGAGAGAGAGAGAGAGAGAGAGAGAGGGAGAGAGAGAGAGGAGAGAGAGAGGAGGAGAGAGAGAGAGAGAGAGAGAGAGAGAGAGAGAGAGAGAAGCGTGTAAACCAATTAGAATTGTTCACGAATGAAGATGTAGAATGTTTGAGGTTAGGAGAAGAAGGAGCCATGGAATTGCGGTGGAGCACGTATAGATGTGTGTTTCCATTCAGCTCACATGTGTAGGTAACATCGCTTTCTTAGGAAAAAAGAAAACAAAGCAACTTCAATGTATAAGAATGGGTCTGTTGCGAACTTTTGTCGTACTATGAGCATTGATTTTCAATTCAAAATGATGGGCAAATAGCGATACGTCTAATTAAATTGACCAAAAATCGCTTCTGAGCTAAAAGACAGCGAAAGCGAAGTCACTTTCTGATGCAATCGCTGTGGACAATTTTGAGCCCTGTACGATTATCTTCATGCAGTTGCCACTTCGCATACTATTTCAGCAGCAGATTCAAGGTGGCCGTTTTTGTACATCATAAAAACAAACAAGGCCTTTTATTAGATTTTCGGCAATTTTTTGTTTTGTTTTTTGTTTTTGTTTTTTTTGTTTTGTTTTTGTTTTTTTTTTTTTTTTAAGCCAGCGGAAACTTTACTGATGGTTGAGAAAATCTTATTTTTTCTTAAAAATTTCTATAAGGCCGAAAATAATCTAATCTCATATTTTCGGCCAAATAGCGTTTGTTTCTTATTTTCAGTTTCATTGAAAATATAGCACGTTTCATTTTACATTTACTATACTCCATCAATTGCGAAAGAAAATGTCACGTTTAAGATGTCGTTTTTTTCAGAAATGCGTAAAATTTCAGAATTCTTAGAATTTTTTTTGGCGTAATGTACAGTTAGAAAACATTGTATTGTGTCCCTTTAAACCCATGTAAAAGGTTGAATGCGAAGGTGTTCACCGAACACCCAATAGCTCGATCTTTTTCATGGTTTTTAAAGGAATGAACTGAAAAGTTGCCAAATTGTACGCTACGCCACTATTCCAGAACAAAAACTCCACATTACACTGATTGTGAGAAGAATTTGTCTGTATAAATTCAACCGGACGTCTTTTAAATACTTTTTTCACCGGGATTCCTGTTGTTTCAACAGAAATTAATAATTTCAACAGGAATTCCTGTTACTTGCCCGGAATTCCTGTTGAAGTGACAGGAGTTTCTTGTTAAAATAACAGGAATTCCGGTTAAGTAAGTATTAACAAGACGTCCGGTTACGGCAACAAGAAATTTATCTCGGTGTAGTTCTCTTAAGGCGTAATCAGCCAATCGCAGGCCAAAGCGTCTTTAATTTCCGTTCGCGAATCAGCAATGACCACGTAGACTGACTGTCCTATCAACGGCGACTCTTGTTTGCTCTTTGCCTGTCACGCCGGCTACCGATTAGACTGCCACTCTCAGTACTCTGCATTACTATTGGTAACAGTGGCGCAGCGTGCAATTTGGCAATGTCGCAGTTCGTCCATTTAAACTCATGAAAAAGATCGAAGTATTGGGTGGTCGGTGAACACCCTTGAATTCGACCTTTTACATGGGTTTAAATGGACAACGTTCTACGTTGCCAAATTGCACGCTACGCCACTGATAGGTACGTCTCGTTGATAAGCACTCGGGGGATTTCACAAAAAGAGGTTAGAGCTATCCCACTGCCCGCTGTTCGAGTGAATCAATTCCTTGGAAAAGAGGCGCGCAATTCCGCCGCTGCAGCACTACCAACCCACCCCCACCCCCCTTTTCCTCTGTACCGCCGAGAAAGAACCAAGAGCTCGCTTGGTGCACTCACAGTGTCGAGAAAATAAAATAAAAAAAAAAAAATGAAATGAAAATATATATTAAAAAAAGAGAAGAAAATCCTGAGTAATGCACCACAGCTTAGCCAAACCAAACAGCGCTAGACAAGGGCTGGGAAGAACTGAGAGAGGATACTGCCGGAACCGAGACAAGGATACTAGAAACCTAGAGTATAAGGGCGGGTTGGAAAGAGAGAGACAGAGATAGTAAGATAGAGAGAGAGAGAGAGAGAGAGAGAGAGAGAGAGAGAGAGAGAGAGAGAGAGAGAGAGAGAGAGAGAGAGGAGAGAGAGAGAGAGAGTGATAGTGGAGACAAAGAGTGGGAGAGAGCACGAGAGAGAAAGAGAAAGAGAAAGAGAAAGAGATAGGAGAGAGATGGGATACATACACACCGTAGACTGAGAAGAGGGCGTAACCCATGGGATCCTCTCCTGCTCTCTACTCTCTGGTCTTTGGTCTCTTCGGGAGAGGTGGTTCAGTCCCGTGGTTTGAGCCGAAGACCCTGACGATGACGGGCGAGACGCGACGCGACGCGACTCGACGGCTTCAAGAGATCTGCCCTCCATTCATTCACACCATCCTTCTCTTGACTCAACCACAATCTCATTTTTTGTTTTTTTGTTCTTTTTTTGTTTCACATTATTTTTAAATCTATCTTGTCAAATTATAGAAAGATTATATTATAGTAAGATGCAAGGTTCGCCGACAACCGAGTCAGTCAACTGCCAAATTTTAATAATATTTGTATTTTCGAGTGTGATAATAACATGTTTGGTAAACAGCACATCATAGCACGATACTGGATTCTATAATTGGAAAATAATGATACCCTGAAAAAAAAACGATATTCATAATACCAGATTCTAGTCATATTTCCAGAAGCACAATACAACGATATGTGAACCACAGAGAGTCTAATACTTAGAACGGAAAATGCTGGTGTTAATACCAGAATATGGTCGTGGAACTAGAATTTCTTAAAAATTTTCAAGAGCTATACATGGTACCAACACTAGAATTTTAGGTAGTTGCACTATCCCTTACATAGGAGTAATCTTTTTGTTTTTTTGGTTTTTGATTGGTTCATCACCCTTCTTTGATCAGTAACAGGACTTTTCATTGTTACGACAAAAGAACTAATGAAGGAAACTTCATGGAAACATTTACCGCAATACCATGCGTACGCATCCCCGCCGAACACATTGGTCACTCAAAACTTTAACAAAAACGGACCGTAAATTTAAAAAAGAAGTATAAATCGTAGAAATTCTACAGTGTTTTCAAGGTCAAAAGGTCATTCTGTTAAGACGGAATGACCTATCCTTTAACCAAAGGATCTGTTGTATGATATCAATGGTTCAACTAGACATTTATAAAAACCAAATATGTCTTTGACCGACATTTATTCGGTAGCTTATTTAAATCTTTCAATGATGCCTTTTCGATGAGAACCCCTGGTGTCACCAAAAAGTCCTCTTACCTTTGAATTATTTATAAAAATATAGAGACTGGTTCCAGAAAATATAATGGACTTGACCATCAATAGCGTAAATGCAGGAATTAGTCTCTCTCTCTCTCTCTCTCTCTCTTTTCCCATGCATTTGAGTATTTATAGTAGAAAAGGATAACTATGGGGCATAAATGAAGTTCCAGCCCCTGTTTCCATCCTTATCTCACTCATGTGTTCAAATAGGGAAAGAGAGAGAGGAAGAAAATTTCCTGTGTTTGCTACTGGACTTGACAGTTCTGCAGCTTTCATGAAAACACCATATAGCTTTGCAACGCTATACTGATCAAATTGAGTTGAGCCGTTGACTGCAGGAAGTGCGGTGTGCTTTCATATGTGAAAGCTTGTGAGCTGTCAAATCCAATATTCTCTGGATCAGTCAATCAGTCATCAACCTTCCATAAATGACAATCTGTTGGACATCAGACAAATGATGATGACATCTTTATACGCAGCAGAATGATTATTCCTACCTTTTGTGCTCGCTGTATGGAATAGATTGGTTGCTATACCATGACAGAAAATCAAATCCAGTAGCATATTTTAAAGTCGGTGTTTAATTGAAACGTTAGGTTTGGGACCTCACTATTGTTCAAAATGCTTTGCAACAACAACTATACTCTTGGATACTATTATTGAATCGTGTTACTGCAAAATGAAAGTTGCAATGGGGCTGTTGCACACCTTTGTTGTAAGGTGTCGATTCAGATGCAAAAAACTTCAAAATGGTATCACTAAAAACTTTCGAAATCCACTCCTTAACTCAACAAACACTTTTATTAGCTCGATCGTAATGGTGGTGTAGGGCAAAAATAATAGGAGATTCATATCTTAATTTTGTCACTCTCTCTATACTGACAAGGAAGATTTACAGAATTATTAAACACCAGAGTTGTGATCCACATCCGATCAATGGTAAGTGCCTTCACAGTTCACACCTGGTGACACCAGTCTTACAGAAAAGTCGTCTCTTAATGGTCACTTCTTGATGGGGTTACATTATTATTAGATGGGAATCTCCCATTATAACTGCCCTACGCTACCATTACGCGCTGGCCAACCAAATCGTTTATTGAGTGTAGGAGTGGATTTCGGAAGTTTTTAGTGCTGCCATCATTAATTTTGAAGGTTTTTACCAGGTTTTTACACCAGAATTGACTAATGAATCGCTTATGGCAAAAGTGTGCAACAGCCCCATTCTAGATCTGACGGAACGATTTATACAGTTAACGCCATCCTTAACGCAGTGGGAGCCCTCACAACTGCTTCCGGCAGCGATGCAAGGTAACTCCTCCGCACCGAAGCAACCGATGAGTTCGGTTTCTACTGCACCAATCGCAAGAGGCGGAATTTTTAAAGCGCGACACAGAGGAGTAGCACGTTACATCAGCACCGCGGGATTCCACTCTGTGCTCTGTGACCGCACGTGAATTTCCGTTTTTTAATGGCCACGCACGGTGTCATGTATACTACTTTTTAATCGATGCTCTTTACCGACTTTACCGACTACTACCATCGCAGCGCTAGACGAAGCTCTTTGATATGGTGGAGACGCTTCCTTGTAGAAGTTGGGTGGGGGCATCGCTTAACGTCACAGGTGAATTGCACTAATCACAGGAGAGTATACAGCTATACATCTGCAAGCACAGTGCCAATGGTGATTCACACGAATCACGTTCTAAAAGCGACGTCATAGTTGCTTTCAAGGTCATTCCTGCATGAGTATTCAACTTATTTCCACGTCCAGCTCCGCTGAGCGTACGATGAAAACATCTCCAGAGTATTTTATTATTCTCTGCCTCCCCCTCCCACCACCACTCCTCCACCCATTCCCACCCCTTCCTCTTCAATAACCCTGTTCCTTTCCCCTCTCCCCCTTCTCTCTCTCTCTCTCTCTCTCTCTCTCTCTCTCTCTCTCTCTCTCTCTCTCTCTCTCTCTCTCTCTCTCTCTCTCTCTCTCTCTCTCTCTCTCTCTCTCCCCTCTCTTCCTTCCTTCCTCCCTCGCTGCTTCTCTTTCAAAACGAAGAAGAATAAGAAGAAAAAAAATCCCAGTGTACCGAGAAGCATTGCGCATGCGCACACGAACGTATCTATTTCGCGAAAAGGAAGGCAGGAATTACAGTTTTAATTATGATTTAGATGGGTAGTATATTACTTTTTCTCCCCCCCTCTTAGTTTTCTTTCAAAGTCGGGGTCCTTCGTCAGTCTGGTGTATCCACACGGAAACTGTAACCACCGCGGTCGTATCATAGTGTGTGATGCTCATCGCTGGCTGTTTTCAAATGAGCAACCGCTTTGTCGGTTTGCGTTTACCTCTATATACAGTTACAAGATTTTATGGTGACCGATTATTTGTTTATTAATGAAACGTATATGATCTCTTCATTAACGATAACTCCGCGCTTCGATATTTAAATACTCCCGTGAATGGGTTCGGTCCAGTGACGGTGAGTTGCCAATCGCAGACCATGCAGTGCGGTGGAGGGTGGGGAGGGGGGGGGGGGAGGGGGGATGGGTCAGGGGGCCCCCAAAGCCATAGCGAGAAAGGGGGAAAAGGAAGAAGAAGAAAACGAAGAAAAATAAATTAAAGTAAGTAAATAAAAGAGGAGAAAGAAGAAAAAGGGAGATAAGCGTTTCAATGTGGCAAAGAGATATAGGAACATAAATAATGTTGCTTACAATTGTTGCCATAAATTTGGCAACAATGTTTTTTTTTTGTTATTTAAGTCTGTGAAAAAGAATCGTTTCTCAGAGATGTGAATCACCTGAACATCGATTATTTTACGTAGGATATTTAAATGGAGAGAATCCGTTGGTGACAATTAATTACACGAGCCGCGGCCATTGTCCACGATTGATTATCTGTGAATTATACCTCTTTATATCGTCTAAGTCTGTATAGTTCACTATTCTCTTGAACGATTTGCATCATTTTTATTACAATACAGGGTGCTTAAAAAATTGAGCTTTTGTTAATGTTTCGAGAACGGACTTAAATTTTGAAAACTCTGTAACACACACTCCATTCTTTCGAGGGAGAGGTTTTTTTTTTTTGTTTGCTTTTTTTTCGGGGAAATTCGAATTTGAGGAACACCCCCTAAAACATGTCTCTTTTGAAATAATCCAGCGTGCGTTTCAGCGTTTTTCGAAATTCGAAACTGTTATCAAAATATTTATATGCGTGCTCCTTTTTCTTACACACCCTGTAAATAACTCAAATAAAAAATAAAAAAGAGAAAAGAGAAAAACAAATATACACATTAATAGCTTATGGTAAGAACATATATTTTATCTCATGGACCTCACGACTGACGCTTCATGGCGAGCGGTCGATCTATGAAGGTGGTCCGGTGCCGAAACAAATTTCCGAAATACAATTTAGTAAAAAAAAAAGAAAAAAATATCTACATATAAATAAAACTAAGCGCCACTATTACAGTCCTCTGTCGGCTTTTTCATTGACCCTGTTTTAACGTTCGAAAATATATTTAAAATTTGGCGATTGACCTGCGCGGAAAAAGGTGTATATGTGTTATAAGTGTGTGTAGATGAAATAGGATTAAACAGAGGCAGAAACAAAATAGCCCCTTATAAATAAAGGGAACGAGAAGGTGCTTTAAACTCGGCCGGCAGAAGAGACGATGGACACACTCATAGTTATAGTCAGGATCTTATTTTTCTCTCTCTTATCTCATCTGAACGCATGTGTTAGAAAATGATGGATATAAGGGCTGTCACATGACTGCAGCCCCTGTCTCTGTCCTATTCTAACACGTGCGTTTAAATAGGCTAAGAGAGAGAAAGGCAATATCCTGGCTATACGGCGGCTATGGTCACACTATCCGTCAACCTCCAGACGCACGTCTGGAGCTGTGGATGTGTAAAAAACGGTATTTTGCTTATGCTACCTGCGTGCGGGACCTTGCCAATGCGCCCCCTTTACCTGTGCCGCGTTTTCGATTGCCTGATGTTTAAAAAAAAAAAAAAAAAAAAAAAAAAAAAAATCGCCTACACTAAAAGAAATGTAAATAGACTGTGAGCGAATTTTAATCGTTAATTTGGCAACCCTGTGGCCAATTAAACCTGTCGGAAGGTAAACGGCCCCCCGTATCCGACCCGTCCGCCTTCCCGTCTATCATTTCAAATTCGCATCCCTCAGTGCCAATTTCCCGGGTGATAAACCATCGGAGACCCACTTCGGCTCAAATTCGTTCCGCCTCCCACAACATATATATGTATCACGATTCCTTTTGTGCGACGTGAAAGAGAAAGAGGGAGAGATCGCGTTCATCATAGGCGAACGCAGAAAATGTCTATTCCTCTCTTTTCCCATTTGATCGCGTGCGTTAGAAAAGGACGGAGACAGGGGCTGAAGTCACGTGACGGCGCCTTCTTCCATCCTTTTTCAACACGCGTGCACTCGGAAGGCCAGAGAGAGAGAGAGAGAGTGAATGGCAATTTCCTGAATCCGTCTACGATTGTGTTTTTCGATCGATTGTTTTCACTGTGTAGGATTCCTATTTAACTTGATAATTAAAACATTATAAAAGTCTCGCTTCTATTTTGAGTCGGTTTCGGGACTCTTTTGTTGTGACTTCAAAGAAAACTGACTGCGAGGCGCACGGTCTCCGAATAACGGTAAAGGGCCTCTTTTTCTTTTTTTTTTCTTTTTTTATTTTTTATTTTTTTTTAACAGCCTCCAACAATTTATTCTTAATTTCAATCAATCCAGGAAAGGTGATCTGCTGCCTGGTCTTTTCTTTAGAGTTGATTGTTGATAGAAAATTAAAAACAGACTAAAAGCAACCGTTTTAGCTGCAAAAACAGCGTGCCGTAGAAAATAAGGAGTATAAGGATAAGATGATGCCGAGGCTATATAGTGATAGCTAATAGTGGCGCTATACCCTGCATGCTTCCCTATTGGTAAAAATGTGCCATGACCAATTTTACATGGAAACCGAGTATTTTTCTATGGAAACTAAGTAGTTTTCCTTGGAAACCAAATAGATTTCCGTGAAAACTACATCGATTTCCATGTATTGCATCAATTTCCATGCGGTAATCGATTTCCATATAAAATTGGTCATGGAACATTTTTACTAGGGCATGGGCATGCTGCCACTACGGGATTCGAACCCGGGACCCATGGAGTGGCAGTCAGGTGTCCTAAACAACAAACCACCGAGACAGGCTCACTTCGACCTTAGAAGACAATACAATCCATCAACAGAGGCTCAATCGACTTAGAACTTATCGTGTTTCAATGACACAAATCTTCAGCCCAGTCTGACTCTCAAGAGAGGGTCGCGCGTCACTAATAAAGGAGTGCATTTCAATGATCCCGCCCTCTAAACGCGGGCGCGCGGAGCCGAACCGCAGTTCATCAGACCAACCGATTACCAGGTTCCAGAGAGACCATGAGCATGTCATCGAGAGAGGTTTGCAGGTGCATACAACATGCATTCCGCAAAACGGGCAATTTGCAACGAAATAATGCGTCAGGGCGGTAGATCAAGTTTGGACACGTCACGTGATAATTGAACCCTCTCTCTTTCTCTCTCTCTCTCTCTCTCTCATCCTTTCTTCATACCGCTTGCGGAGGAGGGGGGTATAGGATTGAGGGAGGGACCGAGCGAGCGCCAGCGATTTATGACTGCATGCCTACGAGACTCCTTAAAGATATGCAAGCCGCAAAACAAAAGTTTTTCCGAGTAAGTTTATCGCACGAGCAACCAGCGGTATCGTGCCGTTGAGACGTCCGCGCCCCGCGCTGACCCCCCCCCCCCCCCATTCCTCCCCCGTTCTTCACCGCAACCACCCGTCGCGGTCCCTGGTAGTGGTAGATACACCTCGCAACACATGTTGTTTTACATTTAAATGATAACGGCTCGCGATGTGTTCCGAGTTCCTACTCAAGTGGCTCCGGCCTAACCAAGTTTTCAGTTTTAATTTATCATTCCTTGGCCTGGTCGTCGCGTCGCTCTGCGCCCTGTCTCAACGCACAGTAAAAAGAGAAATGAAGAATCGCAGGTGCATCGTATACAGGGGAAGAAGAAGAAATACTAAACCCTATTTTATTGATTTTAATCCTTTCAAATTCGAACATAATGAAGCGATGGGGCTCTTGCAAACTTTTGCTACAGAGGATTGATGAGTTGCTTCTTGCATAAAAACCTGTAAAAATGACGATGCGTACAATGAAAATTCACGAAATCCACTTTCAGAATTGGGCACAATGGCGGCTCAACGCAGGTGTCATAGGAGATTCCTATCTAATTTGAGACATATCTCTGTGTTTTCGTAGAGAAAGTGACAAATGAGACAGGAATCTCCCATAATACCGGCGTTGAAGCGCCATTACGATCATACCGTCAGAGCAGTTTTGTGATGAGTTTATTACTAAATTTTATACTTTCTCAGTGTGATTTTCTCAATTTTCACTGGATTTTACGTCAGATTGGACTATTCATTTCCTCACAGCAAAAGTTTGCAAGAGCTTCATTAGCAACATTGCCCAGTATCATAGTATCAAAGATGAATGAAAAATGGGGGTCTTGCAAACTTTTGCTATGAGCAAATAAATAGTGCGATCTGATGTGAAGACCAGCGAAAATCACGAAAATCAAATCACACTAAAAATGTCTACAATTCAATAATAAACTCAGAAAAATGTTATAACGCGGCAAGATCGTTGGCGGTTCAACGTAGGCATCACGCGGGAGATTTCTGTCGAATTTGTCACTTTCTCAACGGAAACACAGAGAGATTCGAATTTAGATAGGAATCTCCTCTATTACCTGCGTCTCTACACTATGAAGCCCTATTTTGAGAGAGTATTTCGTGTTTTTTTAGTATACTCATCGTCACTATTATATAGGTTTTTAAATGCAAGAACCGACTCTTCAATCCCCTGTAGCAAAAGTTTGCAATAGCCCCATTCTGGTTTATGAAAAAAATACAATAAATCGACTCACTTGTTATCGTCAAAGTAAAACTGCAGATCAATATATGAACTTACCTAAAACAGAAAAGAGAGAAAAAAATCAGATAAGTGTATGCTTAAGAAAGAAAAAAAAAATCGGATAGATATGACTTATAGACAAGACTTATAAAATTAGACAAAAAACAACATTTGTCGGCCCTCAACGGTATAACTATCCAATGAAGTGGACAGCTTCATGGTAGTGGCGTAAGGACCTTAAAAAGTGAAGAAAAGATTATGTAATCATGATATATGAGTACAAAACTCAGGAAGAGAGAGTGTTAAGGTGATTCTTCAGCGTTTAGTGCTGATTTCTACCACCGAAGCGCTATATCGTTCGATTAATGTCAAATTACCCGCCGAAAGTAATTTATAATTAAGAAAACGGATTGTCAGTTACTAGATACCTAATCATTTGAAAAACGTCTCTGCAAAATTGTTCGTCAATAACTTCAATAACAAGGCTGAAAGTACCGACAAATGAAAAATCGCATTTCGATTTACAAGAATCGATTTGCGGTATTCTATTTCTTGGTACTTTCAGCTTTATTTTTGAAGTTATTGGCGAGATATTTTGCAGAGACGTTCTTCAGATAATTATCTAGCAACTGACTTTTCGTTTTCTTAAATATAAATTACTTTCGGCCTGTAATTTTACATTAATCGAACGGTAGCGCTCTGGTGGCAGAAATCGGTGCTAAACGCTGAAGAATCACCTTAAACTCAGGCATGCTCATCATGTTTACATGATTTTTTGTTTACTTTTTACGGTCGTTATATGCCACTACCATGAAGCTGTCCACTTCATTGGATTGTTATAAAACTAGATATAGATACTATGTAAGATAAATTAAACACAATACATACAATTAATAAAAACGAACGAATAACGAATTCAGTATTATAGGCGAATTTTCGCGACGAATATATTCGACCACAACATTGCCAAACTACGCATGACAATAGTGGATGACACGAAACTGGATCGTGTTTATCGAACTTTTTCGGTGTTTTCAGTCATCGATGGCATCAATTCGATTTTGAATTCAAGTCCGGAGGTGAATTCGAAATCGAATTGATGCCATCGATGTCCCGAAAACACATCTAAAAACACAATTGAGTTTCCTCAAATATGTAATTAAGTTGGTATCGTTTATGATATTCGATCGCGAAAATTCGCCTATTGAAGTACAAATGAAACATCGAAAATCGAACCGAGATTGACCAGTGAGGTCACGAGGTCACCGTGTTTCTTCATGATGGTTCTGATTAAAAATTCAATCAATTTCCTTTCTTTGCTTATATCCATCGTTCATACATAAGTCCTCGATTTTTCCAATCTGATCCCATTGTAGGTAGGCCGACTTTGGCGCAAATAGATTAGCTGGAAACCTAGGTGCACGAGTGCTCATCGAGTGTCTACCTTAATGCGAGTTTTCTCTCTCGGTGCCCCGGCCGGCCGTTCCCCCTTCGTACCTCCCGCGCTAACGACCCCCGACACCGGATATGAGCCCAGCCTAAGTCTGCCCCGCTATCAAAACACAACTACTCCAGTTCATGTCGAGAGATAGTCTGACTGATGATAATATAGGGCACCACTCTCTGCTCACTGTGGGGTTCTGCTCCCCCCTCCCACCAGCCATCAGCCCCCTCTCCATTGAAATACTACAGTGAGGTTTTGCTTGAGACTCTCCTTGTGTACTATTTTATTGCTTATTTGCAAGAACACACAGATGAAGAGCCCAAAAAGAATAGAGTTAAGCTCCCCCTTGCATTTAAATTGACGCTTACGATTTCAAGGGTGGATTTGAAGTGAAGTGTCGGTGTCGAAAACAGGGTCAAAATTAAGTGTCTACTAATAATCAGCGTAATGTGTCTTTTGAGTCAAACGACTAATCCTGGGTCAATATTGATAACTTCCTGCCAATCATCACTGAATTTATTGGATACTTTGAGATTTTTAGATGCAAATGCCCAAATGGGCCTTTTCAAAATGTTTGCTTTAAAGGCAGTATTCCCATGATTTTAACCTGAGAAACCGAACTCACTTATGAGAAACTTCGAATACGACTCAAAAAGTCGCAATCGCAAATGAGTTTTAAATTAAAACAGCGCTCTGCCGTTGCCGCAAAGACTATCAATAACGAAATCAATCGTATCCAAGTCTATAGTCACCGAAAATAGCACCTAAAGGTATTATAATTATGACTGTAAAACTATAGTCATTATTTTTAGTTTCTCTCGTCTCAGTAAGTTACTTTCCGCGAAGTTCCGAGTTCGGTTGCTGAGCTTGATGAATATATTTTTGTTTACATATACTTACATTGTTTCTTTACAAACGAAGAGGTCCCACACCCACGGTTTTTAACGGAAAAAAGAGTTAATTGTCGATGGATTTCTTCATTTTAATCATGATGCACCTCAAGAATGTATTTATTGCCCTAAATAATCTTTAAGAACGTTAATAGGTGACGATCAGCAAAGTCAGTGAAAGATTGAACTGTTAAAAATTCTACAGCTCTGTAATCTTTGCATTATGACAAACTCACAACAACCGCTCTCAGAATGTAAACAAATGTGCTAAAACACATCCACTGGCGGTGCCTATGGTCTCACTTGTCTCAACTTTTTGAATACAGAAATTCATAAGGAAATGCATGCTCCATATTGCTGTTGCTGCTGCAGCAAAATTTTGCTGAAGACCCATTGGCTCAGAAACGGACCCGGACCCCGGACCCCGGACCCTGGACCCGGAAAGCTCAGAAACTATATGGTCACGGTGTGTGTGAGTGTCTGTGAGGGGGGATTGGGATGATGAGGGGGGTACTAGGGTGGTAGGGGGGATAACTTGTCGGAAACCGCAGGTAATTACCTCACCAGATTTGACAACGTTGTTGGTATGCGCGCTCAGCTTTGATTAGATTTACAATCTGCCATGGAACAAGAGTGCTTGAGCTTGGTTGGGTTAAGTTGGTAACAAGTTTGGAAGCGCGGTCCCGGGCAGTGAGTGTTGCCAAAAGTACAACTTTAGACTGTATATTTCCCATAAGAATCGATGTAATACATATTTTTTTTTTTTTTACCTCAAACCTGGCAACACTGCCCGGCATCGTGCCGCGTGTATACATATACTTTTTATCATTAATATTTCATCGGAATGAATGAGCTATATAGTAATTCTGTAGCGTATAGTGGCGACTGGCGCAGTTCACCAAGAATCGCTCAACGCGCACGCGCCGAGATATCTAGATTACTTGACATGCGGCGCGGCGCGGCAGCGCGAACGCGACTGGCAGGTCCGGTGCAAGCGCGCGAAACTTCTATTCCAATCAAGATTATCCTTCGTGAGGTTCGACTGAAAATCCTGCAGAGCATATGATGGTTAAGGACCCAGGGCTGAAGACTGAGGGTAGGCAGGATGACAGGATTACGATTCATTGAAGACTTGATGAAATGATGATGAGGTCGAAAATGAACGCTCCTTAGAACCTACCTTGGACTTTGAATACCCCGGTAAGTATGGTCCTTGAAAATCCTTGCCCAAATCTCCATGCAATAAAGATTTCAGTGAAAATGTACGGAAATCCATAAAAATTCTACTATTACCTCAACAGAATAACGCATCATTTTGGGGAACATACTACAAAAGAAGTCTGATTTCCGTCAAGAGAATTCTGTGTAATTCTTCCCTCATCGGAATTCCGGTTAGATACTTAAATATAGTCCTTTTTTATGGTGACTTACTCCTGAAAGGGCGGCTTATCACCTCGTCAATCAATCTATTTCCAGAGGCGTGACTACTGCTGACAATCAAGTGGAGAGTGTTTGGAGAGGGGGAAAAAAGACACTTTACACAAAAAAACGGAGAAAAACGCTTTGGTAGCCCTGACAAAACCTCTGGTAGAAAAATGACCCAGAAAAGACTTTAGTTGAGCCAATCAAATTGTTGGTTCACTCAGCAAAATCTCTTAAGTTAACAGTAGTATAAAAATGAGGATTTAAAAACAGTGAGGATTTAAAAACAGTGAGGATTTAAAAACAGTGAGGATTTAAAAACAGTTTTGATCTTTAGCATTGTGGGGACTTTAAAACAGTGGGGATTTAAAAACAGCGGTGACCTAACACATGTAAGAGTATAGGAGCGAACCAAGGACAAAGTTTTGCAGCGTTCGGAAGGATAAATCATGTAAGAGAATGATGTGTTTGAAGGTTAACTGAAGTTAACGCGGGTATCGTGAAGGATAAATCATGCAAGAGTATGATGTGTTTGAAGGTTAACTGATAAAAGAGGAGGGGGTCAAAGGGAAAAGGGCTTTGCTCCCCCCCCTAAACCCCCCCCCCCCTCAACCCCCCCCCCCCCCCCCCCCCCCCCCCCCCCCCCCCCCCCCCCCCACCCCCCCTCCCCCCCCCCTTTCCCCCCCCCCCCCCCCTTCACCCCCCCCCCCCCCCCCCCCCTTCCCCCCCCCCCCCTTCACCCCCCCCCCCCCCCCCCCCCCCCCCCCCCCCCCCCCCCCCCCCCCCCAAAGGATACTAAGGGGGGTACTCGCTATTTAACCGAAACTGAAATAAGAAATTGAAGACTGTACTTACCTATTGCGTGTAATAGCTGTTTTAAAAAAGGACACACTGCAGGAAACAGGATTATTCTTGTTTGGAACTAATGCGTAAAAAACCCCAAAAACTCAGCAAGTGAATTCCAGGAAAGAGATTAGAGCCTCTCGACGCTCGTCGAGTTGCGAGAAATAGCTGTTTTAAAATAGGACGCACTGCAGGAAACAGGTTTATTCTTGTTTGGAACTAATGCGCAGTAAACCGATGACTCAGCGAGAGAATTCCAGGAAAGAGATTAGAACCTCTCGACCCTCGTCGAGTTGCGAGAAACAGCTCATTTAAAATAAGACACACTGCAGGAAACAGGTTTATTCTTGTTTGAAACTAATGCGCAGTAAACCGATGACTCAGCGAGTGAATTCCAGTGAGGACCTCCCATGCAAGAGTAGAGTAGTGAACCTAGGACAATGTTTTACGGTGTTCCCAAACCCAAACCTAACCTATCTTCGATCCTCCAGAGGCGGATCGGCCAGAGGAGGATCGTCCAGCGGCGGATCAACCAGAGGCGATAGAGTGGCATTAGAGAATAGTACGGGTTTGGGATAAATCAAGCAAGTTGAAACTTGATTTGTTCAAGATTTTACCTGTAATGTGTTACGCAACATTCCAGAATATTGCATCATCCCCTCGATATTTGTTTCAATTGGTTCAATGGAACGTTCTGGAACATAGCGACACCCCCTTCCATTCCCACCCATTACTGTTGATTAATCAAGTTGAAACTTGTCTTGTTCAAGATTTTACCTGTAATTGTTACGTAAAATTCCAGAATATTGCGTCATCCCTACACGTTTTTTCTCTTTTTAGTTTGATATTCGTCAAGTTTAAACCCGGAGCCGCGGTAGCTGTGCATACCAGCAGTACCTATCTCTGAGGAAGCAAAAAGTTTGCTTAGTAAATCTAGGAGAGGGGTACCTCGCCAACTAAGGTGTGAATAAGGGGGGGGGGGGGGCATTTTTTTTTTTTTTTTTTTTTTTTTTTTTTTTTTTTTTCTTGCATTTTTCTGAACTGGACGAGTTAAGGTCGAAGTTATGGAGAGGGGGGTACCCGCACTATAACCGTTACGGAGATAGCATGGGTTAGAATTGCGTAATTGCGCGCAATAGCGGTGTCGATTGAAACAAACGTCTGGAAACACGTTTCATCTTGTTTGAGTGTGATGCGCTAAAGGCAAAGCTGCGGATCGTCCAGCGGCGGAACGTCCAGAGGCGGAACGACCAGAGGCGGAACGGCCAGAGGTGGAACGGCCAGAGGCGGAACGACCAGAGGCGGAACGTCCAGAGGCGGAACGTCCAGAGGCGGAACGGCCAGAGGCAAAACGTCCAGAGGCGGAACGGCCAGAGGCGGATCGTCCAGCGGCGGAGCTTCCGGTGGCAAATCGAAGGTTTACGGTGTTCCCAAATTTAATGTAACCCAACTTTATTTTCTGGAACGTTGCAGACTATTGCATCATCTCTCCCATTCTCATTTACTGTTGTTTTTTATTCAAGATGAAACTTGACTCGTTCAAGTTTTTACCTGTATTTTGATTTGTTTCAATTGGATCACGTTCTAGAACGTTCTAGATGCTTGCACACCCTCCTTTTGCGTTCCAATCGACTTAAGGGAAACGTTCCAATCGACATCATGGGACTTTCCCAAATTTGACTTAATGGATCGTTCCAATTGACTTATTGGGGCGTTCCAATTGACATAATGGGACGTTCCAATCGACAAAAGGGTCGTTCCAATTGACTTATTGGGGCGTTTCAATTGACGAAATTTGGACGTTCCAATCGAAAAATAAAGCTTTTTAATTTGACTTTTTGGGGCGTTCCGATTGATTGAATGGGACGTTCCAATCGACAAAATGGAGCCTTCCAATCGACAGAATGGGACTTTCCAATTGACTTAATGGATCGTTCCAATTGACTTATTGGGGCGTTCCAATTGACATAATGGGACGTTCCAAACGACAAAATGGAGCGTTCCAATTGACAGAATAGACGTTCCAATTGATAGAATGGGACGTTCCAACGAAAAAAGGGACCCTTCCAATCGACGGAATGGGACGTTCCAATTGATAGAATGGGACGTTCCAATCGACAAAATGGAGCCTTCCAATCGACAGAATGGGACGTTCCAATCGGCTTCATGGGACGTTCCAATTGACTTAATGCAACGTTCCAATCGACTCAATGGGAAGTTCCAATCGACAGAATGGGACGTTCCAATCGGCATCATGGGACGTTCCAATTAACTTATTGGGACGTTCCAAATGACTTATTGGGACGTTCTAATTGACTTAATGGACCGTTCCAATTGACTTATTGGGGCGTTTCAATTGACATAATGGGACGTTCCAATGGACTTAGTGGATCGTTCCAATTGACTTCATGGAACGTTTTAACTGACTGAAACTTTGACGAAAGAGCTACCGTCCAGTCTAAAAGGACATAATGAGCCAAGTTTAAAATACATCTTTCAAATGATGTTAATGATGGTGGGAAAATGTGAATAAAAAAGACCCAAGAATGGCTAAGAAATGAATATCAAATTTTATTAAGTAAAGAAAGTATTACAGTTATAAATATGTTATGAATACATTGTGAAATTCTAGAGCATTCGGAATAGTATTAGTAATCATTTATCTGATCCTTTTGACAATCCCAGATAGTGATTGGTAGGAATACATGACATCATGAACGAGAATAGCATAAGCTGAGGTGTTCTTGGGAAAATTCTCATCTGCTTCCAACTCGATTTGAATGTCAAGTGGGCCCGGTTTGATGATGTCTTCATAGAGGCATTTCAGTACAAAAATTGGGTTCTCTTCCTTAAACTTGCGCATCGTCAAGGGGGGTTCGCACAACTTCTCTCCTTTAGAAAATCCCGGGATGAAGTCCAGATAATTCTGATAAAACTGCAAGAAATCACCCTTGGCAAAATCTTGGTTCAAATTCTCGTAAGGTAAGGCAACACTGTTCAAGTGCACCCTGATGGAACGCAAACGAACATGATCGAACTTCCCTGCGTCTTTCGTTTCTTCGTCCATTCGCCCTGTCTGAAATAATACGTTTTCCAAGCTGGAGTTTCCCACGTTGCTGGTGGTCATCAATTTCCATGTCTCCTTACCATTGGGTGGTAGTTGTGGGTACGCGTGTTTTTCCCCCTGCGGAAACCTATTTGAAAGGAGGCATTATTCTTGACTCGATCCAAAACTTCTTTTCTGGACCCAAATTGTATTTTACTTGAGGCATCATCCAATTGACCTTGGTAAGTTCGATCGAAACGGCGTCCTTTTCAACTTTGTCACCGATGATGTAAGCGTTTTTGTCTGTTCTGGCTCGAATCAGTACCAGTTCTTGCTTCAAACGGATAATACAGTCTTTGAAATCGTTGGCAAATCCAAGCAATGCACCCAATGGGATCAGAGTGCGGAACGAACCATCCGTTGAGTTGATGAGCGGTGAACCCCATCCAGCGATCTCGAGGGCAGATGCCTCATCTTTAGTGCAGGTAAGTAAGGTCTTGGCAGTACTAGTGATTCCAACATGGCGGGATCTATCAATCTCTATACCATTCAATTCGTAGCGAACTTGGTCGAAAAGAAATGCGAAAGCATTGTTGATCAACGAGGCTTTGTCTTTAATAGCAGTATCCGTACCATCTCGAGATTTGAACTTGAGCTTTCCTTCAATGTAGAGTTTCGAATCCCTGGAACGGTGTAGAGATCTTGACTGTTCACTGGTATGCGGATCTCATCGTTATTTTGAAGGTAGCGATGTAAGGTTGGTAAGTATGATACTGGTAGTACTTGATTTCCTCAGAATTATCCATGGTTAATTTCGACCGTAAATCACAGAGTACCCCAACTGTTGCAATAGTCTCACGTTGTAGGGAGTTAAACGTTTGTTAGTTGAGGAAGTCAATTCACGACTGATGGGGTTCCCGCGAAAGCACCCCTTATTTATAGTCTTCAGTTTACCCATATTGTAAAAATTTTTATTCGTTCACTGATTTAATGTGCAATCGGACGGATACTTGTTCTCCTGCAAATCGACCGGTCTGCCGTCTTGATCCACTATACTGATCTGCAAACGATCGACCATGATCGTATTTATACGATTGTAGATGATATTCCGCGGAGACAGCGCCATCTTGTATCCGGGTGGAACAAGTGGACTGAAAGCGAATATCGTGTGGGCGACTCCTCCGTTTACGTAACTCCCGGTTGCCAAATTGCACTCGATGCAAATTACATTGACAGAGGTTATGTTCACTGGTTGTTGAGATGTGTGCCAGACATTTGGTGCATACACTCCCTGCTCAAATCCTAGCATGGGTCCGATCGATCCTGATCCTCGAAAATCCACCGCGTATTTGCAACGGAGCTCGCATTTTAGAGTATTTTTATTACCTCTTAGTTCAATTGCATCGGCTCCCAACTCGTTCTTCAGAAACAATTGGATAGCATCAATCTCGTACGCTCCGCGTGGTATTCGAATCTGCATTGCTGTTCCATCCTGATTTGCGTATCGGAAGATCTGATTCGTGTGATTCACTTTCGGGATCGAATTGTAGGCAACAAATTCCACCAATCCGATGTAATGACTCTTGTGTGAGTCGAGCAAGACAGGAGGTGCAAAGACACACTCGAGCACGTTGCTACGTCCAGTCAGCAAGATAGTTTCACTCATTTTGACGAATTAATCCAGTAACGCGTTGCTTTTATAAGGAAGGCCAGGCACAAGTGTCCACAAATGACCGTATCAAACGTTTGTTCCGCATCGTAGTTGTATTCCACCGATGAACTTCCGCGAAGGTGACGCAACAATTCACTAGGTGGGTCAATATCACCGAAACTATTGTAATATAGTGTTCGATCACCGTGTTTACTGTAGGCGACCCAATGTGTGCCGGGTCCCCGATCATTGTCCAGATTGATGATGGCGCACTCATTGCGACAAGGTGGGCTCAGGCGTGAAATAACTCCGCGAAAAAACTCCAAGAAAGTGGGGAAATTTTTCAGCTTTTGGGCCGCTTGTCTCAAATCTTCGTCAGAAAGCGGTTTCCTTGGCAATTTTTCGATTAGTTGGAACGATCGGCCCCTGGGAAAGGAGACAGGTAGAGTCCAAACCCCGATCGATGAGGGCGTAAAAAGAGACCCTTGCCGATGGGGTGGGTTTCTTGTCGTTCGCTATCGCGGTTTGTATCTTTCGAATGGCGGGATTGATGGATCGAGATGGAAGACCAGCACGGGCGAGAATAGGTTTTAATCCTTTTCCCCGTTGACGGTATTGGAATCACTCGCGGTGTTATTTTGGAAGTTTCTTCTTCTTTTTCTGAGTCTTCGTCTTTTTTTTTTTGAGTCCGGATCCGGTCAGTCCTGCGGTCCCATTGCAGTGACATTTTCCAGCGCTCGGTTTGGTCTTTTTTCCTTTTTTGCATCCGGCCCCAAATTTTTGGTCTTGAGTTTCATCGCATTGGTCACAGCGTAGGCTGCTGCTCGTTCACCAAGAGAAGAGTCTCTAGCTTTGACCCTTTCCCAAGCTCTCTCGGCCAGAACTTTGTCCGCTTTATGGCGATTTTCCGTATCCGAGTATTCACTGTAGGCTATGTCGTGCTCCTTGCAAGCGTCGTCCAATTTATTGATTCCTGGATCACCACGGGCCAACCTGGAGGCTAATTTGGTCCCGGGTCCGCAATAGCGATATCCACCTGGTAGATGAGCTTCGAAGGGGAGCCAGTCGATCAGTTTACTAACGACTCCTTTACCTTTGACAGGACGATCACGCTTTTGACGTTGTTTCGCCGACATCTCTTGCACAGGACTAAAATGTCAAGAATCTAACAAGCGTATTTATACTTCTGAGCTCTCTTGATCCTCTTTTTTGCTTCGATTTCTTTTCCAGACTTTTCGGGTTGGTCAAAGTCAGGAGTGCGACCTCGATTACTTGTCTTTTTTCGAATCTTGTTCAGTCTTCGCATATGGCTCACGGTCTCCTTTGTAAATATTTTTTTGAAGAAACTCGCGACTCCCGTCCAAAACCCCGCTCCTGTTTGTTGCAACTTTTCTCCGCGATTACGGACAGTCAGTGTTTGTTTCTGCTTACGACCTTGAGCTTTCCGCTTGCGCACGTGCTTCTGCTTCGCCATCTTGATCACAACTGAACCTTTACCCTCATGTGATGACCTATAAATAGGAGGTGCACTGTCGGATCGGCATCATTTATCGAGATGAAGTTCGAGCAGCAGCGCAAGCGATTGAAAATCAAAAACGCAGATCCTCCGCTAAACGGAAAGGCATGGCAAAACGACGGCATAGCGATCTCTTACCGGACCTCATCAGATGTATCATATGCGGACCTTCGAACTGCGGCAAAACAAACGTTGTGTTTTGTCTCCTCAAGGACGCTAATGGATTGAAATTCAACAACATTTATCTCTATTCAAAACTCCTTTCCAACCTAAATGTGGTGCTGGGTAAAACCATCGAACAAATCGAGGGTCTCGGGTATTTTGTGTTTTCCGAGAACGTGGAGATTGTCAAACCGGCCGATGCCTTACAAAACTCTGTTTTCATCTTCGATGACGTAGCTTGTGACAAAAGGATGTCATGCGCGAAATTTTAGCATGGGTAGACACAGTCTTGTTGATAGCTTCTATCTCTGTCAGACTTACAGCAGGATACCGAAGCAATTGATCCGAGACAATGCCAACCTCATAGTGATATTTAAACAGGATGAACTTAACCTGAAGCACATTTACGATGATCACGTGACCACAGATATGACCTTCAACGAGTTCAAGGAGATGTGTGCCGCTTGCTGGCAAGATAAGTACGGATTTCTAGTCATTGACAAAGAAAGTGACATAGATAAAGGTCGGTACCGCCGAGGGTTCGACACGTATATAAAAAGGTGAGCTGAAGCGTTCCAGCATACAGTCGTCTCTCAACCTTCGCGTAAGATGGAACATTACGACGATATCGTGCGTGCTCGCGAGGCCATCAGGAAGAAATTCAATGCGTTACGACAGGGCGAGTCGGAAACTTCGCAGGCTCTCGAAAAACAGCTGAAACCCATTGCCGAACCCCTACGTGAGATAGTGCGGATGAAAAAAGGAGAATATTCTCCTCTTTCCGAAGTGAAAAAAAAGGAGATGGAGGAATTCAAAACCGAGAACGTTTCCGATGAAGAAGGAGAGGCCTTCCAATCTTTCGATACTGCGAGTGACTCTAGTTTAGAAGACAATGTGCAAGCATACGTAGATGAGAAGTTTGGAAAACTTGTAGGACCCTATTTCCGTCGTATGATTAAAGAAAGCTCTAAAGGGAAAAACAAGAAAAGCGATTTTGATCACCTCTATGGTATCCGACATGGAGGTGGTACGGTTGGAGAATGGATGATCGGAAAAAACCTATATCTTTTTATGAAAATGACAATCTAAACATTGGAAACGAACCTTTCGGACAAGTTACTACAGGATTATTAGAGTTGCTTTTCATGAAAAAGCCTACTCAGTACACCACACAGGAATTGAACCAATACAAAGAAATATTGGAGAAAACAAACGCGCAAGACAAATTTTTCTGAAAATGCAATCAATTTCAACAATTCGAAAAAGTATAAGGATGTGATTCGTCAATTGTTCCCGCCAAAAGCAAGCAAGAAAAAGAAAGGTGGCACCCTGTTTGTACCCTACGTCACAAAAAAATACATATATTGGGATGACCCCAATGAGCTAGTGGAACGCTTAGCTTTGCTCATTGCATCAAAAGAGGCTGGTAACACGGGACTGGACCGTGAAATCCTCAGTATCGAAGAGGAGCTCCGTGAAGGAGGTTATATAGAGTGAACGGAAGGTCTAAACGTCAGAAGAATGAGTTCAGTCGACAAGTTTGGACGCTCATTACCATCTGGAGAGAGCGAGACGATCACAGCGATTGTGAGTGCTCGCGGTATGTCAATAGATGAAGATCACAACTTCGATGCGGATAACAAAAGAATCAAAAACCTAGACGAACCTAAAGACGACACCGACGCTGTTAACCTAAAGTGGGTTGAAGAACGACTCAGAGAACTGAGACTCGAGGTAGAAGACAGCATTTCGAAAAGTCAAGAGCCATCTGTTGATGTGAAATACCTCGATAATCTACCTAAAAGTGGAACAGAGTACACGATCGGATACTAGCATTATGGCCCCCTCATCATTGAAACGTGCCGTTGTTGATGAATTGCACAAACCCGCTCGACGCAATTACTCTCGGCGTAAAGTCAGAATCCATGGCTTAAATGACCTATGGCATGCTGATTTAGTCGAGATGATTCCCTACGCACGAGTCAACAAAGGCTTCAAATACCTTCTCACAGTGATTGATACATTCTCGAAATACGCTTGGGCCGAGCCTGTAAAATCAAAGACGGGTAAAGATGTCACAGCCGCGATGGAACGCGTTCTAAGGAAAGCAACTCCACCGAAAAACCTGCAAGTAGATCAAGGCAAAGAGTTTTACAACCATATCTTTGAAGATCTCATGCGAAAACGAGGAATCAATATGTACAGTGTTTACAGCACCATCAAATGTTCGATTGGCGAGCGATTCAACAGGACACTCAAAACCAAAATGTGGAAGCGATTCAGTTTGCAAGGAAATTACAAGTGGATCGACATTCTCGATGAGCTAATGAGCGAGTACAACGGAAGCGTTCATCGGACGATCGGTATGAAACCAAAAGACGTTACCAAGAAGCACGAAAAAAGTATCCTGCACCGGGTTTAACCAGGAGGAAAAAAGTGTTGAGAAGGTGAAAAACCTAAACTCAAAATTGGAGATTCCGTTCGTATAAGCAAACAGAAATCACTTTTTGAGAAAGGCTACACTCCAAACTGGAGCGCTGAAATTTTCAAAGTCACCAGGGTAAAAGCCACAAGCCCTATAACTTATTTGCTGGAAGATTTGAAAGGAAACCCCGTGAAAGGAGGATTCTACGCAGAGGAGTTGCAGAAAAAAAACATCCGGACGTGTACTTGGTGGAAAAAGTACTGCGCAGAAACAAGGACAAAGCCTACGTCAAATGGTGGGGTTTCGATTCGAGTCACAACAGCTGGATCGATGCTAAAAAGGTTGTGTAACTTTAGAGACCTTCCAATCATTCTCGAACCTTGGAAAAGGAATGACGTCTTTTCTATCATTGCTGTGTCTCATTGTCAATCTCATATTGTCACTTCACAACGCACACATCGTACTTCTCAACATTTATTCAACTCGGTGTCATAACCTCTATCTCTGGAATATTCTGGAATTAATATTGCATCATCAATTGCAACTCGATCAGAAAGTGGGGGGAGCTACTGAAAATCCTGCAGAAACATGTTCATCACACCTCTACAAATGCTAATCCTAACCTGGGTTTTTGAGCTATCCGTTTGTGACTCCACCCCCTTTTTCCAACAGCGAATTACCGACTGTGGAAGAAGATGGAAACCATCAACTGTATAAAGCAGCAAGGATGTTTCACAAGTCTATAAGTCTATTGAAATCGTTCAGTGACAATTGTACGTTAACCTTAAAGTGCTCCGAAAATAATTCGTCTACCCCCCGTACTCAATTGAACAGTTGGTTTTTGTGTGCGTTTCTACTTTTGAACTTGCTAGGATTTACCGGTGGTGGTGTTTTACTGTACCGATACCGATCAGATTGTGGATTGAAACTCGACCTTGAAGGCTATAACGATGAGTCTCCAGGAGGAATGCGCAAAAACTTATCGACTTCGAGAACAAGTTAGACCGTTGCTGCTCTCCATCGTTCGTTTCAAACGGGAACGTTCTCATGATCTATCCAAAGACGAAAAGTTTTTGGTTCGCCGCTGGATACTCATACTTCAAGGTCTCGAGTCGCTACCAGAGTATGTCGGTCACTATGTGTTGTGCCCTTGGGCGTGGGTTGACGATCACCTTGAAGGAAGCATCGACTGTATGTGTCAAGAACCCTACAATATCGAAAAGGAATTCAACAAACTCTACGAAGTCAAAAATGGTTCGTCCAAGGTCAATCACTATCGTCCACCGAAGCAGAGATTCTTCGATAAGTTCCGAGATTATTTTCCCCCTGTAATAAACACCAATGTATTTAATTTAATTCATATTCTATGTACCTTGATTCAAATTTAAAATTCTATGTCCTTCAATTGAATAAAAATTTCGTCTGCTTACTTACCGTTTTTTTTTTTTTATTAACAACCTCTCAAATGAAAACATTATCAAAATACTTTAGTGAGTAAAGCGTTAAAAAAACCGAGTGATGGTAAGATGTGGACATTAAGTTAGGTTAGGTTAAGTTACAAGTAACTTATCCTAACCTAACCCCCAAATCCATGTGCTTCAAGCTAAGAACGCGCGGATTACAACTTGTTGATGTAAGTCATGACAAGGCGTAAGACGCGAGCGTAAAGACCTTTAAATTGTTGAGATAAAAAAAAAAAAAAAAATTAAACAATGAAAAATTTTTCCTATCCCAAATTTCAGACAGGGAGGGGGTCCCCCCTTTTCCCCCGCTTTAACCAACTTTTTGTGAGGTCGATCCCTTGTGCCGATAGAAACGAATCTATTATGTGCGATGATCCATAACATTCCAGAAAGATCCATTAAGTCGATTAGAACGTCCCTTTAGACAATTGGAACGCTCCATTTTTTCGATTGGAACGTCCCATTCTATCAAATTTGGGAAAGTCCCATTCAATCAATCGGAACGCCCCCAAAAAGTCGATTGAAACGTCCCATTCAATCAATCGGAACGTCCCCTCCTGTCAATTGAAACGCTCCATTTTGTCGTTTGGGACGTCCCCCTATGTCAATTGGAACGCCCCAATAAGTCAATTGGAACGCTCCATTAAGTCGATTGGAACGTCCCATTCTGTCGATTGGAACGATCCATTAAGTCAATTGGAACGCACATGGAGGGTGTGCAAGCATCTAGAACGTTCTAGAACGTGATCCAATTGAAACAAATCAAAATACAGGTAACATCTTGAACGAGTCAAGTTTCAACTTGAAGAATCAACGGTAAATGAGAAAGGGAGAGATGATGCAATAGTCTGCAACGTTCCAGAACATAAAGTTGGGTTACATTGAATTGGCAACACCGTAAACCTTCGATTTGCCTCCGGAAGCTCCGCCGCTGGACGATCCGTCTCTGGACATTCCACCTCTGGACGTTTCGCCTCTGGCCGTTCCGCCTCTGGCCGTTCCGCCTTGGCCGTTCCCCCTCTGGCCGTTCCGTTTTGGCCGTTCCGTCTCTGGACGTTCCGCCGCTGGACGATCCGCCTCTGACCGTTCCGCCTCTGGACGTTCCGCCTCTGGACGTTCCGCCGCTGGACGATCCGCCGCTTTGCCTTTAGCGCATCACACTCAAACAAGATGAAACGTGTTTCCAGATGTTTGTTTCAATCGACACCGCTATTGCGCGCAATGGCGCAATTCTAACCCATGCTATCTCCGTAACGGTTATAGTGCGGGTACCCCCCCTCCATAACTTTTACCTTAACTCGTCCAGTTCAGAAAGATGCAATAATAAAAAAAAATACCCCCCCCCCCCCCAAATCACACTTTAGGTGGTGAGGTACCCCTCTCCTAGATTTACTAAGCAAACTTTTTGCTTCCTCAGAGATAGGGATCGCTGGTATGCACAGCTGCCGCGGCTCCAGTTGAAACTTGACGAATATCAAACTAAAGAGAGAAAACACGTGTAGGAGATGATGCAATATTCTGGAATTTTACGTAACAATTACAGGTAAAATCTTGAACAAGACAAGTTTCAACTTGATTAATCAACAGTAATGGGTGGGAATGGAAGGGGGTGTCGCTATGTTCCAGAACGTTCCATTGAACCAATTGAAACAAATATCGAGGGGATGATGCAATATTCTGGAATGTTACGTAACACACTACAGGTAAAATCTTGAACAAATCAAGTTTCAACTTGCTTGATTTAATCCCGACCTGTACTATTCTCTAATGCCCACTCTATCGCCTCTGGTTGATCCGCCGCTGGACGATCCTCCTCTGACCGATCCGCCTCTGGAGGATCGAAGATAGGTTAGGTATGGTTGGCAACACCGTAAAACATTGTCCTAGGTTCACTACTCTACTCTTGCATGGGTTAGGTCCTCACTGGAATTCACTCGCTGAGTCATCGGTTTACTGCGCATTAGTTTCAAACAAGAATAAACCTGTTTCCTGCAGTGTGTCTTATTTAACTGAGCTGTTTCTCGCAACTCGACGAGGGTCGAGAGGTTCTAATCTCTTTCCTGGAATTCTCTCGCTGAGTCATCGGTTTACTGCGCATTAGTTCCAAACAAGAATAAACCCGTTTCCTGCAGTGCGTCCTATCTAACACAGCTATTTCTCGCAACTCGACGAGGGTCGAGAGGCTCTAATCTCTTTCCTGGAATTCACTTGCTGAGTTTTGGGTTTATTACGCATTAGTTTCAAACAAGAATAAACCTGTTTCCTGTAGTGTGTCCTATTTAACACAGCTATTACACGCAATAGGTAAGTACAGTCTTCAATTTCTTATTTCAGTTTCGGTTAAAAAGCGAGTACCCCATTAGTATCCTTGGGGGGGGATGTGCGGGGGGGGGGGGGGGGGGGGGGGTTGTGGGGGGGGGGGGGGGGGGGAGGGGTGATGAGGGGGGGGGGGAGGGGGATGAATGGGGGGGTGAGGGGGGGGGGGGTGAGGGGGGGGTTGGGGGGTGAATGGGGGGTGAGGGGGGGCAGCAAAGCCCTTTTCCCTTTGACCCCTCCTCTTTTATCAGTTAACCTTCAAACACATCATACTCTTGCATGATTTATCCTTCACGATACCCGCGTTAACTTAAGTTAACCTTCAAACACATCATCCTCTTACATGATTTATCCTTCCGAACGCTGCAAAACTTTGTCCTTGGTTCGCTCCTATACTCTTACTTGTGTTAGGTCACCGCTGTTTTTAAATCCCCCTGTTTTAAAGTCCCCACAATGCTAAAAATCAAAAGTGTTTTTTAAAACCTCACTGTTTTTTTAAAACCTATGTTTTTTTAAATCCTCATTGTTTTTAAATCCTCATTTTTATACTACTGTTAACCAACCTTTGATATTCTTTTGCTGGGTCATTTTTCTACAAAACGTTTTGTTAGAACTACCAAAGACCTTTTATTCTCTTTTATTTCTCTTTTTTTACTTTTTTCTCTTTTATTTGTCCTATAATAGGAAACCAAATCAATAACCTTTGAGTGATGAGATAAATATACGCGTAATTAAATGGAGATGTATGAATTATAAATTATACCTATTTATCGCTTTCCTGTAAAGAAAGTTTTAAAACATTTCAAAAATTCCAGAGATTTCATGAAATATTTCAAGTGAAATTTCATGACAGAAAATTTCTTCGAAATTTAACATACTTGGTCCTATATTTCTACTGAGCTTTTTAATTAATTGCAACCTTGAGCAAAATTGGACGTCTTCCTATATCCATTTCAACTTCATTTGGCAACAGCTCGAGGTCCGGTCGGTCTCACTGGCTTCAGAAACGTTTACTTCTTTATTTTTTTCCTAACTGGGTCGAGCAGTGTGTGTGCATGGTGGTATTGGTGGTAGGTAGCAGCCGCATAGTAGACCGTAAAATATAATTTTTCGGACATGAAAACTTTTTGTTTTTTATTAGCTTTAAAAACATTTATATCTTTGATATTTTTTTGCAAAAACCATATTTATGGGCTCACTTTAAGCTCTTCAATGAATATTTTCAAGCATTTTTTAAATTATTTTGCTTTTTACTGATTGTATTTTTGATTTTTGTTTATTTGTAAAATTATGTCCGGGAAATTCTATCTTTCGCTCTCCTGTGAGCTGTGATGCTGATCGAGTTAAGGTGGTGGTTGTGCTGACTGTTGAGTACTGAGCAGCAGCTCGGCTTGGAACTGGAAGAGCACAGATCAGAGCAGAGAGCTGTCTCTACAAGTATGTATACCTACTTATATACGTATGTGTATACTTGTGAGATGTCTCAAAGTGGGTCAAAATTTAAATCTTTTGTGACCAATAATTTATGTGTTTATTCAATGACATTTTTTCAATTCACAGATAATTCCCACCAATTGACCACAAGACTACACAGTTTAGTTCAGTTTAGGGTTGTAATGAAAGAATTTACCCTCATCTGTAATCTTTTCTCAATCGGTAGAATCACTGTTAAATGATCTGAATTTTTGCAATTTTTTTAAATTCCGCGATGGTGATTCCACCGGTTGAGAGAAAATTACAGATCTGAGCATTTTCATGCAAGACTCTCATACTCCAGATTGGAGAGTGTAATCTTTTGGTCAATCGATGGGACCATCGGTGAATTTTCAAAAAGTCTTTAATTAATCGCTCTGCAAAAATCGCCAAAAATTATCGTCTCAAAGCTTCCTTTACTAATTCCTCTAATTTGACTTTGTCAGCTTAGTTAAACTGCCACCACTGCATCAACCTTCTATAATATTACGAAAATAATATTCAAACTGACTCTTAGTTTATGGTGATTTTAACTTCCTGTTTTTTGTGATTCTGAATAAGTCATTTCTGTTCCACTGTGCCACTGCTGTGTTTCTGTGGCCGGCAACGGGTATACGGCCTATACGGGTTTGGGTTCGGTGGAAGCGCCAGAGGCGTAAAGCAATTTGTCGTGCGGGACACGGACGGGAGTCGGCCTAACGCTGAGCGATGGCTTACAACTCCGCCAGCGCACAGTAGTCGCATTCAAGAACGATTCCTGACCAAATAACGTAAGTGCTATCGGATGAAGGAAGAAGAAAATTGGTCGAGTGTTGATACTCGACAACTTGCGCGACAATAGTTTGAGGCAAACTGTGTAGCTAGGAATTTGCATCCCCCCTCTGTCTCTCTCACTCTATCCCTCTATCCCTCTCTCTCTCTCTCCCTCTCTCTCTCTCTCTCTCTCTCTCTCTCTCTCTCTCTCTCTCTCTCTCTCTCTCTCTCTCTCTCTCTGCCCGTTTGTTTGCATGTGTTAGAAAAGGACAGAAACGGGGGCTGAAGTCACGTGACAATCCCCATATCCATCCTTTTCTAACAAGTGCGTTCAATGGGGCAAAGAGAGAGAGAGAGAAGAGAGAGAGAGAGAGAGAGAGAGAGAGAGAGGGAAGGGAGGGAGAGAGAGGGACAAATTCCTGGTTACGGCTTATATGGTTTGAGGCGTTGTTGTTTATACGATGTATGTTGTCAGCACGTTTATCACGAATCTCGTAGCGTCGAAATTTGCCTGCGGAATCGAGTAAGCAAGTTTTCGTCTATAGTGACGATGTGCATGAAAAATCGATTATCGTTATACAATCGATTTATTCCACTTATTCGGAGATTTTTCCATTCTTACATGCAAAAAACATATATAAAAGTTTTGACTTTTTTTTCGATATGTTTTAATTTATTTACGCTGAAATGTGCTCTTCCAAACTTTTGCTAAAAGCGATTGGATAGTTAAATCTTGAGTAAAGTCCTGCAAAAATTACGATGAGCGCATTAACAAATTTCAAAATTCACTGGAAGAATTAGCTCGGATTTACTATGACAGATATCTCGGATCTATGCAGGTATCATAGGAGATTCCTCTAATTAAATTCATAAATCTTTATAAGTAGAAGCGCGCAGAGGTAAGCCATTAAATAGATAGGAATCTTTCATAGTGCCTACGAAAGTCATTTGTGAATCTATTGGTGAATTTTGTAAATTTTGAATGTGTTCGTCGTAATTTTTGCTGCGGTTTTTACACTAGAATGAAATACTTAATCGGATCTGGCCAGTAGCGCACCGAGAGTTTCTTCATCTCTCTCCATTCTCCATTAAGAAACGTATGTTAGATAAGGATGGACAAGGGGATAAAACCCGATCTTTCTGTCCTTTTCTTACTTATACATTCAAAAGGGAAATGAGAGAGATGGAAGAGATCGTTCTATTTTTGGGAGTTTCTTTTTTCCCTTAGTTTTTATAGGTGATTCTTGCATTTCCTCCATTGAGTACAATGTTTGGTTCCTTCTTTCAAACTTTGGATCTTCAAAATATATTTTTTGTTTGCGCCAGTGGATCTGGCAAAAGTTAGCAAGAGCCTGATTTGAAATTTGGGTCCATGACACAGGACTCTGCTTGGAAAAACCACTGCATGCCATGGGCGGATACAGGCAGTTGTCTTTCTCTCTCTCTTTCCATTTGAACTTATGTGTTAGAAAAGGACAGCAGAGGGGGCCATCACGCGACTTTGGCTCCCTCTTCTGTCCTTTTCTAACGCACGTTTTCAAATGGGAGGAGAGAGAGAAAGACAATTCCCTGCATCCGCCCATGCTGCATGCAACAAAAAACCTCGAGAGTATGAAGGTGATAAGATTTGTTTGCTTCAAGTGACTTGGAGTTGGCCCCTCTGTGCATCTGAGTGACCAGCGGCACCATTCACCAAGCACCAGCAGCAGCAAGAAGCCAAGAAGCATCAAATCCGATGTATGATGGCGACTCTTGGACTCGTCGATGAGTGAGTCGGATGCTGCCGCTCTTTTTTTTTTTTTTTTTTTTTTTTAAGTTGCAAAGTCATCGGCGCTAATCATAGCCCCTCCCCCCTCTCTGCTCCTTGCTCCATACAGAATACTCTCTTCCCTTAGTCATGTCCGATATCCAGACATTTCTTCAACTTTTTCTCGATTCCTAATCTGTCGTCGTCATCTCTCATCGCTACCGTACTTCTATATCCACACCTTTCCACCATGCAACTGCACCCTCTCTCTCCCCCTCCCCCACAGATTCTATGTAACTTCGTTCGCGTGTGTGAAAAGAGAATGAAGCCTCGTGTTTTGATTTCGACTTATCTCTCTCTGTCTCTCTCTCTCTTCCTCTCCCTCCCTCTCTCTCTCTCTCTCTCTCTCTCTCTCTCTCTCTCTCTCTCTCTCTCTCTCTCTCTCTCTCTCTCTCTCTCTCTCTCTCTCTCTCTCTCTCTCTCTCTCACTCCGCAAATGGACTCGAGTCAAAAACCAAAATCTTGTGACTCGCGACTGTCAGCGCGGATGATTGCTGGAGTTCGTTGAAGCTAATTCGACTTGATTTTTTTTTCTTTTTCTTCTTTGTTTAACGTTAGCAGAGAAGTTTAGGCGATAACTTACGCGCTATGGACGCGATCAAAGTCTCTACAATTTCTGAACAAATAATAATGACCGGTGCTCAATATTTCACAACTAACTTTCAGCAGGCAACAAATTGGTAAGTGGTCTCCAGGTGTCACCGAATTCACCGATCATCGACCGTCTCAAGGATGGTATTTGCTTGGATAAGGAGAGAACCACTAGTCAGTCGTCATTTTTTGAAGGCTTGTAACTTCTGCTCCAAAAGTCAATTGATCGCACTGGAAAAAGTCTTGGAATTTTTTCATTTTTTTCCAGAATTCTAGTGTTTGTACCATAAATCTTGAACATTTTTAAGAAATTCTAGTTCAATGATCATATTCTAGTATTAACACAAAAATGCTCTGGTCAAAGTACTATAGACTTTCTGTCGTTTATATAACGTTGTGCAGCGTTGTGCTTCTGGTGGCATGACAATCGCTTTTTTTTCAGTGCGAAAAGAGCGTATACCCACCCACCCATCCGTAATTGTTTACTCATTTTTTTTAGCCAAACAACAATATTGGTCCTTGATTGACGGAGAAATTTTGGCTCAACAAAAGTTACAGGCCTTCAAAGTCAAATTCTCAAAAAGTTACAAGTGGCTCTATATCTCTCGAGCCAGAACCTTACTTCAGACAGGTGAGGAATCACCATAAACAATTTTAGTCTGGTGGAGCTCTACTTGGCGTATAAAATGTTTATTAGAGATCTTCACCGTAGCTAGAGCTGCGGTGCCATTGTGGTTTCTTCAAAATTATACGTTCCATAAAGCATAAGGCGCCCCTTCAACAGTGGCGGATCCAGCTCTCCCGAAAGGGGGGGCGAATTTCGGATTTTCGCTCCTAAATGACCCCTTTTTCTTTTCTTTGTTTTTCTTTTTTTTCTTTTCTTTTTTGGAGGGGCGATCGCCCCCTTCGCCCCCCCCCCTCCCCCTGTATCCGTCAATGTCCCTCTATGGTTTTAGCTCGTTGAGAGTGCGGACAGTGCTTCGACGGTGGGAGGGTGAAAGGGGGGGGGGGCGGAGGAGGTGTACAGAAAGAAAAAGAGAGGTTAGAAAAACGTGAAATCTTGGCCTGACGCTCTTTGCATCATCACTCGAAAACGGTATCGGCATTGCCGTCAAGGAATCATGCGCGCGGCACTTTTCGAAATGCTTCATGGGTAAGCGATCATCTTAAGTGGTCAGCGCGCCTACAACACCGTCATCGAAACACAGGGCCGTTTCAAAATAAAAAAAAAAATAAAAAGAAATAGATAAATAAATAAATAAAAAGAAAAATCAAAATGTGAAATCCCGATTAGACACAGAGGCAACTTTTGTTTCCGCCTCTTTCGTGGATTCGCGTCTGGAAAACGCGACAGCAGTTGCCATTGGCTGTGTTGCTTTCCTACGTTGCCAGATCGTTGGATTCTAGGCCTCCGTCTATATTCCTTGTATGGTCCAATACGTAACTTATTCGGGTTCTAACCCGAAACTCTGATGACAACACTGCAACCGTCGTCACAGCAACGTTACGCACAGATGCGGGATCACCGTTGATCTCAATAACATTGTTGCCAACCCAATGGAAAATTATCAGTTTTAACCCTTTCCAGTATCGAGACATTTTCTTTTAATTAATTATTACACTTTTCTTTTAAATATATATATTTTTTTTTATTATTTATTTATTACTTTCTCTTCTGCTGATTCTCGTCGAATATATCCGTCATTATATAGAGTGGAATTCAAGTATTATTTAGTCGAATATATTCGACACTGGAATGGAAAGGGTTAAAGTCGAGCTTCCAACGAGCTATAGCGATTTTGAAGCTGATACATAAGTCCTATCTCAAAGTGAAGCAGCATAAGCGATCTGATTCTGGTTTGTTTGCCTCATACTTTTTAACCTTAACCCTTGTGAGCCTAAGGTATTTCGGTAACACAAAGGACTAAGGGGGGGTATTTTTGTACCCCAAGGATATTCTCATGCAGCACAGTCAGTATCAATAATTTTGAAACTTTAATGGATGGATTATGTAATTAGTACCCTAAGAGAGTAATTTATGTGAAATTTGAGTACATTTTTGCTATGTTGCCAAATTTACACCTACTTTTAAAAAAAATGTCAAAATAAAAAAATGGAAAAAATGAAATGAGGTACCATCTTATTTTTCCATTTTTGATAAATTTCCAATTTTTTTTCAATGATCTGACTTAATATTCTTAATCTACATAAAATTTCCGTAAAATTCACTGTAATAGATGGTTCCAAACTTAAAACTGGCAGGACGAAGGGGGGGGGGATATTTGTTCCCCAACACTTTAAATTTCTATAATATCGACAAAAATTCATAAAAATTAATGAAATTTGGTGGACGTGTTCTAAGTATCCTAACTTAAAATGTCATGAAGTCCCAAAAAATTTTGAGCAGTTTTGACAAAATGGCGTCAAAAAAACTGGCCTGGGGTACAAATGTACCCCCCCTTAGGCTCACAAGGGTTAAATTGAAAATTGTAACTAAGCCAGTGGAAAGTGGTTTTAAACGACAGTGCAAGTGTTTAAGAGTGGTTATCTGAGCACAGAATTCTAATAAAACTATCCAGGTGATAAAATTGTGATGTATTATTTCTGTTATGTGTCAGATTTCATTATGGTGCAAATCCTTCCAGAAAAAACAGTTATATTGATCTCTGTGTCCATACAGCTACTCTGAAAAACTTCCAATTTCGTTTATAAACAATTTCAAATGTATTTGTCACAATTTTTTTAAAAAAATTTAAAGGTTAAAAAAAATGAGGCAAACAAACCGAGCCCGTGTGGGAAAACGTCTGTCATATACGCGAATGCGACAAACTCGCGGTACTTTGAATACGCTCAACAGTCATCAGTTCGTTTGCAATGGCACCAATATAATCTTTTCATGGTAATCTTTGAACCTTTGATGATTACCAGTGCAGTGGCAAGCAAAGCAAGATGGTGACGGTTTGGAAGTTCCAAATTTCCAGATTTTGATATTTCAAAAATGCCGTGGGTTGGGTGAATAATAGTTATCGTCAAAGACATATGAGACAGTTTTGTCTGAAATAATTTGATTTTTAATGAAAATTTAAAAACTTCTGTTCCGCATACCTATATCTTCTTTTGGTGCATTTCCCGAGTTTACGTTTATACTTTTTTGGGGGAAATCTTATCGAGATTGACAACACTGTTTGATACCGTCTGGCGCGTTCGTTTCGGGCACTTTCCTCCGCGTTTCCCCCGAAATAAGAAAGGAAAAAAAAGGGAAGAAGAATAAGAAAGGAAATAACCAGCAGCAGCAACAATAACAATCGGAGGAAGAGTTTACCAGGGAACAGGGAAAGAAATAAAAAAGAAAAAAGGAGAAAAAAAATCTCGGAGAGGAAGAGACAATTACCGATGTTCTGGTTATCTGTGCAAAGTTGGTTCATTGACATGGAAAATGTTTTCCAACATTCTTCACAACGTGCTCGGTCGCGGCGGCCGGCCCTGGGTCCTTCTCGCGGCATGGACCGACTCTCGGCCGCTGTAGGCCCCAACACGGTCCGCTGTTCAATTTGTTACGCAGGTCCTCTACACCGTGTCGCGGAACCCCCCTCCTCCCCCATTAGGTTCTTTTCTCCCCCTCCCCCCTCCGACAACACCTCCTCCCACCCCCTCATCTTGCGTCTTGCGACTCCGTTACTCCACCGTTTACCCATTCTCCAGGGAACTCTCCTGCCTGGTTTTGATGGAGGTAAGCTTGACGTAACTTAACAATAGGCCAAATGCAATAGCACGATGTCTACTTGTGCGAAGAATTGCCACACGCATTTTTTTTTTTTTTATTTATTTATTTTTTTATTCCCCCCCCCCTCAAAACGTAGACGATCTGTTGACTCTGCTTCAACCGCTTTATGAGCCTATAAGGCAGGGTAAATTTTCACCCCAGGCCACCCTGGTAAGACTGAGCACCAAAGAGCACCTAACATTATTCCAATTTTGTCACCTAAATTAGGTGACAAATTGGAACAATGTTAGGTTCTCTTTGGTGCTCAATTTTACCAGAACAGTTAAATAAAAATCATAAATTTCTGCGAATCACCTCAAGCTTCCACGTTTTCCTCGATGAGAGTATTTTAAGAAGCTTTCTACAAAAATCGGAAATGTTCATCAACTTTTCCCGGATTGTTGGTAAAAGAGTCGATGGGTTCAAAATTTATCTCCCTCTGGGCATTAACCAATTTTAAACCAGTTTCCTCGGCTTGGCTCATTGGACTTGAACCGTCCGTCAGATTAAATTTGCCATTCAGAAACACGCCTTGAGCCAAAAAGTCTTGAGATTTTTCAATGACGTTTCAAAAAATTTTCAAGCAAGGATTGTCACGAATTTGGCAAATCAACACACGAATTTCCACTCAAAATAAGTATCAAGGAGATAATTCTAAGGTAGCTTATTGTTACGAAGTTTTTCTAGTCAGTTTTGCAAAGATACCAATTAATTATTTTTGTTTTATTTTTTTTTAACTGAACATATTTTACCAACAGAATGCAGAAAATAATTCATATTTTAAATCTTGGGTGTCTATGAAGATGATTGTCAAAGATGATGAAAGGGATGTTATTAACTTTAAAATCACGCTCTAATGATAAAAGCTTCCGAAATATGTTTGTTCCGTGAGTATGTTCTTTTGTTTCTTGGACACATTTTGAAAACGTATTAGACACTATCTATGTTATCAGGTTAGTACCTGACTTTCAAAAGAAAGTACTCAGGTCGACATTTTTACTCTTTTAAATCTTGGCAATCTTTTGACAGTTCAGCGGCTTTTAGGTGCTTCGGGACTAATCAAAACGCTTCTTTTAATTACGTCATGAAAAATCAAAAATTTCTTTGAAAATACCGGACCGATTGAACACTAACAATTTTCGACCGGGGAACTTTCTGTTTAAAGTCGTACATTATTAATTAACCTTCAAACAAACCAAAACAACCATCATGCTTTACCAACGCAATGCAAAAGACATTAATATATGAGCCACCTCGGTTGTTTATATAAATTTTTTTAATGGATGTTAAATTTTAAACCACGCTTTATTGATAAAAGTTTTCAAAGAGGAGCCTTTTCATAATTTCTGAAAGGATACCAATTAGAATCCCGAACTTATCGATTAAACAACCATCATGCTTTCCAAACGCCGCGCAGTAGAGAATCCCAGGGGCGTCGAGAGGGGGGGGCTGATGGGGCAAAATGCCCCGGGCCCCCGCTCTTAGGGGGCCCCCAAATCATGAGACGGAAAAAAAAAGGAAAGGAAAGGAGAAGGAAAAAAAGAAAAAAGAAAAAAAGAAAAAAAGAAAAAAAAGAGAAAAAGAGAAAAAGAGGAAAGGAAAACAGGGAAAAAAGTGAAGAGGGGGAATATGAAGAGTAAAGAAAAGGGGAAAAGACAGGGAAGAAGTAGTGACTGATGACATGGTGCTTGAAAGTGGGGTCGAAAATGAAGAAACTACGTAATTTCACGGCCTGTGGCGAGCCGAATAAATTGGGGGCCCCCTGCCTACTTGAATTTACCTTAAAAACAAAAATGTTAGAGTTCAATCTAACCCCTCGGTGAACCCCCTCCGTGAATATTCCATGGCTCCTTCATCCACATTCCTTTTGACTCTTCTCCCTCCAATTACCATGAGTCAAGAGCACCGATTTCATGCAGGCAAAATCGAAAATATATTTGAACATTTCAATTTTACTGTAATGAAAGTATACCATAAAATTCAATCTGAAGGTCAGGAAGATTGAAAAAATTTTCCGGGGGAGGACCCCCGGACCCCCCCCTCTCGGTGAACCCCTTGGTGAATATTCTATGGCTCCTTCAACCACATTCCACTTGACTCTTCTCCCTCCAATAAAGAGTCAAGGGCAAAGATTTCATGCAGAAAAATCGAAAATATATTTCAGCATTTCAATTTTACTGTACATGAAAGTACCGCAATATTCAATTTGAAGGTAAGAAAAATTGAAAAAAATTTCTGGGGGAGAGCCCCCGAACCCCCCGCTTGTCCTAAGGGGTATTCGGGTATTCCATACCCCCCAGACCCCCCGGAGTTTGAGTCATACCAAAACCCCCTCAAGGCAAATTTCTTGGCGCGGCCACTGGTTCTTAGCGAAACCTCCAGAACTTTCTCAACGTCCCTGCCAACATTGGTGAAAATTTGTTTAGCCAAGGAGGGCTGAAAAATGAAAAGTTGAAGAATGAATGTTTTTTTTTTATTTTTATTTTTTATTTTTTTTTATCTATAGAAATCAAAGTAGAAACGAAGAATTTTTTGTGTCGGAAATCTTCAAGTCAGTCACATCATGGGGCGAAATAAAACGTAAAAATCAAAAATTCTATTGCTGTGATTATTTGAAATTTTTCAGTAGAGATAGCTTAAAATTGCGTCAATTAGAAGCTTGATTTTAAAAATTTTCCGGGGGAGGACCCTCGGACCCCCCTTAACCTGGGGGGTGTCCCCCCAGACCCCCCGGGGGGATGATATAAAAAATAGGGCCCCAAATACACAGTTTGCCCCGGGCCCCCAAAATCCTCTCGACGCCCCTGGAGAATCCCACCTTGTTACCCTCTTCCTCTCCTTCAGCTCGGGAATTATTGGATTATGGAGATCGCATTTCACGGCACGCGAGCCTCATTTCGCACCCGAACGCGCTCCATTAGTAGACGAGGCGACGACGCGACGAGAAGCTGCGGGAGGTCAGGGGAGTAGGGCGACGGGGGTGGGTTAAGTCGGGGGAGGGGGGAGGGAGGTCCCCCTATCCTTCCTTGGGATGCTGAGAATATGAGGAAGGGACGGAGCAGCGGAGGCGATGGCGAGGAGTCAAGTGTGCCAAAACAAATTAAATCCTTTCTAAAAGAGTTAATGAAATATGAACAGCTTCATTGATTATCGGGAGAAGCCGGCCGGGTTCGACCGCGCTCCCTCGGCTTCAGGAGAAGGGGGGCACTAATAAATGGTCCTCCGGATGGGATAGCATTAGAAGAAGGGGAGGGGAGGATGGAGCTCATAGATAAAGATCTTCCTTCGCCCTCTCTCTCCCTCTCTCCCTCTCCCTGTCACACCATCTCTCTCCCTCTCACTCCTTTTCTCTCCCTCTCTCTCTCTCTCTCTCTCTCTCTCTCCCCCCCCCTCTCTCTCTCTCTCTCTCATCCTCCGTCACTCTATCTTTCCGAAGTCGCCAACTGACCGGACCTCCCGCCAGCTATCCTTGTTCCATGCTTGTTCCAACGACAAGATAGATCTCTCAGATCTAAAGTGGAGTGGATCCGACTTAAACCTATATTATAACAAGTCTCAACTCATTTAACCCGGTCACCTCTATTCATCATACAAATGAATCAGTGGCATCACTAGACTATTGCATAGAGGGGGGGGGGGCAAGAATATAATATGTATAGTCAGGGAAAAAAGCCATAGGGATGTAGATAAATTGCATTAGAAGCTTTTCCGGCTGAAAAATGTCCTCTGGTACATCTTAAAGAACATACAAAAAGCTATTCAAAGGTTGCCTATCGCAAGGGGGGTAAAAGCCCTTCGGCCCGCCCTCCCCTCCCCTCATCTGAAAAAAAAAAATCTGCGCAATTTTCCCGTTTTGCCGATAGGTTTTCCTAAATTGTGCTCAAACGGCGCGTCAAATATCAAAATTATGCTCTTCATCAATTTTTTAGAATACGAAATTTCCGACAAAATGAGTCAACAACCTTTTAAATTGGTGAAATCATAACTTCAGAAAGCGCGGTATTCTTTTCGCGGAAAACATCTAATTCCCCCAAAAATCCATCATCACCCCGTTTTTGACGGTTTTCGCTCATACAGTGCAAATAGCGCGTCAAATGTCAAAACTGCAAAAGGAAACCTGCAAAAAATTGTTTGCTCATTTTTGGACTTTTGTCCTATGTGCGTCGCCCGTGAAAAGAGTTGCCCTTGAACTTAAATAAATAGGTCAACTTAATTACTTCTAATTTCCATCAAAACCCATGTTAACTAAATAAGTATGACTAATTGAAATGAGCGGGGGGCCGGAAAAGATTAAAGCAATCCCATTAAAATTGTAAATAAACACATAAGATTCATCCACGAATGTATCGGAAAAATAAAATGAAATGACAAAATAAATAAAAAAGGTAATATATTAAATATTAATTGGAAAAAAGTAGATTTGTGCCCGGTTCGATAAAAATCCGGGTTGAAATTCTCTTCATTTTACAAGCATTAATTCTCACCATCCGATCGCTGTGTGTAAAACAAGGCAGCAAATAAAGAGATAGACGTGATGGTTGACCAATTTTGTGTGACTCGGTCGAAATTAATGCATCAGGATTTATAGGTGTGAAATTGAAATTCGATTGACAAGTTTTATGAGTCAAAATGTCGTCTTTAAACTGCCGTATTTCATCCTCATTTAGTATTCATGCGCGAGGTGCCTCGCGCCGCCGAGGCGTACGCGGATCCTCCAAATCAAGCGTTGCCATATATATTTAAACGGTAAATAAAGGTAACGTTCCGAAAATATTTCGGTTGTTTCCATTTTGTTTGTTCGATGAACACGTTTCCAAAACTTTTACTTTTTTTTCACGGAAAGGCACAACTCACAAGAAATGTTTGGGTTTTAGGAGATATTCATTGACTAAATTATCATGACAGAAATTTTTTTAAAAACTTTAAAAAATTTAGACTGGATAAAGCCCACTTTTAAATTGAGGCCCAAGCGCCCCCTCCCCGCTTAGTAATCCACGTATATCAAATACCTTACGATTATGAAGGTAAATGTAGATTTTTTTATGGTGATTCTTCAGTGTTTAGTGCCGATTTCTGCCACCAGAGGCTACCTACCGTTCGATTATCGTCAAATTACAAACCGAAAGTAATTTATATTTGAAAAAACGGAAGTTCAAATCCCAGAGAATCATCTGAAGAACATCTCATCAAAACATCTCGCCAATGACTTCAAAAATAAGGCTGAAACTACCAAGAAAAACAAACTACCGCATTTCGATACAAAAATCGATTTGCGGTATTCTATTTTTCGATAATTTCAGCCTTATTTTTGAAGTTATCGACAAGATGTTTTGCAGAGACGTTCTTCAGGTGATTCTATAGGAACTGACATTCCGTTTTCTCAAATATAAATTACTTTAAGCCTGTAATTTGACATTAATCGAACGGTAGCGCTCTGGTGGCCGAAATCGGCACTAAACGCCGATAAATCACCTTATAAATTGAATAAATAAGAGAAAATATCGTACAATGCACGATTTGGCAACAATGATCTGAGCTTGGCCATTTTAGAAAAGGAGCCTTATAAACAAGTTCGCGGAAATGTGCGCGGTCGCCGTGCCTGTTTGACTGCAGTGACGGCGGCGCTTAAGCGTACTTACATTGTTCGAGCGATGCGCTGGCATGGATGAGGGATAAATAATAAATCGGGCATTAAACCACCCAATAAGAATAATAACCCGACTAAATCGTCCGATAAAAATCTTATTAGGTGAACAAATTATATCAAATCGCGTGGTCGAGGGATTATTGATTCCTATATGCATGGCATGATGAATGTTGATGCTGAGAAGTTCTTCGATTGCATGCATTCTCGCGTTTTATTCTGCAGGAGAGTGCGAAGTGTGATCAGTGGCGTAGAGCGTGTGAATTGGCAACGTTGTACGTTGTCCATTTAAACCCATGCAAAAGATCGAATGATAAGGTGTTCACCGAACACCTAATACTTCGATATTTTTCATGAGTTTAAATGGACAAGCTGCAACGTTGCCAAATTGCACGCTACGCCACATCTCACAATAACTTCAGTCTTGTCAAGTCTTGTTATATTAGAATGATGAACCGACAAAACTGGTGTATCAGTGCGCGTTTATTTTTATGGTCATGCATGGTACCTTTGAATTCATGAAAAGTATATCAAAGCCAACAGGGAAGAGAAAGGGGGGGGGGGGTTGCCAGAGTTTTTCAATGATCCGACTTTCTTACACGTGATAAAAGCTCAAGATTAGATAAACTCTCTCTCTTCTTTTTGAGAAATGTTTTCTCTTATCTTGCTTTGCTCTATGGTGTGAAAGATTATTTTTATTCGCTACAATACATATTTTGCAGATGTTTTATTTATATGTATTTATTTCTTTAACCCTTTACTGCATGACTTTTTCTTTTTTTTTTTTCAATAAAATAATTTTTTTTTTCAGTACAATTTTGATTCTTGAGACAGGGAAAAATAGTGAAAAAATTCTTTCCATTATATTTCAATGGTAAAGAGCCTGAATATTAATTGTTCCAAATATGGCCTTACCCGCATTTAGGTATCCATGCAACTGAAAATAAAGTTTTCAGGCTAAAAAAAAAAAGAATTAAAGTAGTAAAAATGAGTTAGTAAGTTTCAATAGTTGTTTTTTTTTTTTGTATATGGTACCCCTGCGTTACTCCCAAACATAACAATGAAAATCGGAAAATCTTTATCAGATTTTCAGTAAGCTATTTTCAACCACTCAGCACGTTCTCTATCCTGTGCTGCGCGCTCTAGGACAAAATCGACAATTCTTACTCGTTTAGTATCTGTTCCACATGTGACCCACCATGCAACGACAGTACAACTCAAGTCCCCTAATTTTAGATAAGGCTTCAAAGTAATTGTTCCAGATCTGGGCTCATCTGCAGTTAAGGGTTAATTATTTATTTATGTATATCTATATTAAAAAAAAAAAAAAAAAAATGTTCGATGATTTAACGGCTTTAGCAGCTCAACTTAATAAAACCTGATTTTGCTGCTATAGTTCAGGTGCAAGGAATTCACTCCACATTTCATGCATTATACATGCATTTGCACTAAACTTATACTGCATAGTGCATTTACTTGAACCGCGAGAAAACAATAATTCTGAAGGCAAGTTGCATCTAACAGTGTTGTCGCTCAAAATCTTGTCGGTTCACCAAAATATTGAAATTTATCGAAACTATTTATTGAAACTCAAGAGATTTTACTGAGTAAACCAAAGATTTCGTTCACTCAAATTAAGTCTTTTGCTGGTTCATTTTACTACCAAAGGTTTTTTCAGCGCTAACAAAGTGATTTTTTTTTTCAGTTTTTCCCTGTGTCTGTGCGCTGTGTCTAACTTTAAGGTTAAATTTACTGAATGTATATTTCATTCAACCTTAAACCCGATGTGTGGTCTTTATATGGTCTTGTTTTGCAAGTGCAAAAATCAGACATCATGAGGCATGATGGTAAATCTTACCAATTAAAATTTTCTGTGAATGAGGTCGCGTTTTTTTTTTAATAGAGATAAAAATGTTATACCTTAATCGAACTGAACTTTCAAAACATTCAGAACTGACGAATAATGTAAAAAAAGAAAAGAAAATCTAACGAAAAAAAAAAAACAAATAATGTGACTCAAGAAATATCAAATAGAAAATTTTCCTAAGGAAAAAAAAAAATCAACTTGCCCACCGAACCTTGCTTCAAAAATAATCCATTGTCTTTGCCGTTCAGCGAAGCTTTTAAGCGTGCTAAATTAAAAATAGAACAAACAAGAACTGCAATCCGCGCCCTCCAGTATTAATAAATAATCTTTATGAATAATAAATAAATAAATCTTCGAGGCAGAGTTGCCTATAACAACAAAAATTATCAGAATTTTACATAAAGTTAAATGGGAAATTTGGATAACTTTTGCTTTAAATGGCAACACTGTGTCGAGCGCACTTTGATTTTTCCTATCACGGTTCATCAAACCATAGAGGCTTAAACAAAGTGGCGAAGAAAGATATTTTGTTCGTGTTGAGACAGCGCACTATGGTCGACGATCGAAAAAAATTGGCCAAAAATCAGTGATAAAAAGTGCTAAAAAATTATCATTTTTGACCTTTCAAGCTTAATTAGAAACTTTGCAGAAACAGTTTTTGGTTTAAATTGCGTATAAAAAGTATTCTCTGAGATTGGAACTTGTCTTAAAAGTTTACAAAATGATAAATTTGTGAGAAATTTAGATTTGGTTTTTGGCCAATTTTTGACGATTTCAGACCATATGCACTATCGCTCGCTGCTCGCGAGCGATAAAATAATTTTTCCAGAGGAAATTTTAGAAATCTGTTTCTGTACCGTTCGCGACTTGCGATGGGATTCTCTGGATTTCTCGAGAGATTTCCGAACGTGTGACTTTTTCCAACTTGTATCCGTGAAGTTTCCCCAATGTCAACTTTTTGCTCGCCTTGCATAGTTGTTATCCAGACGTTACACGCGCTGAGTCACTCCGGCGAGGTTTTTAAAGGTCGGCAAGCAAGGTGAAGTCAAGTTTAAGCCCCGGAATAATACCCGGTTCTTATAAGATTTCCACAAAAAATAAATGTATTTTTTCTATATAAAAAAAATTTTCAAGTAAAGGAACTATTGCTCATGAGCGTATCCTGCAATTTGGCAATCATGCATTCTTCCCATTTGAACCCATGAGAAACAATCCATTCTTGAGAGGGCCATGGCCCTTTTTCTAATCGATTATTTCTCATAGATTCAAATTGGAACAAAGTTGCCGGATTGTTGAATCCGTCCTTGAACCAGCTACAAGGGGAAAAAAGACTGGTAGAATTTACCATCTGCATAGCTGATTTTGGAATCTACTATCAAGTATGGTAATTTTTACCATTATACGGTAAATGCAACGTACCTTGTGCGTAAATTAAGATAACCTGTTGGTACATTTCAACTCAAGGTACGTTGCATTTATGATATGATGGTAAAATTTACCATACTTGATAGCAGACTCCAAATCAGCTATTAAATAAATATTAATAAAAAAATAATAAAATTATAAATTCTACCAGTCTTTTTTCTCGTGTAACCCTGGTAAGCGTGTTCCATGAATTTCCATGACCAAAACTTCCATTACATTTTCCCGTTTAAGTCACGAGCTCAGAAGTTCTTTGAAGAAATACAAATTAAAGAGTCACCAAAGACTATATTGGTCTAAATGCGCCTACTCTTCTGAGCTTAACTCTATATGTATGTATACTATATAGTATAAACCTCCCCAATCTATTTGCCCCAAAGTTCTTAAAATAAAACAACAAAAAAATAACAAAAAATAAAATAAAATAAAAAGCCTCGCTCCAAAATGAGGTCATAGGCCTCCTGAATAATTAATCAGGGGGCGTAGGACGATCTGACGAACCGAGGTTTGGTTCTCTCTCCCTTTCTCTCTCTCTCTCTCTCTCTCTCTCTCTCTCTCTCTCTCTCTCTCTCTCTCTCCCTCTCCCCCTCTCTCTTTCTCTCACTCTCTCTCTCTTTCTCTCTCTCTCTCTCTTTCTCTCTCTCTCTTTTTCTCTTTTTTTCTCTCTATTTTATTCAGACCGGGTTTGTTTTCACGTCCCTATCAACGAGAGGGGGTTAAGTAGGAAAGAACACGAAAGGGAGGGAAATCAGCCTATCCTTAGTCATCTATTCATCCCGAGGTGCTTTTGGGCGTCGCGTCATGGAAAAAGGCTCTCTGCGCGCGGTTAAGTCTCTCGCAGGGAGGCATCGGGAGGAAAAAAAGAGAAGGGGGGGAGGAGAATCCAAAATTTACCGATAGAGAGGCTTCCGCTCGAGAGCGACCGTGATCAAAAACATTCACGTTATCAAAGACAATGATCAAATTCTAACGCGGCATTAATTATTCAAAAATATATCCGAAGAGAGAGAGACGGAAGATAGGTTTAAAAAAAGGAGAGGGAGAAGGATAGAATGAGAGAGAATGGGAGTGGACAAAAAAAATTGATAATGATTAATGGCCCGATGATCACTTACACCCGCAGTAAATTCTTGTAGAACACGAAAAAAGAGCAGAGGTGAGGGGTGGGGGAGGAGGAGGGGGTGCGGGAGGGGGAGGGGTGGGGGAGGAGTAATATGGAACAAAACAAAGCTGAACAAGAGCAAAACTCCTCGGAGCCATTAGTCTTTTAGAGCGCGCGCTGGGCAATACACCACGTTGCCAATTAAATAAATGAATGAGTGATCCTGCATGACCATAATGAATGGTCAGTTGTTATTAACTTTAATTCACTCAACACACTTTTGCTATATTTTCAAGGGAAAAGTAAAGTAAATAATAAAAACAAAAACAAATAAAACAAAAAAAACCAAACAAACAAAAAAAGACAATAAAATTGCCGTCCATCTGACGTAAGTCGATTTTTGCAACTTTCCATGAGAGCGAAAACAAAATTGAGTGACTCCTTGAATTTAATTACCAATTCCTATGTGTACGTTCTCCGTTATGACTTGAAAACTATTTTTCCGAATTTGGCATTTTTGAGAACACAGATCGAAAGAGCGTCGCTTTTTGCATATAGAAATCGATCCATGGGCGCCCGCAGCAAGGGGCAAGGAGAGGCACCCCCCCCCCCTCCGTAATTCAAAACAGCCAAAGTTTTAAGTTGAAAAGTGAAAGGAATAAAAGAAAATGAAATGTTGATCGAATGAGTAATGGTTGATTGACGAACTTTATTATTAGTTCATTTTGTAATTTTAACTCAATTTTTGCAAGGAATAGTAGAATTATAATTTTTCATACCCCCTTATGGACCAATCCCGAGTAAAATGGTTTTTCTCCTCTGTCTATTTCAGTCATTTGTTTCAGTCTTCATTCCAGATAAACGCAACTATCGATGTAAGCACTCACAATATAAGGTTTATTGAGCGCCTTCAACTTGTCGCATAGGCAATTCCCATTCCCCCGAGTACGAACAGTTAACTACCTCCCCTATGTAAAAGGAAGAGTGGCGTTCTTTTGAGCTAACCTGGTCTTTAAAGGGCTAGTATCATTATCATCTGTTGTTCCTTTATTCATAAGATAAAGCATTTTGAGGCACATGGATGCCATACACACAATCGCCACAAGGATCGCCCCGTGCCTGGATGGCACTTTTACCAAAACTTCTATTGTTTGTACTTTGTACTATACTTCTTATTAATTTTGAGGAAAATCTGTTACTGTAACCATATTCTAATAAATAATAATAAAAGAGTTCTAAAAGTAATAATAGTAACAACTAATAAGGTAATAAAAACTCTAGACTCTGCTTGGTTCACGGATTGTCGGGCATCTAGAATTTAAGAATACTTTTTTTTTAGTAATTCAAAATTCAAACAACAACTAGGAAATTTCGAGAAATAATCTTGAGATCTGACAACTATGGACGTTAACTCGCGCGCGTCATGATTTTTATGGACTTTTCTCGGTTTTATTATTTTTATTTTATTTTTTTCTTTTTATTTAAGAAGAAGGAAAAAAGTTTAAGAGAGGAGAACAAGAAGGTGGATGTGTCCCGAGGGTGGGGGCGTACAAAGTCTCGAAGCCTCCCAGGAGATGTTCTCTTGGAGTTTGTCAGGTAGAACGCGCATCCCCCCAAGAGTTCTCCCCCCCCCGCTCCTTCCTCGCCTACCCCCACCCAACGATGACCCAATCGGGCGTTCTTCTTAGCCACCATCCTCTGTCCTTCATCATAACGCAACCCGCACCGCGTTTGAAACACAACAATGTTTCAACTCTTTTTTTTTTTTTTTTTTTTTTTTTTTTTTTTTTTTTTTTTTTTTTTTTTTTAACTTTTAATGTGCTCGCATGTTCACGACTACTTCCTTACGTAATCATATTAAGTTAGTGTGGTTAGGTTATGATCATATACACGAGATAGCGTACTTTTTTATATATATGATGCGTATATATTCTGTATGGTATGTTTGTATGTAAAATGTACGTATGCATCCGTAGACTCCCTCAGCGCCGTGATCTACATTTCATTCCTATAATGGGCTGATCCAAACGCCCGACCTTCCCCTCCCTCCCTCCCACCCGTCCCGTCCCGTCCTGGCCGAGACCGCGCATCAGTTGTCCCTGAGGGATTTTGCGTCTGCTCACTGATTGATGCATGGTGATTTGCACCGTTGCCGAGTTAAAAACCAGCACAATCTATACGATTCTATTAACTATTCCTTCGTTTGAATTACGGCTCTTATTTCGCAACTGGTCGAGAAAAAAATTGACTAACGCTGTTTATTTTTGTAAAAATGGGGCTGTTGCAAGATTTCGCCGATCGTGGATTCTTCATGCTCTATGATAGAAACGTATTTCCTCCAATACAACAAGTCGTGTAAAATAATCGATTTTGTGGGGGACAGCCTGATCTTCAAAAAATCGATTTTATATACTTGGGTTTAAATGGTGTGGAAGCATGGTTACCAGATTGGACAACCTACCACAGAATCTATGTTTAAACCTTTTAACTTGAGTTTTTTTATTATAACTCCATGCTGGTAAAGGGGATATATACTTATAGAATAACTAGTCAATAAAGCAGAGATTACAGAGACAGTGTATATGTAAAACGATTCACGGTAGATGCGTGGCGTTATCACGTAAAGGCACGGTCGAGGAATTAAACATTGTCGGCCAACTATTTAAATTCCGGTTCAGGTACGCCACCAGCAAATACTCAAAATTGTGATACATATTGCAGTTAGCTTACCTGAGCTAGAATAAGTAGTTGGCCGAAATTTTGGAATTTCTCGATTGAACGCATTGGGGAGAGCACTATATAATTTGACATTTTCTCCATACTGGTGGGGTGACAGGAAAATAAAGTAGTGATTCACTACTGAGGAAAAAGAGACGGACTCGATAGGAGGCACTCGTATGGTATCAGGGTAATTGCGTGGAGTTGCCTTTATCGTTTCACTTTTTAACGGTTTCTTCACTATGCTAACTAGTCGACTTACGAAGTTTTTTAGTGTCATCATCAGTTTTTCCCCCTACATTTAACGTAAATGTCAACATTCCATTCATAAGTATAGCAAGTGTTCGCAATAACCTCGTTACGAAATGCATTAAGGTCCACGAGGTGTGAATGAGACTGTACAAGGCATCAGGTGAGCGTAAGCCATTTATCCGGCCAACTAAGGTGATCATGATCAATTCATTCACTTCTTTATCAATTAGTGTTCACTGGCTGCTCACCCAGAGCTAGCCCTGCGCCCTTTAAAATTTATTGGCTCTCTTAATTTAGTTTCGACGTCTGTATCTCAAGACTGTTTATCACGGCGCTGGTGTGTGAGCGCTCCCTGCTTGCGTGAACCCCCCCCCCCTCTCTCTCTCTCTCTCTCTCTCTCTCTCTCTCTCTCTCTCTCTCTCTCTCTCTCTCTCTCTCTCTTACAAGTCAGTCTGGTATCCAGTTGTTATAACACCAATAAAACTAATCCGCAGAGAGCTAATAGAACAACTCGAGCACTTAAGTAACACAGTAGCAGAGGATCGGATTCTAAATTAAATTTTCTGGAGTGATTTCTGAAGGAACAAACATGTATATTTTGTCCCACCCCTTTATGCTTGTTTAATGTTTAAGAGATATCTTTATTTTACTCTTTATTCCGTCGCAGACCTTGTCCAGAGGCGTCATTTCAACTTTTGCTTGGGCGAGGGGGGCAAAATACTGATGACCCTTTTTTATCTCTCTCTCTCTTTCTCTCTCTTTCTCTCTCTCCCTCTCTCTCCCTCTCTCTCTCTCTCTCTCTCTCTCTCTCCCTCTCTCTCTCTTTTTCTCCTTATGTGTTAGACCCTTGCCAACTCCAATCAGCGAAGTCCTTCATCAAAAAACGCAGAAAAATCTGAAGAATCCGAGGATTCAGTTGTCGTCAACAAATCAGCCCAAAATTTTACCCCCGAAAAACCCGAAAATGACCCGGAAATTTCCCAAAAATGAAAACTAATTTCGCGAGTAATTTTTTTTTTTAAATTTCCGGGACGTTTTCGGGTTTTTCGGTGTGAAAGTTTGGGCTGATTTTAACGACAGCTTAATTTTCGTATTCTCTTTTTTCTGCGACATTTGATGCCAAAAATATTTTCTTGCCATTTATTCCAGGTTACCCCTTTTTCCATTCATTTTTTCCCGGACTAAATGTGTGGACTCTATCGTTAATCAGCCGTTCGAAGAACTCGGATTGATTAATTAATCATCGATAGTTTCATACCGCGCGGTGAGGTTTACTTTTCAAGCGCCGCACCATCGCATCGGAACAATCGTCAGCTCATAGTGGCATCGCACACATCAGTATCGTTCCAACAATGCCGTTATTAGACAATAATCTCGTCTCTTTTTAATTGCTCTGTGCTGCTGCTGCTCCAGCGCCAGTCGCGGTCCTCACGTTGCTCGGTTGCAGCCTCCTTATAGTCCTTATCCTTATCGCGGCGCAGGATCAAGAGATTGAGAGGATCGCCGCACACTCTCTGAGTTCGCGGCGGGCGTGCGACGCGACGCGACATAGAATGTCAGCGGTGCATCCAGATTCCAGGTACTTGTCTTCTTCTCTCTCCTTTACCGTGAGATTGAATAGGTCAGAAGAAGAAATAAGAGAAAGGGGTCATCACGTGTCTATGGTCTCTCCATCCATCCTTTTTTAACGCATGCTTTTGAATGTTCAGAGAGAGATGAGAGAGAGAGAGATGAGAGATGAGAGAGAGAGAGAGAGAGAGAGAGAGAGGGGCGGAGGGAAAGAAGGGGAGAGAGGGGGTGCGAGAGAGAGAGAGGGGGGAGTGAGAGAGGGAGGGAGGTAGAGGGGGGAAAGGGGGAGAGAGAACTATATTGCGTATTAAAATATACATTAAAAAAAAAAAAAAAAAAAAAAAAAAAAAAAAAAAAAAAAAAAAAAAAAAAGTTTCAAAAATTATCAAGGAACAAAAGCATAACATTAAAAATCTAACGTAACAAAATAATAAAGCGAAAATTGATGGTTTACTCCACCAGGAAAAGGCAGAATCAGGGCTGTGAAGCCCTCCATTAGTCTTAACTCTTTTCCACCCAATCTCCTATAGCGTTTCTTGATGTCACGAAACCGAAAACAACGAAAATGAAGAAAAGAGTTGGCTTTTACCGCCTTTCTCAAAAATACTTTGAGTAACTTTAAATAATAAAAAGATCCGCTACAAATGAAAAGAGACATACAGAGAGTGGGAGAGAGAGGGAGAGAGACAAAAAGAAAATGTTGTGAGTGGTGCATCCAAAAAACTGCGTCTTTCTCGTGTTTTGACCGCATAAGAATGAATTTGTTAGAAACGGAAAGAATATATACAACATGACTTTAGCCTTTAGCTCTTTTAACGCATGTATTTCAATTGGGAAAAGAGAGAGACAGATGCCTATAGATGCGCCTCTGTTGGATGCAGCGGGACTGAGCTCGACACGATGCATGAGCATTGAGCATGAGATATGCGCGCGCGGTGCGACCGCGTGAGAATGCTCAGATGTCGCGCGAGCTGCAAGTGCAAATTTATTTGTCACTTCTCGTCATCCCCCTCCCCCTCCCCCACCCCCTATCCCTCCCCCTCCCCCTCCCCTCCTCCCATCACCCACCTCCCCGACGTACCCTTACGTGCGGTTATTTCTATCTCTAAAATAAATAACTCGTTTTAATAAAGCATCGCTAAGAAAACCAGACGACCTTATACGGAGGTTTTTTTTCTATTTTTTTTTTTCTATTTTTTTTTTTTTTTTTTTTTTTTGCCGCCGTTTTGTATCAAAAGGACCGAATCCAAGATGAAGGGAGAGAGGCAGGAGTGGATTGCGATCCACGCCGAGGGTCGGTGTTGCCAGTTCGACCCCCCCCCCCCCCCCCTAATCACCCCTCGAATCAATAACACATAATCGATTATTCATTCAGAGTATAATGTTAGTATTCATAGTATGGATGGTTTTCCGGCTTTGTGGTGTACCATGAACTTTAGCAACCTTGTATTGTTTTCATTTAAACCCGCGAAAAAGGTCAATTGCGAAAGTGCGCTCATCAAACTCTCCGCATAGTTCGATCTTTTTCATGGGTATAAATTGACGAACTGTGACGTTGCCATTTTGCACGCAGTCCATGCGCCACACAGTTTCCCATTGACTTATACATGTATTGACATCATAAATCATAAATCAAAGTAAGCCAAGCATAGACAAGTTTGCCTCGTATTGTTTAACCTTCATCAAAAACGTTAACTAATTCAATTTCAACATTGGGTTTGAATGAAAGTGCATATGTGTTCCAGAATAGCTGCTCACCAGTGGCGGCTCGTGCAATTTGGCAACCATAATTATGCGTCTTTTAAACCTATGCAGAAGTATCGATATCTTCCGGGAGCAATTTCACCTCCTAAAGATCGATTGTTTTACATAGGTTTAAATGGAGAAACTACGCTGTTGCCACATTGCACGAGCCGCCACTGCTGCACATTGTGCTCTCTCCGCAGTTTTAAAAGCATGCCACGTAATTGATATCCATCATGTTGTATGCAAAAGAACTCAAAAATTAAAAAAAAAATTAAAAAAAAAAAAAATTAAAAAAAAAATTAAAAAAAAAAAAAAAAAAAATGGACACCAGAACTTTTTTGCTGTGCATTTGGAATATTTGGATTTGTTTACTTTAATGGAGGGAAAGGCGGAGGGTATATCCCATACATTCTCTTATTCATGCTTCAAAAACAATGCCCTCCTCTCTGAACATTACTTTAAAATAAACTTAAGCTTAAACTCCTTTATGAGCTGACTCACTAAAAAGTTTGCCTGAAGCGTCGAGTGCGCCCCTTTGCACCGACCAGTCAGTCTTTCATATAATTTACAGTCCGCGGAATGCGTATGGTGGAACTCCCTTGCTTTGAAGGGGGGGGGGGAGGAGGAGAGAAAAAAGAGGAAAAAAAAGGAGGAGGCTTCTATCTTGCAGGCAGCTTACGGGCGGTGGGTTACATTTTGTAGGAAGAGAATGTCTGCGCAAAGAATATTTGCAAGTTTGATTCATATTCTCTGCGCGCAAGTCGTAAGTACGTTGAACACCACACCACTGGGCAGTCCGGCAAAAGGGAGAAGATGTCTGCGTAGCGTTGTTTATGACACGAAAACGCCTTCTTACCGGTGATGTAGTTATACCAGAACAGGTAAAGAGTAAAGACGGCGGACCGGAGCAGTGTTCGGTGTGTATAATATACAATATGTTCCAAAAGTCCAGACCCTCTTACATCAGGACCAATAAGTATACATACACGGAAAAAAAGACTCGTAGAATTTACCATCTGCATAGAGGTAGTTTCAGAAGTGCAGGCGGACCAAAACCATAATCTTTGGCGAATTTTCAACTTTTATCCCTTCAAATCAATACTGAATTTGCCTCTGACTTTATTCTTTTGTGTTTAAAGTTTTCCTCATTGAAAAGTGAACACTCAATTTCATTTTTATTCATTTTCATCGAGTAATATCAGAAATAATGTTGGAAAATTCCAAAGATTATCAGTCAAGGTCCGCCTACACTTCTGAAACTACCTCTAGCTGATTTTAGAGTCTGCAATCAAGTATGGTAATTTTACCATCGTATGGTATAATGTATCAACACGTTACCTTAATTTACCACAAAGTACGTTGCATTTACCATAGTACGGTGAAATTTACCCTACTTGCTAGCTGACTCCAAAATCAGCTATGCAGATGGTAAATTCTACCATAGTCTTTGCTTTCCATGTAGGACTGTTTCAGGCTTCGACTACAGATATATTAAACCGAAAAAAAAATTGGTACCATGATCTTCAAAAGAAAGTCCTAGGCTTTCATCAAAATCGTAATTCAGTGGCGAGGCATGTAATTTGGCAACGTTTCTTTTTTTTACCTTTAAACACATTAGAAAGGTCGAAACATCTGGTCATCGCCGATGACTGAAGCATTCGATTCTTTCAGTAAGTTTAAATGGAGAAAGTACAACGTTGTGAAATTTCACGCCTCGCTACTGTCGTACTTCATGGAGTATTCTAATAATTCCTGAAGAGTTTTAGATTTTTTGGAGCACGCTTCCAAGACGTAATTCTATGAAACCTTGAATACCTTAAAAACTGCAAAACTCTTTAAAATTTACCGAGTTTTGAACAAATTAAAATTTCAATCAGGATCCTTTCTTTTGAAAGTCACAGTACAGCAGACTAATAAAGTGAGTCAAATTTGAAAAGACTCGTGCCAATTTTGAGTATGTACAACCGATGAATTAGTTTGCGCGAATTTCACTCGCTTAATTAGTCTGCCAAATCAACTTTTTTTTCCAGTGATAAGTTTCCGTTTTTATGTAACGACCATCAGCGATTATATCTGTAACTGCGTAATGACACCGAAAACTTGCATAAAAAAATCGCCTAAAAATGCCGGAAACAGCTTTTAAATAAGCCGCTGTAATAACGCTAACGCATAACGCTGCAATGTGGTCTGATTTCGAAAAAAAATTGGCCAAAATTCAGTGAAAAAAATGCATCAAAATTTATTGATTTCGACCTTTTGAACTTAATTTAAATCTTTCCTGTGAAATTTTTAGGTTCAAATTACTTGTTTAAAGTGTTTTCTGTAATTAAAATTGGTCTTGAACGTTTATAAAATAATAATTGATTGATGAAAAATTTACTTTCTGATTTTTGGCTTTTTTTTTTTACCATAGTGCGCAGTTACAAAGGAAGATTACTATGCTAATTGTGTCAAACAGTACGGCGGTAGCCAGTGGCGTCACGTGCAATTAGTAAACACTGCATTCTATCCATTTAAACTCATGTAAAAGGTCGAATTCAGGAGGTGCACAGCGCACAAGGAAAATTCGATATATTTTTAGAGTTTAAATGGAGGAGTCGCATTGTTGCCAGATGGCACGCGACGCCACTGGCGGTATCAATATTACAAATGGTAGCATGGTAGAAAACCACTCAAATTACTCAATGTAGAAGCATTTTATAGAGTCAATGTTTAAAACCATTGCCATAGCGTGTTTAGCAACGATGCATTTCCATTGAAACATATGAGAAAATATCGAAGTAATAGGTCTACGGTAAAGAACTCACAGATTCGACCTTTTTAGCGGGCATAAATGAGACGCGACGCTGCCAAATTCCACGCTCTATCACTGCTAAATACGGAGCGTTGTATATAGCTCGATTTCGTGACTCAACAAAAGAGCGTGACCTTCTAATCGGATCAACACAAATCAAAAAAGTTGCTATATTCTGAATTTCACTTGGTTTAAATACATAGTCTGTTACTCACAGAAAAGGTTATTTGTATAGGGTTTATGGATTACATGCTTTCAACGCAAATAAATTTTCAGTCACTGTGGCTCGATTGAAAAATTTATGTTGTTTTGTTGGGCAATTCGCTGGACTTCAAGTCCACGAAAATCGAAATTGAAATCTAGGTTGGAAATGGTTAAGAACTTGAGGAAGTCTTAAGGTTGGTCTGAACTAATAGCCTTGGGATCACCTTCAAATCTCAACATTTTCCACCCTCAGTTTTAAATTTTCTCATTAAATAAATATATATTCCATTCCGATCAATATAATCTTTTTTTCGGTGTACTCCATCAGTTCCATAATCCATTATTTCACTAGCGGATCCAATCTACTGTCCTTCTCTCTCTTCTCCCATTAGAATGCATGTGTTAGCAAAGGATGGAAGAGGGGGCGAAAATCACGTGACTGCCCCTAATCTTTCCTTTTCTATCATACGCGTTCTAATGGGAGAAGAGAGAGAGACGGATAGATTCCTGGATCCGCTGGTGCATTATTTCATCCTAAATTCTTCCTAAATCTTCCTTCAGTTTGTTCTTATCTTCTTTTAATCCTCCGTGGATTTCAAATGGCATTCTTCAAGTCGAAGAATTAAGTATATCGAGAAAAAATCGACGGATATATACGTGTTGAAACTCGGCTCTTACAAAAGCTGTAGGAAGGGACGACATTACAAAAAATACTCCTCAAAATCCCCGTTAACAAATCTCCAAGCATTAACGAAATTCATAAATTGTCATTATTTTTTCTCAAGTCACAAGACGGGTTGAGGACTTTTGGAACATACTGTATCATTCACACACGAGTAGGTATAAAGGTATAGATAACGCACCATACTCAGTACGCGTACTCATAGTACTCAGTACATACATATAGAGAATATGTAAAGGAATGTATTTATTTTGTACTTTGCTCTTATTGTTGTTTCTGCGCCCGGGTGTCAGTTGGCTTTATGTATGAAGGTGTGTTTGTGTGTGTGTGTGTGTGTGTGTACACGTTGCGGTGGGTAGGTACTATTGAAGCAAGTTGCAACAATTACTATCGAATGAAATTATCACCTCGTAGATCAATTCTTTTAAGACGTATTGTTATGCCAATCGTTTTTCACGGCTAATTTTCTACCCTGACATTAACGTTAGTTTTGTGCTGTACTTTGTTTTGTAACTTACTTTGTTTTCTTTATTCGAGCATAACGTTTATTCAGGTGTTTTTTTCTCGCTGACGCTAAAGCACCGATCACTCGCGAACATATAGCCGTAGCCAGGAATTTGTCTTTCTCTCTCTCTTAGCCCATTTGAACGCATGTGTTAGAAAAGGATGGAGATAGGGGCTGTCACGTGACTTCAGCCCCTCTTTCTGTCCTTTTCTAACACATGCGTTTAAATGGGCTAAGAGAGAGAAAGACACATTCCTAGCTACGGCTATACTCGCGAGATGTGGTGGAATTGAACGTCGTACAATTGAAATTTATCGATGTTGTTTTTGCTGAAGGTACTATTAAAGCCAATTTAGAATTTTTTTCGAAGAGCAATGGCGTAGCTTAACCCCAATGCTTCAAATTAATATCTGTGATTACTAATGCAGTCTTAATTTTAGCGAGCTAAAACCATCTAGAACTTTGGTGTGGACACTAGCCGTAGCCAGAGACTACCCGCAAAATTTTTATCTTAATGAATTTAACCCTTTCACGGGAAGCGGTAAAGTATAAACATATGAGTACCATTTTATGTAACATGAGATTCAATGGAATTTAAATCGACATATTACAAACGCAGTTGTGTGACCCATCAAAGTTCTTAGAAAAAATGGTTCTTTTTAGAACGGTCTAAGAGAATCCCCTTAAAACTCAAATCCCAAAATGAAAAAGGGTTAACCCTTGTGTGCTGAAGGTGAAGGTATTTTACTCCTTCTGATAACGGCGGTATAGGGGGTTGAATTTTCATACTCAACTTAAGATCATTGCTGATGGCTTATTTTTCAATGTTTTTCAAATCTGTAAAAATAATTTTGTCCGGTATTTTCTGAAAAAAAAAATTGTATACCTGTTTTTTTTTTTTTTTTTTTTTTTTTTTTTTTTTTTCCCCTCCAAATTGTTAGATTTTTAAATGTTTGGAGAAGAAATTTCCAAAAAAGTACCAAGTTCAAATATTCCGTATAAAACAAAACTATATCACGCACGTTTCTTTCATTTCTTTAAATTTTGAAATTATGAATTTAAAATTTGAAATTCTGTTTTGCTCTTAAACACTTGAAAGCCGCAAAATTGTTTAAAGGTTGCCGAGAGTTAAAATTGTCAAAATTTCGACCAGGGTACTTTCTTTTGAAAGAGATAGTACCTCTCCTACAGACCTACACGAGAGTCTTTCCTTTGAAGTTTCCTGGGAATTGAGAGAGACAGAGATAATCCGTGGTCACACTCGGCGGCGACATCAGGAGGAGAGAAAGAGCGATAGAGAAGGAGAGAGAGAAAGAAAGAGACGAGTTCCTTTAGAGATCCGCCACTTTCCCTGCGGACGATGAGTCTCTGAGAAAAATAGAACTCCCTCGAATGGAGATGGAGGGAGGACTGATGTTGACTCACAATAGTCAAAGAAAAAGAAAAATTCCAACTTTCGAGAGAATCCGAGTAACTGACAGAGTTATGAGCGGCACATCGGTGAGGATTCCGCTGAAGAACCGGACGAGCGACGGACAGTTGGACGTTAGAGGGATGGACAAATCGAACGTGCAAGCACAGGCGCCCAGTGGATGAAAATAGAGATTTCCCCGGACATAAAAATTTGTTTTTTTTTTTTGCTTTGAAAGCGTTTTAGCGTTGATATTTACTTGCATAAAATCTTGTTATTTTGAGTACTTAATTTTTAGATCTTACCTGAATGATTATACACATCCCTATGGCACAACCAGGATATCTTCCATCTCTGTTATTTTCCATTTGAATGTATAAGTTAAAGGAGGATAGAAAGAGGAGGTTTTATCCTATATTTATATATTTTTGTTTTGTTTTTGTTTTTTTACGTTGGACAAAAAGTTTACTGGACCTTTTTTTATACTTGAACATTTTTGTAGCTGGATTGCATTTTCTTGGGCTTTAAAAGGCTTTGTACTAATTCATTTCGACGTTTTTTGGCCGTTGAAATTTTTTCCAAGAACCTTTTTATTCGTAATAATTATGTCCGGGAAATCTAATGCCTCGATCCATTGCGAGGCGTATGGATGGATGGGCGAGCGGGCTATGGCTAGCGTACGGAATGGTATTTTTCTTCTCAACTCACAATAATTGCGCGGAATCCAAGCTTTGCCTAGGTTCATCAGTAGGAATTCCAACGAGACATGCCTCACTCAACTCTGGTTTAAAAGACAACTGGGGTAAAAAAAAAAAAAAATAAATAAAAAAAAAAAAAATAAAATGAAAGAGAGGACTTTAAGGAGGTTTAACGAAACGGAGTGCGGTTTAACGTAACTCGTGAATCGAGGACTTTTTTTCTTTGAAAGGTGCCATGCGGTTACGCTCAGTACTCAGTAACGTAATTGGAGGAAGAAAAAGTACGGGAGGTCGACCCTCCCGCCCCCGGAACCTATGAGGAGCTGAACCGGTGCACATACAAATATCCCTTAGCCCTTAAGCGAACTGAAATTCACTGAAAAAAAAAATGTGTTAAATTTACATCCTGAAAAGTGCGGTAACCAATGATATGCTGTTTTTACATCCTATAGGACGTAAAAATAATCGTCCAGACTGCTGTAACTAAGTTTTGGGATGTAATTCAGCATCTCACCAGTTGTTGCACATTTTTATTACATCCAAGATGTTAAGCAAACACATTTTTGTTTCAATGTAGATTTCAGGCCCTCGTCACCGTCCCATTACCCACGGAAATAATGCCCATCAGGGAATGGGGCTATTGCACACTTTTGCTATAAACGATTTCATAGTCGATTATGGCGTAAAAACCTCAAAAAATAACAATGACGGTACTAAAAACTTCCAAAATCCACTCCTAAACTCAATAAACGCAGTTATTTGCACGAGCGTAATGGTGGTCGAAGGCACTAACAATGGGAGATTCCTATCTTAATTTCGTCACTCTTTCTATGTTGACAAGGATGATTCACAGAGTAATTAGTCATCAGAGTGATGATCCACATCCGATGAATGGTGCCGCAACACCTAGTGACACCGGTGTCAAATGAAAGTAGTCTCTTATTGGTCACTTCTTGATGGAGTTTCAGAATAGTTAGATGGGAATCTCCCATTGTTAGTGCCTTCGGTCACCATTACGCTCGCGCAAATAACTGCGTTTATTGAGTTTAGGAGTGGATTTTGGAAGTTTTTAGTACCGCCATCGTTATTTTTTAAGGTTTTTACGCCATAATCGACTATTAAATCGCTTATAGAAAAAGTGTGCAATAGCCCCGTTATTGTAATGGAGATTCATGAAACACTTTTACCCAGGGTTTCGAGATATTTTACACCAGAGGCAGCATTTTTTCACACCAATACAGGTCCATACGTCTTTACACCAAAACCTTTCAAGAGATCCATTCTTCGCCCTGAACACTAGGACTGAACAACAAAAACACCTTCAATAAAATATGAAGGGGAGGGGGTGGGGGGGCCCTATCTCTGAAAATAACGGGATCCCTGAACCGACGAGCTATTGTAAAAAAAAAAAAAAAAAAAAAAAAAAAAAAAAAAAAAAAAAAAAAAAAAGAGAGAGACCGCGAAAAAATCCTATACCAGAGCGAGACAGGTCTCAGAGAGATGATCTTGCAGTGGCATCATGAGCATCGACATTCGCCCTTGCCTTGCGTCCCCCCTCTCCACCCGTCGCGTCCCTGCAGTCCCCATCCGTCCATTTAAGGCTGCATCAAAATAATAATGCAAAGTATACAATATATACGTATATACGCATGTATACTATGTACAATGTTGTGTACTGTGTTGAGTCGGGAGTCGAGAGCATAGTTATAGAGGGTTTCGGATGACATGAGTTCGCCACGGAGCTCCAGGAGCGATTGCTAATCCCGTCCGCGTTTCAGGTCTCGTCTCTCTCTCTCTCTCTCTTGGAGTGGTCCCGCCCGCCTGTCCCTAATTCATCGTCTCAACATTGCTGCCAAACGCGCCATCCCTGACGTAGTTAGTATAGTGCATACATTACATATCGCCTGTACATATCTCCACACAGAAGAAACTGACAAATAAACTGTTGGGATTACTCTACAAACACTTTCTCACACCATTTTTTTTAAACTGGGGGAGACCACCAGACCCCCTTTAAAATTCATGAGGAGACCCTTAGACGCCCCTCTGAAATTCTGGGGGAGACCCCAGATCCCCTATTTTTCATCCAAATCCAAATAAGATCCATATTTGAAATTTTTCATTTTTTCCCATTTTTAACACATTTTATCATTTATTTTAAGGGAAACTATTTATTTTCCCATAATTAACTCAAAAAAAAAAACAAAAATCAAGAAAATAAAATTTTAAAAAAAGTAAAAAAACAATATTAATTAAATTTAAAAAATAACAAAAAAATGCGTTTCAATTAAAATATTCAAAAATTCAATTCAATTTAACCACAAAGTCAAATATTAGATTCAGACACGAATTTTCAATATGGCTCCCATATAGAAAGTTCCAAATTAATCATTACTTTTCCCGAGAAAATAACAAGCCCACTTTGGCAACACTGTACGGGTCTCGATGCTCTGTAACAAGCTTGTTGTAACCTAACCGCGTAAGAGCCTCTGTCCCATTGATTTCGGAACTGGGTCGAGGGGCAAGTGGCGAGGAGAGATATAAGGGGGAGAGGGGGTAGAAGGAGGGGGAGGTTAAGTTCACATAAAATCATAGAAACATGACCCTACCGACAGAGGGCAGGACCACCGCTCCGTGTGCCTTCATTAAACGCGAAATCTAACGCTCGGGTCTCAATGCGTAGATGTACGAGGAGTAAAGATAGCTTAATATTCCATTAATTAGGCTGCAAAATGTGAACGATTGCGCGCAAATGAATTACTGGACTACTGCTGCAGCAGTGCATCAGCGGCGAACTTTGGTCTTAAATCGAAGAAAATTGGCCAAAAAGCAACGAAAAAAATAATTAAAAATCATCCTTTTCGACCTATTAAAGCTTAATTTAAACCTAGTCTGTGTCATTTTTGGGTTTAAGTTACACATATATACTTGTATAACGTGTTTTCTGTGATTAAAAATGGTCTTAAAAGTTTATAAATGATAAATTGATGAAAAATGTACATTCTGAGTTTTGGCCATTTCCCCAAAACATCAAACCCACATTCAAATGTGCTATACTTCTCTCGACCGTATTCTATTTTCATAGTTAGAAGAAGGACAAAAAAAATTAATAAAATGATAAATTTATGAAAAATGCACTTTCTAAGTTTTGGCCACTTTGAAGCAATTTTTCAGCCCATAGAATGCAGCGGCGACGCCCACAAAGGCATTAAATGCGTGCTATCCGTGCATGGGCCGGATACAGGGAATTGTCTTTATCTCTCTCCTCCCATTTGAAAATGTGCGTTAGAAAAGGACAGACGAGGGGGCCAAAGTCAAGTGATGGCCCCCTCTGCTATCCTTTTCTAACACATAAGTTCAAATGGAAGGAGACAGAGAAAGACGAAGACCTGTATCCGCCAATGTATCCGCGTGGTCGGAAACAGATTGAGATTGAATCAATCTAAGTCGAGAGTAGAATCCTAAGGTTAACGAGGGTATTTATAGTCAACCTCTGATTGGTCTGCTGGTTTTAAATTTTAACTCTTTCTCAAAACACTCATTCTTAAAAAGGTGGAGAAATAACGGTGCACACAATCAAAATTGTTGGAATCAACCCGTAAATTCAAAATTTAGTTGATTTGAAGCAAACACGTGCAGGATTAATATGTTTGGTTAATGACAAAGAACGTATATAGATGAATAGAACTTACTTGAGTTTGAGTAAGGCCGAGCGAGGCCGCTAGTTCGGCCCTTTCGGGTAGGGCTAGGTACTGGGTCCTTTGGAATCTCCGATTTAGCTGCTGCAATTGAAGACTTGAATAAATTGTTCTTGGTTTTCTCATTTTCTTTCCCTTCCCGTTTACTCGCAAAGATCCGTCCTCGACCCCGCATTTCTCTGAAATTAAAATCCAAACAATCAGTGTCATCATCGTTCAATCAATCAATTATAGGATGCAATTGAGTCAATATTGCAATAATAATTGCTACATTAAATGGGGCTCTTGCAAACTTTCGCTTCAGGGGATTGAATTGTTGATTCTTGCATAAAAACATGTAAAAATGACGATGATTACATTAAAAAATCACGAAATTCACTCTCAAAATCGGGTTTAATGGCAGAGAGACGCAGGTATCATGGAAGATTCCTATATAAATTTAGACATATTATCTCTGTGTTTCTGTAGAGAAAGTGGCATGTAATAGACAGGAATCTCCCATGATATACCTGCGTTGAACCACCATTACAAACTTGCAATTACAGGGAGAAAAAAGACCGGTACAATTTTACCATCATGATAGCTGATTTTGACCTTAGCGCTCTGGTGACTTTGTCCATCATTCCGGCGAAATTTACCATAATTTTTTGCTAAGGTCAAAATCAGCTATCATGATGGTAAATTATACCAGTCTTTTTTCTCCGTTTATAGCAGTTATGTGAGTTTATTCCTGAATTTAAGACTTACTTAGAGTGTTTTTCGTGATTTTTGCTGGTCTTTCCATAAGATTGGAATATTTATTTGCTTAAAGCAAAAGCTTGCAAGATCCCCACTACCGTAAAATCACCCTTCGAAAACCGACGATAACGATTACTTGGTAATCGAGTGATCCATTACCACCCCCATCTGCCCAACTCTGGCAAGAGGAGCTGTCCGCGATGTAGTCGAACTCTATTCTTTCACTGCAATCATTCATTGTATCATTTGGAACTGAAAGAAAGAAAAAACCGCACTTTTCAAAAAAGCCCTCATATGTAACTTCTCTTCTTCATCAAATAGATTCAATTTTGTCTGAAATCAAGGCCTCTCTTAAAATAGGGTTGTTCATGAAAGCACTTTTTTTTTTTTTTTTTAGAGGCGGAACCGAGTGCAAGGGTCTTGTAACACTTATCGACCCTCGTGCAATGTTCACACTAATAAAACGCTGATGTGATCTCCTTAAACAAAAGCCCCTCACGCTGCACCCGCCCGCGTTCGCTCTGTTATCGAACGATACCCCAAGTCGAGTCGGGGGGTGACCAAGGAATAAGGATCATACAAACAATTAGCGTGCCCGCAATATCCGGGCGCCAATCCCTTCCGAAATTGATTCAAGACATCGAGAGGCACTTTAATTCAATTTTCGACAGATGCATTCGCTCGATACCGCTCCTTCAAAACTTCCTTTATTTTAAATTGAAGCGTTACATCGGTCATGTAATCCAGGGCTGCCGTTTTGCGTATAATCAATGCTATTTTTCTATTCACCGATGATTCCACCGGTTGAGAAAAGATTACACAGTTCAGTTCACTGAAAGACTGTAATGCACGAAAATACTCTGATCTGTAATCTTTCCTTAATCGGTGGAAACTCCGTTGATTAATTAAAATATCCGCAAGTTTTTTAAAGTCATCGACGACTCCACCGGTTGAGAAAAGATTACAGATGCGAGTATTTTAGTTTATTATAGTCATGCACTGAACTGAACTGTGTAATCTTTTCTCAACCGATGGAATCATCGGTGAATTGAAAAATAGCATTGATTATACGCAAAACGGCAGCCGTGATGTAATCTAAAACACTGAGGCGAGGATTCAAGCTCTTCTTCAGCAATACCCCCCCTCCCCCCATTCTACATCTCATTTTATTCTGTTTTTAAGTTTTTAATTTTTTTTTTTTTCATCCTCATCTTCATCGGGGTTTGAAGCCCCCTCCAAAATGAAAGCACCGCGAAATTTGTCAAGTCGCTCACTGATATATAGAAAAGAAACAGGTGTTAGGGAAAATATTGGCAACTTTGTGAGGATGTTTCAAGCTCTGCAGATCACAGCCATTTTCAACTAAAAAATTTAATTTTTTTTTCATCCTCATCTTCATCGGGGTTTGAAGCCCCCTCCAAAATGAAAGCACCGCGAAATTTGTCAAGTCGCTCACTGATATAGAAAAGAAACAGGTGTTAGGGAAAATATTGGCAACTTTGTGAGGATGTTTCAAGCTCTGCAGATCACAGCCATTTTCAACTAAAAAATTTAATTTTTTTTTTTCATCCTCATCTTCATCGGGGTTTGAAGCCCCCTCCAAAATGAAAGCACCGCGAAATTTGTCAAGTCGCTCACTGATATAGAAAAGAAACAGGTGTTAGGGAAAATATTGGCAACTTTGTGAGGATGTTTCAGCTCGCTAATCACAGCCATTTTGAACTAAAAAATTTAAAGAAAAATAACAAAACAAAACAAACAAACAAATAAACAAAAAAAACTTCAACATGTGGAGAGAGCCAATGTCACTTCTACACAATGTAAATTATTGGGGATCAACTTGTTTACATTGTTTAGGATTGGTGGCTCTTTCCACATTTTGAAATAATTTTTTCGTCATTACTCTTTCATTTTTTTAAATTTTTTAGTTGAAAATGGCTGCAATGGGGCAGTTGCAAGAGTCTGAAATGTTGCGTTTTTTATAAAGAAAATGAATGTACCTACTCGATGAGCTGAGAACAAAGATGCCTTTGATTTCTAATGAAGTCCCATTGTTCCGGAGATGAGATTTTGGCCCAAAATACATTGTTTTAAATGGGGATTCCGCGTAGTGACGTCACTCCCCCCTCGATTATTTGCAATTTCACACGAGTGTATCTCCAAAACCAGGACACTTGGGAAAAAACCAAAGGCTCCATTGTTCTTAGGTCATCAAGTACTATCGTTTTCCTTATAAAAAACACAACATTTCAGACTCTTGCAACTGCCCTATTTGAGCCAAAACGTCCTCACTGGTTCCCCCCCCCCCGTGTTTTCCAACATTTTTTCCCTTTCATCTGTTTCTTTTAAGTCGATTGATCTGGTTCGTTTTTTATCTAATTTTTCGTTGATAAAAGTAACAAAGCTTTGAAGAAATTCCAAAGAGAGTCGCAAACTCACGATGCTTAAAAGTTCAAGAACCGCTGACGTTGATTCTTACTAATTTTTAAAGATACTTTAATCATTATTTCTTCCATCCAACATTGTAAATTGAATTACTTAATGAGTCATTTGATGAATTTATATTTTCCATACTTATTTTTGCATTTGTGAGTTGATTAATTACTAGTTTGTCTCTATAAAATAGGAATTCGGTGCTTGATTGAAAACACGGGAAAACGTTTTATCCCAAACCTTAATGTTTATCTCATTCTAAAAAAATCAATCAGATAAAAAAATTAAAAACGATAGAAATTAATCTGAATTATTTTCAAGGCCGAAAATCTTTTAGTCGTCAGCCAGACCTCTTCTGATTCCACGGTTGCCGAAACTTCTTAAGAAATCCTGATATAGCATTCCTGGTAGTTGATTTGAGCTGATTTTATGCCATGCCGTGTATGGCTCGTCAAGTTTATAATCGATGAAATTTAGAACGAAAGGCAGATTTTCTCTTTGACGCGTCTCACAGAAAATCTGATCGTTTGTACTTACAATCATTTTCAAAGCATACACTGAAAAAAAATTTGTGTAAAATTAACCATGAAATAGTAAAAAACCGGCACAACCTCAAGGAAATAGAAAATTATACTATTTTTTTGTTTTTTGTTTTTTGTTTTTTTTTTTTGTTTAAATGTAAATGTCGATGTGAATTAAAACAAACAAACAAAAGTCAAATTTACTATTTCCTTGAGGTTGTGCCAGTTTTTTTTACTATTTCATGGTTAATTTTAAACATTTTTTTTTTTTTTAATGGTAGACTCCCTAATACTCTCAACCGGAAGAAAAGAAATCGCTGGAATTACATTACAAACGATCAGCCCGCCAAATTCTCCTAAAAAACAACCAGAATTTCTTTTAAGGAACACTTCCTTAAAGTTCTGGTCATTTACAAAAGAACATTTTCTTTAAACAAGATTTGACAACGACGCTCCTAGCACCGGCTTATCAACCGTATCTCTGGTCCAATCAAGGAAGTTCGTTCATGAATATTGAGATGAATTTCATCAACTCCATCAACATCGTGAAAGGATTCGATCAGCAATAAATCATCGGATCTCGCGCCCCGGACTAAATGGGAAAAACTCTCAATTTCAACCTTGCGTCTTGATCACATATATCGAGAGAAAGAAGAGGATTATATACATATATATATATATATATATATATATATATATATATATATATATATATATATTATATAGGTGGGAATGGGGAAGAGGGGAAGAGGTGGGACACCGTGGGTTCATATGATGGACGGTTCGGAGTTAAAGAGTTGGGGGTAGACTCCTTTTTTCTAACGCTATAAATATGGGAGGAGAGAAAGAGAGACGATAATGAAAAAATAATAATAATTATGATAATAAAAAGGGTAACGTTGTTTCGTCACGTTCATTGATGCAGCTTAAAGATGCGCGCGCACGTGGAAAAAGTACATTCATTTTACCAGCGTCTTCAGCTTCTGGTTCGATACTCTCGATTGTTCTCGGAGCGGAATGATTTCAAAAGTAGATCGTTTTTTGCATATTCGAATTCCAAGTCAAATACTGTCAGAGCTCGTTTCATAAGTGGATGTGGATCTCACCAGAGCTGCTGTTCCGTGGATAATTAATGACATTTTCCAATTCACCGATGATTTCACTGGTGGAGGAAAGATTACATAGTTCAGTCCAGTGTATGACTGTAATGCACGAAAATGCTCTCCTCTGTAATCTTGTCTCAACCGGTGGAGTCGTCGATGACTATTAAAAACTTGCAGAATCACACAGAGCAGTGGCGTACACTTCTTGGGAGAGGCTCACCCTGATGAGCGTTTGACTGAAAATTGTTCCCCCTTCTCCTCCACCCTCAAAAATTGGTGGTCTGGGGGGGATTTAGCCCCCTTAGCCCCCCCCCTCCCTGCGTACGCCACTAACATAGAGTGCACTGCCCTCAGAATCGACTGTTAAAACGTTTACAGCAAAAGTGCACTACAGCCTCATTATTGTTGAAACATTTTCAATTTTCATCCCATTAAATTTTGTAAATACGTTCACGATACTCTGACTTTTTGATTCTTACAGAATTTTTAAAGCAAATGGAGTAAGGTCACAGATTAACCCAGTGGCGCAACCAGGATCTCTCTTCCCCATCTCTCTCACTTTCTCTATGTTAAATGCATAAGTAGAAAAAGGATAGATATAGAAGGGTTTATCTCACTGTGCATCCTAGTCCAACATACGTGTTTCAATGGTAAACAGAGAAAGATAGAGACATTCTTGTTGCGCTACTGGGTCAACCATAGCTTTTTCGCATAGTTTTATTTTATAGATAAAAAACAAAAAAGTCGACTGCTGAATCAAAAATGCCCTTAGTGATATAAGATACATGGGTTTATGCTCTGTGATGAATGAATTATATCACTGCCATCAAAAGGACAAATTTTGCTCTCCGACGGAGGAATTTATAAATCTACATTTTCAGCAACGCATTGCCAGCAAGATAGAAATTCTAACCGCCTTTGGCGTTCTGTCATAATTTCGTCCGATTTTTGACGCTCTTCAAATTTTTCTTTCGCAAGTCGCAACACACCGCTACCTTCGTATTCGTTCGACCTACCTTCGCGCAAAAAATAATTGGCGCGATGGCGAAAGAAGAACAAAATCTATGCCTCACAAATATTTACGTATCAAGAAGATCGCACTTCTCGTCTGTGACAATAAATGCAAACATTTTGCACGCGTAACTGAAAAAATTTCTCAAGAATGAAATTTCGGCGAGAATCTGACGGCAAATTTTACTCATTCCCATCCTCGGACTTCAAATTCTTTTTTTTTTTTTTTTTTTTTTTTTTTTTTTTTTTTTTTTGGATTCTTTCATGGGAGAAATCATTTTTTTTGCTTCTCTTTCAACTTCAGAACCGAATGATCATTTTTTCACTCAATGATATATGACTACGGTTGTAATACATAATTATGTCTACATGTGAATATTATATTTCCTAATTTTATATACAGGAGATCGGCTGTAGTCACAGTATAGTCCTATCTTTTTCCATTTTTTTTTTATTATTATTTTTTTGGAAAAGGGCTAAAAAACAGAAAAAACAAAGGTCATATAACACCTAAAGCCCCCCCCCCACCCATTTTTATGCAAATGATCGTATCCAGAAAATGGGACCATTTCTTCCGGGGCGAATTTTTCTGGAGAGTGGTTTTTAGCGATAAAATGAGTCGAAAAATGACAATTTTTTTCCATGTTTTTTTCTTTTTTTTCTTTTTTTAAACGCAAAATTTCCAATAAACTCAATCGTATCAGTCACCCTTGCAATTTTTACTTCAGAACTTTAATTTATTTGAAAACTTTAAATCTATATTTTTTCTTCTTGTAAACAAAACTAATAATCGTCATAGAATTCATAATTTTTGAGATTTCTATACATATGTTTTCTGTCGCAAAATATTCGGCGTGTCCTCCTCTATGCAAAGTTACCTATAACTCAATCTTGGTTTTTGGAAGATCAGGTCCCTTTCCCATGACCCGGTCACATGTATACCTTACGGTAAGGAAGTTCTGAGAAGCATGGAAAGCCGAATCGAATCCCCCATGCAAATCGTAAATAAAATTTTCAAATTGAATGTATTATTGAAAAATATGTAGATCAACAACTGAGATAAAAGTAAGCAAAAATGGCTTAAAATTGAAGGTCAAATAATTTGCTAGTGGTTGAATGTTATACTTGGTTCAAGGTCAGAATTTATAAGAGAAATTGGCATACAGCGCAAAACGCGGCATTTTGTTAAATCAAAATAATAGTGGCGTCAGATTAACGGTGAACTGTTGTGCATAGGTGAACAAGAAGTATGAATCAATTATTGTCTGCGAAGGAAAATATATGTAACGCAAATGAGACACCAGAAAAAAATGATAGCATTAAGTACCTAGTAATGTCGAGCCTTGAATTTCGTATTAAAACTAAGGAGGTAGACTATTTTATAAAGAAACATTTCCGTCTAGAAATTAATTGTCTTGTATAGTGGTCGGGAATTGTTGTCGTTTGGTAAAGAAAATAAAGAAGAATATTAATAGTAAAAAAATTGCAAAAAACACTTAGTTTTGCAAGATAACGAGATTTTGAAAAAATGTGCAAAGTTTATCGCAATATTTTCCGAGAGAAAAACCAAATTTTTAAGGTATGTAAAAAAAGGGGTGAATTTTGAATGTTGGAGAATGGCCTTAAACGAATCGAGATTATGAACAATCGATGACAAGAACGAGAGGTATAAGTAAATAAGAAGCGGTAACACCCTCTCACTTCCCCTCCCCCTTCCTTCTCGTTTCCTCCATTTCACCGCGCCTTTTCCTCAATGGATTTTCTTTGAGCTTACGCCCGTAAGCATTTTATATAAATCTCTATGTGCCATCCGACAGCAAGAGTCATTGAGAGCTGCCCGTATCCTAAACCAGTTTCTTTCCATCAAAGTGGTGAGAATATCATTTTCATCTAGAGGTGGCAATAAATGTACATGTGATACAATCGATGGCGATCCGACTTGACTTCTGTGGGCAGCAAAATTTATGGAATGAACCTCATTAATATGCGCGCGCAAAAAAAACACTGGCGGTGTTCGCTAAACCGCCCTCTCTCTCTCTTTCTCTCTCTCACTCACTCTCCCTCTCTCTCCATCTCGCTTTCTCTTTCTCATTCTGATTCTCTCTCTCACTCCCTCTCATTCTCTCTCCCCCCTCTCTCTCTTTTTCTTTCTCACTGTTTCTCTCTCTCTCTCTCTCTCACTCCCTCTCACTCTTTCTCTTTCTCTCCCTCCCCATGTCTTCATTTTTCTTCCTTTCTTTATTCCTTTCTTCTTTTCTTTTCGATACGCCTTCACTTAATTATTTCCCATCGATTTTTGTAGTTTTCTATTTACTTCTGCATAAATTTTCAGAGACAAATAGCGACGGAGCACTTCGCTAAAATACTTATGGAAGATTTTGAGGCAGGCCGAATTCTCGCGGATTCGTCTAAATCGTCACATGGTGTTGAACGGTGAGCACCCTCCGCTTCACTTCCAAGCCACACCCTACCTATCCCCCTGTGTTTACCGAATGTCACTGTTCAACATCACGCTATGATTTTCGACGATTTTGATGAATTCGCGAGAAACAGACATGCCTCAGCCTCTGCTCCAGCCAGTTAGTACTCCGTCTTCACGAAGAAAAAAAAATCGGTTATAAGAACTGATGAACTTCGGCTCATATGGAACACCGAGGTGTTCGGTTACAGTAACCAAAGTTTTCGGTTGTGAGTACCGAACTTCAGTTAGGAGTACCGAAGGTTTCGGTAAGTGTGATTAGTACTATGGCTCACATTCCGTTCCTACTGAACCACTTAGGTACTCCTAACTGAAGTTCGGTACTCACAACTGAAAACTTCGGTTACTGGAACCACACACCCTAGGTGTTTCATAAGAACCAATTTTTTTTTATCCGTGTTTATTTGTCTCTGTAAATGTTAATCCAAACATAACCTCTAACCACAGTTTGAGAACATTTTTCCCTGTATTGCTGTGTTCTAATTATAATAACATGCAATATATGAGGGGGGGGGGACATTATATGTATTATTGCAGGGAGAAAACTTACCATCTTTGGTGGGCGACGGACATTGCTGAGAATAAGAGGTGAGGTATCCATAAGGGCTTTGCGAGAAGGGGTATCCACCGCCGAGGGGCGGCCGCGGGCTCGGAAAACCAGCGGCGGATTCGACCGAATGGTGGTGGGGCACCGACCCGGGTGCGGGTTGGGGGCTCTGGTGACTGAAATGGTGGGGATGGTAAGAGGATCGTATCGTATTATACGGATGTTGCTGAAGCTCAATAAAAGCCGATTTCGAGGTGGGGACAGGTGAGGGGCCAGTATCTCCGGCGCCTCCACCACCGTGGTGGGATCCTGGTGGGCCACCACCAGCTCCTCCAAGATGATGTTGGTGATGCGGGGGCTCCATGTTATCCCCTGCTCCCATGCCAGGGGTGGGCGTACTAGCCACCCCAGGGCTGTTTGCGCCCCGTCCGAACGGGCTGCCTAAATCCGCGTAATTCAGCGTGATGACTTAGTTATTGCACACTACACAGAGAAAAAAAAATAAATAAATAAAAAACAAACCGAACTAATTTAACTATAACTAACACACCCGAACGCGACACGATAGACCAATAGAAAACGCACGGCACTCTTCGCGGGGCTCACGGGGCTGGCTAGTCGCCAACCATCGGTATCGATGACGAAGGTGAATGGTGACGGAACGGAGTTCACTCCCGCGTCACTCCGGCTCGCCGGATATGTGACCAGTTTGCGACTCTGATTGGTCACATCGAAATCAATACGCGGACAACAGCGACGCGACGACGGCAACCATCCGATCTTCTGGATGACCTCCCTTTGACCTGAAACAAAATCAAAAGTAAAACAATTCATTAGTTATTGGTGTTTGATAAACCGCTGGTCTGTTTACTCTGAATAGATTCAGAGACACGAAAATGTATAACACACGGGCATGAAGTAAAATGATGGGACGAACGATTTTCGACCAATAAGAGAAAGAAGGAATAATTTTGGAGTCTGCTTTTAAATAAAATTTGTTTGGCCAATTAACCATCTAAGGGCTCGGTTACTGGTAAAAATAATCAGCTTGTTGACAGTTAGCATGACACTTGAGACCTGACGTCAACATGACGTCAGGTCTCAAGCCTCGATTCAAAAAAACGCCTCTCTTTCGTTTATACCTATAGGGAAGGTAGTTAACTGTTCGTACTCTGGGGAGTTGGAATTGCCTATACGATACATTGAAGGCGCCCGAAGAAAACTTATATTATATGTGTAGATGTGTTTATCCGGAATGAAGATTGAAAAAATGTGAAATAGACTAGAAGAGAAAAACTACACTCGGGCTTGGTCCTTATGTTAAGCTTCGAAAAGGTTTTACTTGCCCAATTGTTGGCAATAAATTGAAGTCTTGAACGTCCGGAAACTTTTTCTCGGTGTTATATTTTTTCAGTGCATTTGCAGACTTGTGAGAAGGGTGGGGGTGGGGGGGGGGAGTCCTCAGGAATTCCAAATCCTCATTTTTTTACCGGGTGTCTTAGATTCAAAATTTTACTTCAACCAGTCAAAAATCTTTATTTCACGTTTGCGAGGTGCGTTTGCGTTTGATTTCGTTCGCTGCTGAGTTTGGTTTCAATCGTTGTTAAATGCATTGCGAGAATTTTTGCGAGTATCGAAAATGCCTCTCTGTTCAGGTTGACAGCGTGAATTTGCTGTCAGCCAGAGCACAATTTGTCATCGCGATCGTGATTGATTGGCGTTTCCGCGGTATAACTCGCGCCGAATTGCAGTGCGACGAATCGCATAAAAATCAGTGAGAGCAATTATTCTGCTCTACGAATGATTTACGAAACAATCTATTCCAAACTCCATCAATCACCATGCAAAAACTCTGTGCCCACAAGACGAAGGGATTTTCGATTGGTTAAAACTGGTGCGAATCCATGCTTGTAGGCAATGGCGTACGTAGGAATAAGTCTCTCTCGCTCTTTTCCCGTTTGAGTATAATGCACTAGAAAAGGAAAGAGATAGGCGCTGAAGACACGTTCGAGCCCCTGTTTTTGTCCTTTCCCTACTCACGTGTTCAAATGGTGAAACCCTGGTAAAAATGGTCCTTAAAAATCCTTGCCCCAATCTCCCTGCAATAAGGATTTCCGTGAAATCATAAGGATCCTCACGTAATTGCACGGAAATCCTTATAAATTCTTGAGGATTTCCATACATTTTCACGGAAATTCTTATGATTTCATGGAAATCCTTATTGCATGGAGATTTGGGCAAGGATTTTCAAGGACCATTTTTACCAGGGAAGAGAGAGAAAGACAAATTCCTGTGTACGCTACTGCTTGTAGGTATATAAGTTTCAAAAATGTATGCTTTAGTGGAGCTGTTGCAAACTTACTGTAAATAAGTAAATACAGTAAATAAGTATTAATTATATCAAGCGTGATATCGAAAGGAAGGGTTCAACCTCTCTCTCTCTCTCTCTCCCTCTCTCTCTCTCTCCCTCTCTCTCTCCCTCTCTCTCTCCCTCTCTCTTTCGCTCTCTGAATAACTTCTCGGTAATTCTAAAGAACTTTGGAACGTATGTTTGGATGATAAAACCGTAAAATCACTAAAGCGATACCGCGGCATTTGGAGACGACACGACGACGCCTTTGAGCCGTTGCAATTGCACCCAAAACAATGGTGACCCGGATTTCTTTGTCCTCCAGAGCCGGATGGCAGACTTCTAGGCTATGCAGGAAGAGGGGAGGGAGCGAAAGAAGGGAGGGAGATTCGTAGATCACATTCATTTGACCTGTTGAAAAAAGACTCGTAAAGGTCCTATCCTCCTCCCCCCCCGCTTTAAAAAAAATTAATTTCAAATCGTAAAAATAAACCCGACCGTTTTTCGAGAGCAACGATTCCGAAAAAGGCGGAGATGTAGGGTGTTGTGTGAGTGTGGAGAAAGGGGGGGGGGGTGCGTTAGAGGTTGGAAATCGACTCCTACGAATAGAAATGAATGAAAAGGGCTCGCTTGAGTCGCGTCTAGACGCTAGAGGCAGCTTATAGGGAGGACCACGCGGGTGGGTTGCGGAGGAATTGTCAACTCCCTCTAGGTTGAGGAAGTTGTGGATATAATATCCGTTTCCCTACCCTTTCGCGGCCGCGAGAGAGAGAGAGAGAGGGAGAGAGAGAGAGAGAGAGAGAGAGAACGAGAGAGAGAGAGAGAGAGAGAGAGAGAGAGAGAGAGAGAGAGAGAGAGAGAGAGAGAGAGAGAGAGAGAAAGAAAGAAAGAGAAAGAGAGAGAGAGGGGATGAAGCGAAGGGATGTAGTTAAATAATAATAAAGAAGGAGAGAGTGAAAGAAGGTTATAGGTTGAATGATCGAACTACCCTTACACATATGTATACCTACCCCCAACATCCGACTGGAGAAATCCCTTGATCCTTTTAATCCGTTTACTACGCCGAGATTTGCCGCCACGCGCGCCGTAAAGTAGTATGAACTTTACGGGTTTCAGGAGAGAAAAAATGTCACTTATACTTAAACCTTGTTTCCACTCGAAAAGTTTTGTTGATTCGTAATCAGCATCCAATCTATATATATGATATTGTTCTTTCAATCGTTGAAATTGATTTACTCAGGGTACATAAGGCAAATAAGATGTGCTTTGAGAACGCATGGTAATTATTTTTTTGTTTATTTTTGTTTTGTTTTGGTTTTTTTTTTTTTTTTTTTTTTTTTTTTCATTTATTTAGGGGTCATTTTTAAACCATGCACGCGCCACTGTGCGCAAACGTTGTAGGACGTGGATTCGTAGGGTCGCCAGTTGATATGTTTTTTCGCGCCGTTAGGACACTCAACTCAGGACTAGGACTTTTTGAGCTGTGGTTGATTTCGTTTCCGGCGGTTACATCTACTGCAGTGGCGTAGCGTGCAATTTGGCAACGACGTAATGTGTCCATTTAAACCCGTGTAAAAAGTCGAATGCAAAGATGTTCACCGAACCCCCCATCCCATAGTTCGGTCGTTTTCATGGGTTTAAATGGACACAATACAATTTTGCAAAATTGCACGCTACGGCCTACGCCACTGATCTACTGGGCCAATGAGATCAGTGATGGGCAAAAATCATTTTTTGAAACGGCGTTGAGAGAAATCATGCACTTCTTTAAGAGCAAGGAAACTCGTTTATTTGTGACAGTTTTCCTTGCGTGAAGTAATGTTCTATTGCATGAAGGAGAATCACTGTCACAACAAGGAATCTTTTACTTGTAGCAGCGGATATTTTCCTTGGGTTAAAGGAATTTCCCCTCAGTCAATATTTCACTGTGCAATTTCTTCAACACAAATGAAATACACCTTGGATTAAAAAAAGAATTCTCTCAGTGTAACCGTATGAAATAATAATTACTTAAAAGTATTCGCATTTTTCTCATATTATTCCTATTAGTAAATCAAAGTTAGTAAATCTTATGACAGATGAATATGCTGGAAGTGTCAAAACTTCAATTTACTAATAGAAGTAACATGAGAATGATGCGAATAATTTTAGTTAATTTATTCATGGTTGTATTCAAAGAGTTATTTTTGCCCGTCACTGAATGGCATTATATTCAAGTTTTTGAGACATTTAAAAGACCCAGTTACGATACTGCTAAGTTTACTTATTCGTTTGAACTTTCGGCGACCGTTTGTCCGAACATAAATTAATTTTACAAACGTCCTGTGTCGTGTAACCGTTTCTGAATAAATATGCATGTTTAATCGGGACTTGCAGAATCAACGATGTGGTGATTGGTGATTGATGATTAATTGGTGAGTGATGGTGCGAGTGGTGAGTGGTGAGCGCCGCGACAAACGCAAAGTGACAACGGCGAGGAGTTAAGGAGCAATGATGGACAGTTTTGTGTCGCGATATATTCTTCCTTCACCCCCGCAACTTTACTCATTAGAACAATTCCCTGCGAGGAAAGAGATGTAATTAAGCGTGTCCGGGACGCTTGAAATACAAATCTACCACCGAGCACCACCAGTGGCGGCTCGTGCAATCAGGCAACCGTGCACTTTTGCCATTTAAACGTATGCAAAAAGATCGATACTAGGTGAGGCGCTACGCCTCACCAAGTAATCGATTATTTTACACAGTTTTAAATGGAGGAAATCCATTGTTGCCACATTGCACGAGCCGCCGCTGAGCACCACACAGTACACGGTGCAAATCGGAACTGTTCGTATTCCAAGAAAGGTTGGCAACCTGCAGTACATATGATAGGTTTTTGAAATTTAAAATTTATTTACGTTATAGTTAATTGATTTAATATGAAACTTGATTTTTTATTTATTTTTTATTTTTTTTTAAATAAATAAATCGCACATAATGTTTAAAATAAATTTAATTTAAAAAAAAAAATACGCGATTTTGATACGTCGCGTCGCAGGTAACTTGCAATCAGCCTGCTGCATTTTTTTGCCATTGCGTTATGGAGGGTTGAATTTGGTGTAAAATCGCGTGTAAATCACACTTAGATCATCAAATTGTCTCAAAATCCCACTCATGAACCCACAAAAGGTACTTCAAGGAAAGCCTAAGATGGCGGTTGAAAGGGCGAATCAACCCTGCATGCATGCGCCATGAGCAGCAAAGATGGCCGACATTGGAATTTGGCAAAGTATATGAATACTTATCTGGCGTTTCCTTTTCAGAACTTTGTCAAATCGACACAAATGTGATATATATTCACCATATTAATCACAAGATATAACGAGGAAGTAATAATTTACCAGAAAAAACACACAGTATGACACAAAATGTAGGTACAACGAGAAAGTGAGTCGTTTGCTTACATTCTGCAACAATATAAATTGTAGTCGTTGGCCAACTTTTGGTTCTCGTGGTGCATGCCATGCAGGGTTGATTCGCCTGTTCGACTGCCTTCTTCGGCATTACTTAAAACGATTTCAGTGGGTTTATGAGAGGAATTTGAGACTACTTGATGCTCTCAATGTAATTTTCACGCGATTTTACACCAGAATCAACCCTCCATATAGCTGTTGCAAAAGAATGCAACAGAGCTATTTCTCACAGATTTTTCGGTTTTTCACGACTAATTTATTCTTTTGTAAACTGGAATTTTTTCTTGAATACATGAATAAATTAGGTTATACAGCCTTGATTTTTAAGGGTGAATATATTGCATTACCTTTCTCTCTAAACTGGATTGAAATTAGGTAACTTCCTCCTCCCAATCTCCCTCCATCCAAAGCACCAAGAAATGAGAGGCACTTCAAATTAATAACTTTATGTACACGTTATACACTGAAAAAAAGATGATCAGACGGACGCATAGCAATAAGTGTACCTATGTAAAGGGATACTAAAATTACTAGAATTCTAGTGTTTGTGCCGTAGTTCTTGAACATTTTTAGTAAATTCTAGTTCTATGACTATATTTTGGTATTATCACCGGAACGTTCTGGTCAAAGTACTAGACTTTCTGCCGTTCACATATTGTTGTGCTTCTGGTAATATGACTAGAACCTGGTATCATGACTATCGCTTTTTTTTTGCTATAGTAATCTTCTAAACAGCTATTCTTTTTGTCACGGAAAGGACACTGTGTCTGAAAAAATGACATAATCTAAACACTTATGGTCGGAGGAATCTCAAAAGCTTAGAGGAAGTAGAAAAAGAGCTTCTCTTTAGAACAACCCATTGGCTCATGGGTTCAACAAGAAATTCATTAAGATGTAGCAAAAAAAAACGAAGCTTTACGGACGGAACGCTGACGAGTCACGTCCGTAACACTCATTTTTTTACAATATTTCATCGAAATTTCACACACATTTTAAACTAACGAAAAAATCGATGGTTCAGTAGAAACCATCTTCTCAGGGGCGCCATTTCAGATTTTCCTTGGGGGGGGCAAGAAAATTTGGATGACCTTTTTTTTTTTTTTGGCCGTGCATCTTGAAAAAATCTCTCTGACTTGAATGGGGGGGGGGGCTCCATAAATTTGGATGTCCTCTTCTTTTTTTTTTTTGCCGCGCATCTTCAAAAAATCTCTCTGACATGATTTTTTGGGCACATTGAAAATCCTTGGGGGGGGGGGCAATTGCCCCCCCTGCCCTCCCCCAAATGGCGCCCCTGCATCTTCTTCTATACTTCAGAAATTTTCAGAAATTTTTTAACATTAAACTTCTTCATTTTACTAGATTATACGATCAAAAAGACCGGTGCAACTTATGGAAAAATGGATATTCAATGGATATTCAAGAGACGTCAAAAATTAAATAAAAACTTTTGGAACACCGAAAAAAAAGCAGTAGTCATAATGCCAGATTCTCGTCATATTACTTACTATAGAAGCACAACGATATGTGAATGACAGATAGTTTAGTACTTCGGCCAGGAAGTTCTGGTGTTAGTACCAGAATCTGGTCATAGAACTAGAATTTCCTAAAAATTTTCAAGAACTATAGTACAAACAATAGACTTGTGGTATTTGTACAACTTCTTACATAGGTTCACATATTTTCATGTTTCTGTTAATCTTTTTTTTCTTTCAGTAAATTAAAGAAAAAAAAAAAAAAAAAAAAAAAAAAACGGCAGATAAAAATTGCGACTTTATATGTTATGAGCACAATCTGTTGAGTTGCTTATATTCGCTTTCATAGAGCTTGAAAAAATGCTGATTCACTAGGTCATGCGGTAATGAGTGAGGACTTGAGGAGTGACACACATAACGCATGATGTTTTGTAAGAATGCGCGTGAGAAACAAATGTTCAAACAATTAGTCGCAGGACGCATCGCGAACACCCGCATCACGATAACCGAGCAAAAACAATAACGTGGAACGAATACGTTGCGATACTGATAGTATCCTGACAGTAACACCGATTCACTGATACAATCTCCCCAAGTTCATGAATGAATATCCACCCAATGTCGAGCTGATCCCTAATCTATACATCGAATGTCGATATCTCCTGACATGACGGTGGCATGACAGTTTGTCCAATACATAGACCTGTTTGTTTAGTGATGATGTCACGATCAAAATTTGATCCAAACAAATGTGCTTTATTATCCCGATCACTTTCGTAGATTTACCCGTAAGAAATCAGATCCAAATTAGTTAATGCAAATTTCAGTTTTCTCAAATTTTATTGCACCATCAGATTCTACGTGCCTTATAACCCATATGTGCCCATATTTGTAATTTTTAGGTGTTTTTCTCAAAAACACAATATGAGAACTGAAAACACGAAAAAAATTAAAACAAAGAGATTTTTTAGGGCAGCTAAATTTTACGAGCTAAAAACTCCCCAAATTGGTTTTTGAGTAAAATTGGTCCAAATTGACTGACATTTGGTCCAAAAATAACAAAACAAGTAGGTCGCTAACGACCCACTGCGGGCATATATGGGATAAAGTTGACGAATGTCGATAGCTCCTGACATGACGGTGGCACGACAGTTTGTCCAATACATATTCTGTTTAGTATGATGACTCGTCAGGATCGAAATTAGATCCAAACAAATGCTGCATCTATAAAACTCTCGTAGATTTTACCCGTAAGGAATCAGATCCAAATTTTCGAATGCAAATTCATGCGCCTGTAAACGACCAGTTTTCTCAAATTTGATTGCATACAATTAGATTCCACGCTCCTTAAAGTTTCTTTTACCTTCGACATATTTCATCGAAAGATCACGAGTGAATTTTCAATCACGCTATATTGAAGCAGTTTCCGGAAGAAGGGCCAAAAAACAATGGGTTTGCTTTGCCCGAGAATTTTGCATTGTGAACAAATAGAAGGTTTCAGCTGAAAAGCACACCTGTTGTTTTATGGACCCTTCTTTCAGAGACGTTCTCAATTAGATCGGAAGATGTCCTATGTTTTGTCCTTGTCTTACTCACGGTCTCTTATGGGCGTATCACTGCCATGACACTCAATAATCCTAACCTATCTTCGTATCGAAGCTTGCTCGAAGTGTAACACGTGGTGTGATGGTGCCGATCAGCCAATATTGTAGAATTTTGAGCCCATAAGAAACAGTGAGTGAGACAAGGATAAAACATGGGACTTTCTTCGCTTTAACTGCGTGATTGTAAATTAATGCGCGCGACGTTTCGAAAAAAAAGTCATCCAAAATTACTCTTTAAGAAACGTGGATTACATTGGTACTTACAATAAAATCTGCGAGAACTTGTTGTTTGTTCACGGAAAAAAACTACGTTGAAAATAACCATACGGATACCTGATTTTGGCACCTGCTAGATGTTATGATAATGTTAACTAGAAGTATACTATGTTTTGACTAGGTACTAGGTGATGTTACCTGATTGCATGTCGAATTCACTCGAAGTATCGGTAAATGTACCATACTTCTGGTCAAGTTTACCATAACATCTAGCAGGTGCCAAAATCAGGTATCCATTTGGTTATTTTCACTAATATTTTTTTTTTTCCGTGTTGACAGAAACTTACGTTTAAAAACGTGAATCCTGTTTCTGATGGGAAAACTTCCGAGAGCGAATGAGATGGAGCATTATTTGTTTGGATCTATTTTTTTTTTTTTTTTTTTCGTGACGTTGCACTAACAAGTCTATTTTGCCCAACTAACGTTCAATCCAAAATATTTTGTCCAAACATTCGTGGTCCACACAAATTCCCGACATAAACTCATGGGACCGATACACGTTTTTGTCCAACTTAAAGGCTTTTGTCAAAATATGTAAGAATTGGCAACTTCTCTTTTCAGTCATTACAACGAAAACGTAACCTGAGAGGTAAAAATAAGTAATACATCTATTTTTTAAAGAATTTTTTTTTTTCATACCAATAACGGACCTAGTGAAATTTAATGGAAAAACTTTTTTTTTTTTTTTTTAGTTACCTATATTACCGTAGAGAAATTGCAAAAGATTAAGCATCTATTTGATGCTGGAATTTTTTTTTTTTTTTTTTTTTTTTAACAAGACTTTGAAGGAGAAATTGTTTTCTTAATATGGACTTAATATACCTTTGGTCAATGGGTTTGTTGTGTACTTTTGCTGCATCAATATTATGTCACATTGATTCTATAACGTACGATTCGGCGAAAATATCGTTGTGGACATTGAAAACTTTCAAAATCCACTCATTAACTCAGGAAAGCACTTCCATTTGAAACAACCCGCGCTACACTAGACAATTATCAACAACTTACAACTACATCGACGGAACCGGTTTGTTTATGTAAACATCAACAGAACTTATGAACATTTGAATGTTTTGTTCGGAATCTGAACTTCAGATGCATATACAATTCTTGTATTATTTTGTAATCTTTGATAAACCAGAAAAGACCAGATAGTAAGTAAATGCAGCCAAGATTTCATGTAACCAGAAGGAAATGCCATCATTTTGTAGCTACGATGTTGTTCACTTATACATGGTGAATCCGTCTATGTATAGTGCCGGTGCAAATAGTATGTCTAGTGTAGAGCAGGGTATTTGAACTTGAAGTGATTTACTGGGGAAATGAGTGGTTTTTTTTTAAAATTTGAACGTTTTTAATGTGCGCATCGTTATTTTGGCCGTATTTTAAGTACGTAATAATCAAAGCTCTTTATCCTTGTAGCAAAAGTACGCAACAGACTCATTAATTAAACAATCGGGCCATTTTACCTCTTGGACATTTTCCTGCGTAGACAAACTGACCTTCCTCATGAACCAAAAACGATGTTTGACCAATTTTGCCCTTGGACAAAAACAATTGAACCTGAACTAACTGTCTGGTCATCCTCTTGACGAGTTAACTCAACATTGGGGCATAGTACGCAAGCAAAGGCCCGATTTTTTTCTTTATGAAGCATTAATGAACCTAACTTTTCTGACAGGCATTCATCTTCAAAATAACATCAAATTCATAATTTTATTATTTTATATTATTCCTCATATTCTATTGCTTTCGGTTTAAGTATGGTCTATAACAGCAACAACCGGTCCGTTAAATTGGCTTCAAATTATTGACATAAAATAGGTGTTATTTTTAAATTTACTCGGAGATTGTATTCCTAAGGTATAAAATCAATATCCGCAAAAAGTTGCAAATAATATTTTCAATTTAAATGCCGAAATTGCTATTTATTGAAGGGGTAAACTTATCAAAACATTGTTCGTCTCGAGCCGCGGTTGCTTCTCTTGACACCGACACATCAACTTTATGGTGTTTTGTGGGACCCTCTTATAGATCCTGCCTTAATTCAAATTGATGTGAAAGTAGTTATGAAATTTCAATATCTAACCTACAAATTGCTCGATTTGCGAAAGGCATTTTTCAAAAAAAAACTTTGATTCTTTTAAGAAAATAAAAAAAAAACAACAACAAGAACAAAAGTTGCACTACACATTTTAAAGGTCTCTTTGCGTAAATTAAGTCAGTCATCGTCTCGAATTGCGATATCTGTATGTATCTATGTATCTATTGCGAATAAATATCTGTAGCTAGCTTCCGTTTTATGCTAACTGGCGGTATACAGACAGAAGCAGGGTGATTATGAGCGTTCAAAAGATAATAGGATCGAGTTAATATCGACTCAATAATGGTAATCCTTACAGAAGGCGCCTTTTACATTCCGATAGAAAAAATTGTCTCAAAACATATACCTCCCTTAAGGAATACGATTATAGAGACGATATATTGACTCAATCCGATTACAATTCTAAAAGTCGTAATAGCTCTGCAGGTTTTTTCAGCGTTTCGCAGCATTTTATAGGAGGCTTTCCATATAATTTCACATTTAAAAGTAGGATCACAGATTATTTGGCACCAAAATTCTTTTAAGATTTATCAAAAAGAGAGTTTTTTCGTTTAAAAGTTCCTTCAATCAAAATGTCTCAAATTTTACTTCTTATGACTTGCTACGAGCACAAGCTTAATTTCAATTAATTTTACGGAGATAAATTTGAAAAAAAAAAAAAAAAAAAAACAGAAAACGTGAAAGATTCGAAATTTTTACAGTAGTGTACTTAAATATTATTACTGTTTCATTGAATAATCCTTCGTATCAAGCTTTTTTTTCTTTTTCAGTCAATCTTAGAATTTATATCACTAAAAAATTCACTGATCTCTCCTCGGTCGCGTAAGCAATTAAAACGTTTAACTAAACTTGGGCATTGTTAAAAGAAAAAATAAGGCAATAATAATAAGATTAAATATTGAGTTAAGTAATGACTAGTGATTAGCGAGTCCACGTGCGATTTTTTTATTTTTTATTTTAAGCTAAATATTATTCACCAATTTTCCTGCCAAGATGAAAATCAGGTCGGTAAAGTAAAAATCTGGATTCCAAAAAAAGAAACTTTTGCACCGATTTGTCCAGAACCAAAAACAGAAAGCAGAGTGTAAAAATGATCAGTGGCGTCGCGTGCCATCTGGCAACAATGCAACTGCTCCATTTAAACTCATTAAATGTATCGAATTTTCCTTGTGCACTGTGCACCCCCTGAATTCGATCTTTTACATGAGTTTAAATGGATAGAATACGTTGTCGCCAAATTGCACGCGACGCCACTGAAAATGATCTGCATGAATGAAGTTCTAGTGAGGATTTTATTAATTCAGAAGAACCATGAGAGTCATGCATTGCGAAAACAAATTAGGTAATTTAACAGTCTAATTGTTAAAAATTGTGAGTACTAACGCATCTGTTGATTTAATTAACCATTTTGTTGATTTTACAATCCAATTTGAGAAATCAACAATCCAAATAGGCAAATCAACAATCCGATTTGTTAAAGTAATCAATCTAGATTGTTGATTTAACAAATCGGATTATAAAGTCAACAAAATGGTCAGTCATAAATCAATAAATGCGTTTGTACTTAACATTTTTAACAAATAAATTGTTAAATTACCTAAATTTTGTTCTCAGTGTGCGCTATTTGGGCCCGAATTTTTCCCGCGCATGCGTTTTTCATTCCAGCTTGAAAAAACTCGAATCGATACGAAGATTTCGGGAGAATTTTTCAACGCAATAAATAATTCATTCGATGCGTATTGAAATTTTTGTAAATTTTGCTCCGGCTTTCTATATGGTCAAAATTCAATTCCCTGGTGGCAATTAGGGTTTCTACGCACACGACAGACTGCCCGAGTGCATCTTTAGTCCGTTTCATCATCCATGAATGAAATTTAGAGCTAATAAGAGGCTCATTCAACTGCGAGTAAATATTTTATCCATTCATAGATAAGTGTTTATTTTGCTTCATCATCCCATGTCCCAATTATTTATCTTTTTGACAGACCTGTTTGTTCATTCCATTAGCTTCTGAATGGTTCGGCATTCAAGCGCATTATTTATTTTCATTTCCCGACTTATTTGGGGGTTAGGTGGTGTATATATGCTTGTATCACTCTCCGAGGCCAAAATCCCTTACATCGATTCTTCCCCGGTCATTCTATTTCATACTTTCTTAAATTGTTTTATATATTCATTCGTACATCAATTTATTTGTTTATTTATTTGATATCAATCGATATTTTATACTCCAGACGTCAAACCCCTCTCAAATTTCATGCCACCAATGCCTCAACCGCCCGCGCCAACAATCAACCACTCAACCACAGAGTTGGGCAAATGGGGGTGGTAATCGATTAAACGATTGCCGAGTAATCGTAATCGCCGTTTTTTCGGAGGGTGATTTCATGGTAATCAGGGCTAATTTTTTACAAGTCATCTATCTTATTAGTTGCAGAAGAGTTAGATCTAATCGTAAAGAGCCTAAAATTTACTATTCATCTGTGAAGAATGCATTTAATTACCATCCAAAGGTTTGACTATTACCGATTACCCAGTAATTGTGTAATCGATTACACTCCTATTTGCCCAACTCTGCTCAACCACATATCCAAAACTGCAACGTTTATCAATCACCCCTGCAATCTATATTCAAATAAGCGTACTTTAACTAAAATTTACTAGCATCCGCGATGACTTAGTAACAATATCAAATATATACTCCTTAAAAAAAAAAAAAAAAAAAAAAAAAAAAAAAAAAAAAAATCAATTATAATACATTCTTGTTAAACTTTTTATTTATAATTTTGTTAAAGGTTGCAAGAATTCGTTGGTGCTAAGGCACCTAATAAAATATACTACTACTACCATTCATTTACTCACTAAATTTCTATAAATATGTTCTTCATAACCTCTTACTTGCTAATTTTATACGTTTTATTCATTGTTTCCAAGCTTGTCATTATTTGTCTGTCAAACAATTAGGTTAGCTTCTTATTAATTCAGTTTTTATATGTATATGCTTCAATACACCCCTCCAAATCTTCAGTTTACACGCGTGTTAAAAACTTCATATTAAAAAATTAACGATCACCAACAAGAAGATTATTTTAGTCCAACGTTATGAATGTAAACGGAAACTCCTATTATTTATTTGTGCTCTTTTACTTGTAATAATTGAAAAAAGTTCTTGAAATTAAGGCTAGCTTCTTTTGTTTTGTTTTTTGGTTTTTTTTTTTGTTAAACTAAGGTTTGCACAAGCCTGGAGAGAGAAAAATTCGATTTTCTCAGTCACAGAAAGCTTACATAATAGCAAAAATGATAACGATAAAAAATCACTCATTTAGAACGCAGACTTTGACATTTCTAACACATTCATCAACACTATTCTCTTTAAAATGTAAACTCCATTTGATGTTTATTAATGTTTTCTTCTTGTTTTTGTTTTTTGCTTTTTATCTGCAAGCAATGATTATAAACTAAAAATAAAACCAATTTAATTAAAAACGTCTAGTGTATTTTTGAATATTCTTGACAAGCAACTTACGCGCGCTTGATTAAAATTAATTGTATTGTATATAGCATGATACAAATCCTTGAAGAAAACCCCTGGTGTAACACCATTTTGTCAAACATTTTGCGACGACATTTTTATTTTCTTATGGGTCATACTCGACTTTATTTTAAGCATATTGCGTTCGAAACTATTTCTGTTTATGTTTTCTAAGAAAACTTTGAAAAAAAATGTTTTGCCTCACGTAACTCTACAGTACCTACATTTCTTCATGGTCTTTAAGAATATATCGAAGTTTTTATACTTATTTTAGACGGTATTGTATAAAAACGCAAAAGAATGGAGGGGTCTCGATTGACAGAGCTTATGGCCAGAATGTGTATTTTAAACTTTGCATGTTTAAACCATGCCTTTTCCTTGTTTTTTTGTTTGTTTGATTTATTTTTTGTTTTTTGTTTTTTAATCCGACCAACGCTCGCAAAGGGTTTTTTTAGTGCCAGCCCTAAATGAAAAATAAAGAAGAAGAAATCACTTCTGAAGATCACACCAGGCGTGAATTATTATATGTTGCAAAACTAATTAATTTCACGATGAAAAATGAAAGTTATAACTAAATTAAAACTTTGCATTTTCTTTACATTTATTTGTTTCATTTTCATAACAATAAATTGATTCATTTTGTTATTCCTTTGTTAGGATTGATTAGCAAATTAATACAATCTTTCGCGAAATTGTCAGATGAAAAATTTGCCGTTAAATTAAAATAAACTCAAGAAAAAATCTTCAAAGTCTTCCCCTCGTATTTCATCTCATATGCCGCGAACGTGGATGTCACGTGTTTTTATTTTCCAATCTAAAGTGTGGACCTAGTTATGGTCAATTTTTTGTCTATTATTCTGATCTCCGTGAAATTTTATCTACCGACAAGAACATTGCATCGGACAAAGCTCGATTTTCCAGCACTGAAGGCCCTTAAGTTCTCCATGAGTAATCATGAGCGATGAAGATTTCATCAATTATTTCTGAGATGAAAATTTTCACAAATTTATTTTCGATGCATAATAACAGCTAACAAACGCCCAAATCATTTTTTTAAGCGCGTGCTCCAGCGATACGTTTCACATTGCGCAGTGAAGTTTAATTAAGTATTTCTCAAAGTAATTTAACATCATAAATTGCGTATTTCTTTTAATTCGTTTTTATTTTTCATTAATAACTTATGACACTCGTGTTGAGTTAAAAATAACCTATATGATGGTGTAAACCATGCCCATTTTTGACTCGCAGCTCATCGACTCTAATTCCATGTGTATAATCGTTACTCAAGTTTACATTCACGCATCAAGATTTCCAGTAGTTTTAAAAGGAATTATTTTCCGTATTAGAGAGGAAATCTTGCCAAATCAACAGAGAAAAGCTTTAGAATGTGTGCCCATAATTTTTCAACTAAAAGTTGGATGAGATAAAATTCTCATATGAGGCAAGGCACAGATTAATCCGGAACGCTGACAAGGATCATTCCGTTTAAGAAAATTCCTCAAAGTTTGAATTATGAGAACAGCCTTAAGGCATCAGTTATGTACAATGTTCATGGAAGCTCGGTCTCCGTCAATTTTGTCTGCGGAATAGAGCATTGCAAACCAGCGTACCTTCCTATATTTTCAGATAGTAGGGAGCATAACCGAAAAGTCAGATTACATTATCTTGTTGAACATCAAACAAGATAAATTAACCAAACTTTTATAACGCCTCATCAATGTTTAAAAAAGACAACACCCACAAACCTAAGATAAGGCACATTTTGACCATTTATATTTTAATGACATTCTATACTTCATAAAACTCCTGAAATGGATGTTTAACCATTAGGTCCTTCTTTTCACTTGTTACAGGAGAAACGTTATGAAGTTAGTTACTTAAAAGACTTACAATTCTACAGTAAAATTGATAAAAGACGTACCTGTCAATTAAAAAAGAGTAATCCAATCACAAAACTTTGATAAGAAACCAAAATTACTGATAAGCACTTTTTTAAATCAGTTTAGTATCCTTCAGGTGCCCGAAACAAAACTTAAACAAACAAACCACCGAGGAAACAATAAATATACAGCAATCAATTTAAAATTAAATTAAAAATCACGTCTTATTCACTGATTTCATGGTCACAATAATTTTTTTGATAAGAACTGGAGTTAAATTGAACACTAAGAAATTTAAAATAAATTAAATTTTTATACATTTGAAAGCCGAAAAGATAATTTATTGAAATCGCCGGTATAAAACGGGGAAAAATTACATAATCAAATTTTTTTTGTCAAACAGAATTAACTGAGCATAACCTCAATTCACTAAACAATTTTATAAATATATAAAAAAAAATTTAAACCGGGAAATACCGGACGAACTTTCGATCGATGGAAAACGTGCATGAAAAAGGAAAGGGGGGAGGGCAATTTAATATAAAAAATGGAAACAACCGGGCGCACAAAATTTAGGGGTAACCGAAATAAGAAAAAAGACGGAAAAAATTAAGAAAAGCACAGGTCACAGGACACTCAAAAAGCACTCGTACGATATTATCATAATTAGCGTCGAAACAATGGACTGATACTTGATTGGCATGGTTTATCCGTAATTAACCTGATGAATGGGGCACCGTATTATGATTTGACAGGAGCGTCATTATTGGAAGGGAAGAAAAAAAAGGAACAACAATAACAACAACACAAATTAAGAAGAATTTTGACGCTGGAGGAACGTGTGCCTCGGCGAACCTCGGTTAATGATAGTCTGCCTTCTAGATTGCTGTCCTTGCCCCGATGCATCGGGTGGGGTGTTACCTGTTGAGGCGACCGAGGGCCCACCTCTCAACGTTCATTGGCTCTCGAGGCTCCCGCCCCCTTCGTCTCCGCCCTAAAGGGGGCCTCACTCAACTCTATCTATTCTGTTTGAGGGCGACGCATGAGGGGACGCCGGCAAAGTCGCGGTATCGCGTCTTGTAACGCTATTCGTCGACTTACCTCAGTCACCTCGCAGTCAATACCGTGGCTCGGTGGATACAGCACTCCCCTTCGTTTGGAGGCCGGTTCACATCGGCGAATACATTTGTGCTAGAATGCCGAGCCGACAAAGACTACGGATTATATTCGTACTTCGGTGCAGTTTGATTCAATCGCGGTTTTGTTCTGTGGAGCTGCGATAATCTTTCCTCTCGTTCTTATTCTTGGTGCATAACAGTCAACGAGATATACCAGAGCTGCAGTTTTGTGTATAATCAATGTTATTTTTTCAATTCACCGATGGTTCCACCGGTTGAGGAAAGATTACACAGTTCCGTTCAGTGTATGACTGAGCTGCAATAATATTTCCTCTCGTTCTTATTCTTGGTGCATAACAGTCAACGAGATATACCAGAGCTGCAGATTTGTGTATAATCAATGTTATTTTTTCAATTCACCGATGGTTCCACCGGTTGAGAAAAGATTAACCAGTTCAGATTTCAGTGTATGACTATACTGCACGGAAATACTCTGATCTGTAATTTTTTTTCTCAATCGGTCGAGCAATCGCTATGACAATATTAAAATGTCCGCAAGTTTTTTTAAAGTCATTGAAGGCTCCACCGGTTGAGAAAAGATTACAGATCAGTGTTTTTTTCCTGCAGTGCACTCATACAATGAACTGAAATATGTAATATTTTGTCAATCAGTGGAATCATCGGTGAATTAAAAAAGCCCCAAAGACGCAGCCACGATTAAAAATTCTTAGGGATATTTTCGTACTGGTTCGGTTTGCTTGCTTCAATTTTTTTAACCTTTTAAGTTTAACACAAAAAAAAACCAAAACAAAACAAAATGCTACAGATCCATTTGAGTTAGGTTTTAAACGAAAGTGCAATCCTTTCCTTCATGGAAGTATTTTTACGATCGAGAAACTGACACATGATAGAAACAAGCAACATTTTTTCACCTGGATGTATCAGAGACCTATGTCCAAATAGACGCTCTAAAACACCCACCCTTTAATTTAAAACCAATTTCCACTGAATTAACTACAAATTTTGATTTCAGGTTTAAAAAAAAAAAAAAATGAGGCGAGCAAACCAGAATCAAACTGTCCATGTTTTGACAATTTACGATATTACTTATGACAAGTATTACAGCCAGTAGCGTGCACAGGACTTTGTCTCTCTCCCTCTTTCCACATTTGAAGACGTGAGTAGGGAAAGGACAGAAACAGGGGCTCGAACGTGTCTTCAGCCCCCTATCTCTTTCCTTTTCTAGTACATACACTCGAACGGGAAAAGAGCGAGAGAGACTAATTCCTGCGTACGCCGATAACAGGTGTATTCAGTGCTGACGTCACAAACTGCACGTAACTGCCTACTGCTTAGTGCTTAGCCCGTGTCAATAGTGGTGGCTTGTGCAATGTGTAACATTGGATTCCCTCCATTGAAACCTTCGTACCATAATCTTTGAAAAGTTATATTTTCACATATAAGTTTAAGAAGCAAAAGATTTGAAAAATGGAGTTACCAAATTTGCGCGAGCCATAGGTACTATACACAAGTCTCGATAAAAAGTTTGCCATTGCTTGGTTTGAAGAGCCAGTGAACACATTCGAGAGAAAGCAGTGGCGGCTCGTACAATCTGGCAACAACATTTACCCTCCATTTGGTTTCATGTAAAATAATCGATTCGATATTGAAGTAGCACTTCACCAATAATCGATTGCTGCACGTAGATTCAAATGGTGTACAATAAAATTGTTACCAAATTGTATAAGAGCTGCCCACTGAGAGGAAGAAGGCGCAGGTGCAGATCAGAAGACTAAAAGCGATAAAAAGAATTTGTATTCAGCGTAATTGATTTTATTTGGAAACCGAGCAACTCAGATTCTGAACTCTGGGTAGCTCAATGTCTCACATCGAGTGTCTACAACAGTACTTTTACCTGTCATGGGTGATTTTTCGTAGAGATATAAAAAGATTTCCATCGTGGTGACTACTCAAAGATAAACACCAACCTTAAAAGCATATAGCGAATCGAATCCGAACAGGATTCAATCGTTCACAATCTACAGCTTGCTTGGTTGAACTGAAATGAAAACCGGGTACCTAAGTTGCGATTTGCGAGACTTGGAAAAGCTCCTTCATTTTAAAATGATACAACCCCAATACCGGCGCGGCGCGTCGGAACAGTTACATACTCATTTCGCTGTCTGTTGATAGTTAAATCCGTGAAGCACAACTACATGGTTGAGCTGACAGCTGAGATAAAAACTTGATCAAATTACGACTTACATGACTGAAAAAGCTCCTTCATTTTAAAATGATACTACCTCAGTACCGGCGCGTCGGAATAGTTACCTACTCATTTCGCCGTCTGTTGATTATTCAATCGGTGGAGCACGGCTGCATGATTTAGCTTAAATTAAACTTGATCATATTATTACTTACGTGACTGATAAAGCTCCTTCATTTTAAAATGATACTACCTCAGTACCGGCGCGTCGGAATAGTTACCTACTCATTTCGCCGTCTGTTGATTATTCAATCGGTGGAGCACGGCTGCATGATTTAGCTTAAATTAAACTTGATCATATTATTACTTACGTGACTGATAAAGCTCCTTCATTTTAAAATGATACTACCCCAGTACTGGCACTTCGGAATAGTTACCTAATTATTTCGCCGTCTGTTGATTATTCAATCGGTGGAGCATGGCTGCATGGTTTATTAGCTGAAATTAAAACTTGATCAAATTATGACTTACCTGACTGTAAAAGCTCCTTCATTTGAAAATAATACTACCCCAGCACCGACGCGTCGGAATAGTTACATACTCATTTCGCCGTCCGTCGTGACATATTATAATGATATTAATCTATTGAGAATTTACTGAACTTAGCTGTAATGAGCCCCTCCCAGGAAAAACTGTAAAGAAATGCTGTAGTCATCTGTTCTTCGTGTCCTGATTGGCTGTCGATTTAACCCTTTCAGATCCATTAGACGCCATCAGAGGGCGGTGAATCATTGAGGCGAAAACGAGGCGATTTCCATGTAGCTACATACTTGGTATAAGTGTAATTTTTAATTTTCTGCTTGAGAAGCTATAGCTGCAAGAAGCAAAGATGAGTATTCTCCCTATTATTCAGTTAGTCTATCATGAGTGGTTCTTGACTACTTTGGAGTTCTTTAAAGAAGCCTTGAGCTTAAGGTTAAGGAAAACTTCATCTTGAAAAACTCATTGGAAGGAGTATGTAGTTGGAGACGTCTATGTGCCTGTGCCAGCAATCCGGCTCGTTTTAAAATGATTCCTCGTGTTTTTTTTTTTTTTTTTTTTTTTTTTTTTTTTTTTTTTTTTTTTTTTTTTTATTTATTTGTTTCCCCAAAACGAGGCTGGAATAAATGACTGCAGGTAAGTATTTTCACGAATGATGCGCTTGCACCTTTGACCCGATAGAGTTGTAGAAATTAGCAAGCCTCAAACTAATCTGAACCCCACCCTTGCGTGACCTACAGAAAATTCCCAATGAACTTCTAAGTTACTATGAAACTTTTTGAAAACCTAACCTAACAACTGTTTTGAGCAAAGAGTAAACAAGAGTCGCAATTGTATGGAAGGCCTGCGTGGTCAACGCAGATAAGGGATCGGAACGCGGGCTGGCCTCTGATTGGCTGTAAGCCTGATGCAAAACCGTTTCAGGCCATGTAGGGAAATTAACACGGGGTTTTCGTTTCGGGACGTTTATCTCGAAACCTGTGCAAAATCTTCTGTAAACAATTAATGCGAGTCGATTTAGCAGAATTTTCCAAACAAATTGATATAGGTCATAAGTGCCACTTTATTGCAAATTCGAGAATACTGTCTCAGTTGAAAAGTACGCACAATAGTGTGTTTACATGCTTGGCGTGCGTTTAAGCAGTGTTTGAGTAACTCACTATTGTGCGTACTTTTCAACTGAGACAGTATTCTCAAATTTGCAATAAAGTGGCACTTGTGAACTATCAATTTGTTTGGAAAATTCTGCTAAATCGACTCGCATTAATTGTATACAGAAGATTTTGCACAGGTTTCGAGATAAACGTCCCGAAACGAAAATCCCGTGTTAATTTCCCTATATGGCCTGAAACAGTTTTGCACCAGGCTTACAGCCAATCAGAGGCCAGCCCGCGTTCCGATATCCCTTATCTGCGTTGACCACGCAGGCCTTCCATTCAATAATTGCGACTCTTGTTTACTCTTTGGTTTTCAGGATGCAGGGCAATCACTTTTTTTAAAAAGAAAAAAAAAAAAAAAAAAAAAAAAAACCATTTCATTACTGACGAAGTGGCTCATGCAAATCACATTTGAAGCATCGAAAAGTCTCAAATCCAATCACAAACTTAGCAAATTCATTTATCAAAATTCCAAAATTCCAAAATTACGGTCGGATGAGCGGGTCATAACCAAAGATTACTTATACATACAGATATGGCATTAGCCATCTCGCCCGTGTTAAGTGAAAAATGGATGAAACGCCGGCCGTGATACAACCGGGCATACAGAGGGGATCATAAAGATTACAGAATTCTGGTTCGAAAAGATTACGTTTCCCACTTTTCCTGTGTTTGTTTGCGGAACTAGAACAAACACGGAACGTGAACAGTGGAACGTGGAATACGGAACAGTTTTGTAACAGACAAACATGGAAAATGTAATCTTTTCTCTGTAATCTTTATGATCCCCTCTGTATGCCCGGTTGTATCACGGTCGGAGTCAACTTAACAAAATTCGGGCTAATGCCATATCTGTATGTATAAGTAATCTTTGGTCATAACAGGCGAGTCCCATCTTATTGCAGCTTCCTCTTCGATGAATCACATTTTCCAACATAGAAAGTTGCGATTAGATGGAACACCCCCATTGGTGCTCGTTCATTCGGCCGCCACATTTGAATTTTGTGAAACGCATTTATTGAGTTTGTGAGTGGAATTTAAAGACTTGTCGATGCTTCCAATGCGTGATTTACACGCGATTTTACGCAGAACTCGAACTCATATAACGCTGTAGAAAAGTTTATACTCAAAGCTAGTTTTAATCCAAAATGCTTCAAATGCTTACTCCACTAATAAAAATTACATTTTGAGGCAAATTGGTTACAGTAACCAACTAGCAGACCTGTTGTTTGTGGGTATCGGTGACGGCTCGTGCCATTCGGCAACAATGTTTTTTTGCCATTTGAACCTATACAAAAGTACCAATTTCTTTCTCAGGGGTTCTAGAGGCGAATTTTCGCGATCGAATATCATAAACAATACCAACCTAACTACATATTCGAGGAAACTCAATTGTGTTTTAGATGTGTTTTCAGGGCATCGATGGCATCAATTCGATTTCAAATTCACCTCCGGACTTGAATTCAAAATCGAATTGATGCCATCGATGACTGAAAACACCGAAAAAGTTCGAAAAACACGATCCAGTTTCGTGTCATCCGCTGTTGTCATGCGTAGGTTCGCAATGGTTTTGTCGAATATATTCGTCGCGAAAATTCGCAAAACGAATCCCCTGAAGATCGATTATTTTACGATGGTTTAAATGAAGAGAATCCGTTGTTGCCAAATTGTACAAATCGTCACAGGTGAAAATGAGATACGTGATAACTAACTTTTGACCCTTTGTGTTACCAAGGTGCGTTTTACACCTTCTGATAACCCCCCTGGGGAGGGCGAATTTTCACCCCCAACTTAAAGCAATTTATGATGGCTTATTTTTTAATATTTTTTCAAATCTGTGAAAACCATCTAGTCCAGTATATTCTCTGAGTAATAATAACATGCTTTGGTTTTTTCATACTGTTCAATTTCGAAATGTTTGGCGAGGAGATTTCCAAAAAAAGGACTAAAGTCAAATATTCCTAAAATTATGTGACCGTTCCTTTCATTTCTTTGAATTTTGAAATTATAGGATGCAAGATAATCCCAGAAACAATCACATACTCTGAAACTGCATGAAATAAGCTAAGAGATCACATGAAAAAAGAATTTTTCTTCTCAAATTTGCGCAAGGGGGAATTTTCCCCACATCGACTTTTTTCCCATAAATATATGTGAAAATTGGATGAATCAACAATGTCTGAATTTTTTTGGAAAGCTTCTGAATACCCTCGTCGAGGCTGAAGTGGAAGCTCAATGTGATTTGTTCAAATTTCAGCTTTTCATCTTTAAATACTGACCTGGGGTGAGAATTTGCCCCCCTTGATAACACAAGGGTTAACCCTACATCATTGAATGCGCCGCTATAGTTGTCGGGTGTAAGGGCGGAGTATTGTATTCGACGAACCACAATCGCGTATAACCAGTGACGTCGCGTGCAATCTGGCAAAGCTGCATTGCGTTCATTAAAACCCACCTAAAATATCGATTCAAGTATAAGTGCGCTGAGCACTTCTATGACTTCGACCTTTATCATGGGCTTGAGTGGACTAAATGCAACGTTGCCAGATTGCATGCGAAGCCACAGTCACGTAACTAAAACTAAGAGAGAAAAAATCCTTCGAGCCGTTTTTTTTTTAGGAATTTCAATTTTTACCCGATTATAGGGGTAACCTCTCCCTTATAATACTCAAATTTTGTTCAAAGGAGGCGGGAACTCCTCTAGAACTGTCAGAAAGAACCGTTCCTGCCAAATTTGAATGCAAATGGACTCATAGGTTAGAAGTTATAATGTGTCACAGATGCAGACAGACATTTTTTGTGAATTTGATTTTTGAGTTCAGGGAGGCCTGAAATGCCAAGATATGGGAAAGCCCCAACTTCCAATTTTTCCATGACGACAATACTTCCTCTCTTTTGGGGTGAGTGAGAAAACTGAACTATGCGCAAGTCGGAGGGATATATAGGCACAATGTAATCTACGAGGGTCGTCTCAAAAGTAAGTATCTTTTTTTTCTAATAAAATTCTATTAACCGTAGAGAAAATTTGAAAACAGTGTTAGACGCGTCGTATCTTCAGCTGCAAGACCCTTTTTTTGGATTTTCGTTATCTTTAAAATTAAACAAATTGCGGTGATTTTACCGCGACCGCATCTCCCGTCACAGGGGGCCCAACATTTTACGTAATGAAAAGGTATCGTTTTTCAGACATAGGGGATCAATATTGTATAAGAGAACAAACATGAGGTAAAAAACTGTCAAAAACTGATGAAAGTGGCATCTAACTTTATTTTTTGACACAGTTTCCTACTTTATTTAGACATTTTTTATACATTTTACACCAGTTTCCTTATTTTATGAGGAGATAACATCAACATTTGGATCTCAAACCAGGATTAAGTGTTCTTTTCTGATGAAATAAGGAAAGTGGTGCAAAATGTATCAAAAGTGTCTAAATAAAGTATGAGACTATGTCAAAAATAAAGTTCGATGCCATTTGAACAGTTTTTGACACTTTTTTTCTACCTCATGTTTGTTCTCTTATACAATATTGATTCCCCGCATGTCTAAAAACGATATATTTTATTGCGTAAAAGTTTGGGCCCACTGTGACGGGAGATGGTCGCGGTAAAACCGCTGCGCCATTTGTTCAATTTTAAAGATAACGAAAATCCAAAAATAGGGTCTTGCAGCTGAGGATACGACGCGTCTAGCACTGTTTTCAAATTTCTCTAGGGTCAATATTTTTTTTTTTTTTTTTTTTTTTTTTTTTAAAGAAAAGAAAAGACTTACTTTGGAGACGACCCTCCTACATTGGGATAATTGATTAATTGATTGACAGAAAAAAAAGGAAAAATTATAATTGTTCCTCGGGAAAATGGATCTTGCTTCTTTCCGGTTTACAAAAGTGTTTTTACTCGTTGGTGAACGACGATGTGCGCAACACAGTCGACGACGGATGAAAAACAGCCGAGTTGATGGATGAAGTCTGTCATTAAAGCGCCTTCTATTCGTCGGTTATGCAAATTCACCTCATCCTCGCTTGTTCCATTACTTCAAATACATGTACGGGTGCGCTTCGTCTATGAGAAACAAGTCACTCTTGAGAACGGATTCTGTAGAATGTAAATTTGCGACAGCACACTATCGCTCGATAATTTCCTAGAGGTAGTTTGTACTCCGTTATAGTACAAAGTCAACACGGAAAAAAAAGAATGGTGTAATTTACCATTCGCATAGCTGATTTTGGCCCCTACTAGAGTTAAGATAAACTTTACCAGAGTTATGGAACATTTGACCAGGAATCAGGTCAATTTCACTTGATATCTTAACTCTGGTAGGGGCCAAAATCAGCTATGCGAATGGTAAATTACGCCATTATTTTTTTTTCCATGAATCTACATAGTTTGATTATCCTCAATGCTATAGTTATAACTACACAGAAAAAAATACGGGTAGAATATATCATCTGCATAGCTGATTTTGGCGTCTGCTAGCAAGTATGGTAAATTTTACCATAATTTAAAGCAAATGCAACGTACCTTGTAGTAAATTATGGTAAAATGTTGGTAAATTTTACCATAATCTGGTGAAATTTACCATACTTGATTGCAGACTCCAAAATCAGCTATGCAGATGGTAAATTGTACCTGTCTCTTTTCCCCCCGTGTAACACGAAATGTTACTCAGCTAATTTGGTGAGTAGAGTGGTGAAAGGGTCTTTCTCCCTTGATTTATCCACAAAATTTAGTCTTTTGAGCTCAGTCGTTTTGAAAAACGCGTGGATATCTCAATTCACATTTCATATACTTTACTCTCCCATCACCGTTGGCATAACTAGCAAATTTTTCTGGGAAGGGATCAGGCTTTGGTCGCAATCCGAATATGAAAGTAGATTTTCTTCAAGATCATCGATTTTCCATTCTATATCTTTCTATTTTTCTTCTTTTCTATTCCAATTTTCCTTCTCTTTCGATTTTCTGAGAAATCGGCGCTTAAAAGCTGCTCGGTCTGCGCGCGGATCTTTAAAGAAATAATAGAGCTGACCATTTTAGAAACAAACCCAAAATACGAGGGTCATCCAAAAAGTAAGGTTCCCTCGTCTATTTCTCCAAAAGTAAGCACGATAGATCAAATCTGTAAAAAGTATTTTATTTCTGATAATCTCAGCTTTCCAGCGGTACCAAGTTTTTTAAATTTGGACCACTGGTTCACTAGAAATTCAATTTTTAGCCGGACAAGTCGCGGCACGTTCCGTCCACCTCTCGACGCGCTATAAATCTCGTCAAATGTTTTGGGTTTCCTGCGATTCGGAAAAAATTATGGAGAGGTGCCTTTTGGAAACTTAAAATTGACTATTTAAGAGTCTTACCTCATTTTTCCACGTAATCACCATTCCGATCGATGCATTTTTCATACCGTGGCAGAAGTTTCTTAATGCCTCTCTCGAAGAACTGCTTTGGTTGATTACGGAGCCAGTCATTAACTGCGGATATCACCTGTTGATCATTTTGAAAGTGCTGTCCACCAAGGTGTTTTTTGAGCTGCGGGAAGAGATGATAGTCACTGGGAGCAAGATCTGGAGAATACGGAGGATGGGGAAAAATTTCGCACTCTTCTCTTTCGCGACAAAAAAACGAATAACGGCACGGATTTCACATTGAGAAACATTTTGCAGTGGCAACTCCATGATGATACGCGTAACACTGATTCAATGATCAGTCGATCATAATGGAGCTGCCCAAATTTTATCAGTAAATTCATTTTCATTGATAAATCTTCAAAACAGTGGACAGATTATTGTGCCTGTCTTATCAGTGATACCTGGTGAGGTGTGGAAAGCGACAACAATGATGCGACAACGTGATGTGCATCTCCGTCAGCGCGTCGAGAGGTGGACGGATCGTGCCGCGACTTGTCCGGCTAAAAATTGATTTTCTAGTGAACCAGTGGTCCAAATTTAAAAAAATTGGTACCGCTGAAAAGCTGAGAGTATCAGAAATAAAATACTTTTTACAGATTTGATCTATCGTGCTTACTTTTGGAGAAATAGACGAGGGAACCTTACTTTTTGGATGACCCTCGTACATTTTGCCAGCTTATGCAATGTATGACTGTACGAGCACTTTCACTTAGTTTAGATTGAAAGTTATCGAACAATCAATAGAAAATCGTACGGACATGTTCAAATATTCTCAGTGTTTCCACTCCTTACTGCAAAAAAAAAAAAAAAAAAAAAAAAATGGTACCAAAACTAAATTATGAAATAATTTTTGGTCTGAGAACCATATTATTTTGACTGTGAATAATATTTTTATCCCTTACAATATGCCCGATTTTACTTTGCCCCCCCCCCCATTTTTTTGTTGATTTTTGGATACCTTAGTATGTTCATGTCTTTGCGGTCCAGAATTAAGGGGGGGGGAGCCTATGAGCCTGTGAATACATATAAACAAAATCGATGGGTCAAAAACGACCCGGTCGACCCGTTAGGTAATAGAATAGGCATATCCTCGCCAAACTTTGTTTCAAATTCCTATCTGCCCCTATTAATCCCTCTTTTGTCTTTGAGCCATTTCCTATCCGTATCTCAAAAGTCACAAATTTTTCATTCCAACCACAAAAGGCACTAACAATAAATTTAGAATCTAGTGCGACATAATTTTTCAGCCTTTATTAGAAATTCTATCAGCTTTTGGGCGTCTTTGAGCTCTACCATACACTTAAAGTAGATAGTTTCAGAGACATCTTTGTGTATTTGGATTGTTTTGAAAGAAAATTGTCTGAGAGAGTAAGTATAGTTGAAAAGTACATTTTTCGCATCAAAGTGTTTGTTGTGCAGAGTAATGCCGGCCCAACGTTCTTTAAATACTATCCTTTTCTAAGGAGATTATGAATTAATATTTGAAAACTAGCCGGAATCAAAATTTGAGTTTCGATGCATACCGAAGAAAAAAATTGATTTTGACTTTCGGTTTATGCTGAAATTCTTGGAATTTTGTGCTCTCCTCTTGTGAGGAATTTTCTTTCCTCATTCCTCGTTTTGTGCTTTGGGTCTTGACACGAAATATATCAGTTAGGGGGTGAAACCCGGGTCCCTGCCACCACCTAGGCACAGGGGGTGCGGATCATGGAAACTTAACATGGAAACCTTCTTAACTCTTTCATGCTCGCATTTTGGGATTTGACTTTATTTAAGGTTTTTTTAGATCATTCAAAAGAGGACAATTTTCTAAAAATTTTGATGGATCAAACAATTATTTGCAAAATGTCCATTTAAATTCCATTGAATCCCATGGAGCATAAAATTGAACATAAGTGTACTACTTCCCGGGTAGTGATGCCGATTTTTAATCAATTTTTTTTAAATCGATTTTTTGGTCCGATTAATCGGAAAAATCGAATCGACTTATTAGAGTAGATTTTTTTTCGGAATCGATTTTTTGGGATACAAATCGAAATCGGGGATTTTTTTACAAATTTTGAGATTTTTGAGCAACTTTTGAGATTTAAAATGTTTTCAGAGAGATGACCTTTCTTTTCTGTGTTTTTGTTTTTTGTTTTTAGCTCCAAAATTGGGATATAAAATCGGAAATCGATGTTTCGGGGTCAAATAAAAAATCTAATTGATTTTTTACGACCGAATCGAATCGATTTAAAAAAAAAAAAAAAAAAAAAAAAAAAAAAAAATCGGAATCACTATTCCCGGGAAAAGGTTAACAGATTTCCCCTCACTTTAAGCGACCATGCACGTGTCTGGGTCCGTGTCTAGAAATTCGAAACCGTTGTCGAAGTATACGGCACGTAACACATTGTAGAAGTGCAACGAGTGTTGATATAAATGGGTTTAACATACATATTATAAGAGGATGATTCTGCCAGAAGGATCAGAGAAGTATCACCTGCTGAAGTCGTAACAGTAGAATGCAGGAATCCTCATCTGAGGGTCAGAAAATTCATTCATCATTTCCTTATGAACTTGGAAGAATCATGAAGTACCTATCGGCTTTACAATTACCCAATGGTAGTTGAAGACAGTATTGAGTGTGAAATATTTTTATTGGAAATAAAAAATACTCTCTTGCAACTCTTAATTTGTACGGTTACATAATATGACATAAAATTGCTTGGTTTCTCCCTCTTCAATTTACCACTTAAATTGGCCCACTTCTAAATTTTAAGTATCCTAAAGCGCTCTAAGGACCAATCGTTTCAAGAATCATTATTCAGAGGCATCTAACGGCAGAAATTGGAACTAAGTACCTATACGTAGCAACTATGGCACATGGCTTTCATTATTTGTCCAACACTTTAATTGGGATTACATTTTTTATTATTACTATTTTTTTTTTTTTTTTTAGTTTTTTTTTTTTAGTTTTTGTCTCTTATTCCCCTTGTCCCTTTAATTATTGTATTCACTATTTAGATTGTTAAAGTGCGCCTGAATTTTTGTATTCACCCATCAGAGCTGCCGTTTTGCGTATATAATTAATGGCAATTTTTCAATTCACCGATGATTTCAACGGTTGAGAAAAGATTACACAGCTCAGTTCACTGTTTGACTGTAATGCACGAAAATACTTGCATGTGTAATCTTTTCTCAACCGGTGGAGTCGTCGATGGCTTTAAAAAACTTGCGGATATTTTAATAAATTAGCGGCGTTTCCACCGATTGAGAAAAGATTATACAGAGCAGAGTGTTTTCATGCAGTACAGCCATACAGTGAACTGGGCTGTGTAATCTTTTCTTAACCGGTGGAATCATCGGTGAATTGAAAACTTCCATAAATTATACGCAAAAACGGCAGCTCTGTTATTTATTCAAGTTTTGATATTTTCGACTGTAGTTTCATTCGTATTTTTATAAAATAATTTTTATTTTTTTTATTATTATTATGAATGTATACTGCGTATAATTTTGGTGGTGAGATGAAAGACAAGAACAATAGCCCTTAACTTTGCCGTTGTAAATAAAACGAATACATCAATAATTATTATTAATCACCAACATGCAACATCAAAAACTCACCGGAGCGTAAGCCGAGTTGCATTTGCTCCTGAAAATTCGGTTAAATATTATGATTTCTTAATGAATTTTTACTCATTTGAGGAAACTATGCAGCGGTGTTATCCTAAACCTTTAATATTTTTATGAGTTTCGTTTCCGTTCACAAAATGATCTTGACGGGTCCCCGATCCTGGCTATACTTTTTGCAGTCCTGCAGTCCCCTTCGTTCAGCGCTCTCGCTAACTCTCTCTAATCATGTTATAGTCCGGTTAAACTGATACTGTGTTTTCTTAATAAAATGCTTGCTCCAATTTAACAGTGTGTCACCGTCCTATGTTTTCAATTCAACAAAAACACGAAGTTTCAATTTCTTATTCGTAAATCTGTGTAACGTTATTCATATCTTTGGTCTCTCACGCAACCACACTAGCCGTCTTTTTTTATTCGTTTGCGGCTCGCAGAATTTCACCAGGAGTCTTTTTATGGAAGACAGAGGACGGTAGGGAGCGGGAGGGGTGGTTTTTTGGGGGTTTTCGGGCACAATTTGTCGAGGAAATTGATTTTGAACACAATTTGACAAAGAAGTATTTCCTGTAAAAATCGGCTTAAAAGGGCCAAAATCCTCAGCATATATATAGACCATAATCAAGAATAATCGCTGGTTCACACCGTTCGCAAAACTCCATAAAATTCTGTGTGGGCGACTCCGCATACTTTAAAAAAAAAAAAAAAGCGACGGCTAGCTACTCTCACATTTCAATTTGCATGAATGAGCTAAAACTTTTCGCACGGTTACCAAATTTACTTTGAAATCAACATATCCTCTAGAGGATGACAGTCTTTTTATCCCACCCGGCAGCTAGCACCAGTGTGCCAATACAAAAAAATAACACAGCGCAAACATACAAACAATCACTCAAGGCTCAGAGCTCAGAGACACGCGCTCAGATTATACAAAATAAAAACTACCAACAAACCGCGCGGAACCACTTGTCTATACTTTTTAGCGCGGTGTGGATGAAAGGAGTAATTAAAAGGGCAATTATATTCCCTTAACTCCTCACTATTCAGCGTCGAAGTCGCCTTGTCGGGTTTGAGTCAGTCGCCCCCAAAACTTAAAATTATACCCCCGCGAGGATACGGAGCGGCGGCGCACTGTGATCATGGATCGTCAAAAAGTGGCCAAAAATCAGGAAGTCAATTTCCCATAAGTTCATCATTTATACAATAGCAAGACCATTTTTTAATCGTAGGAAATACAGTATTGCAAGTAATGGGTCTGGTGCAAACTTTTGCTACAACGATTAAGAGTGTTTAATCTAATGTAAAATCGCCTGAAAAGTCCATTGGTGGCATCAGACAGTCATAAAATGCAATAATAAACTCACAAGAGGTGTTAAATGAAATTCAAGATGGCGGAGAAATATCGAGCAATTTATATGCACGCACCACGAACATCTATAAGGATAGCCAACCTCAAAATATCGATCACAACGTAAACAAACACATAATCTCTACTTGCAGTGAGGTTGTCAAAGTTGGCCATCCTTGGATGTTCACGGTGCATGCATACAGATTGATCGATATTCATATGCCATCTTGGATTTCATTAAACGCCGCTTGAGAGTTTATTATTGCATTTAATGACTTTCCCTGGTAAAAATGACGACTGTAACCGTTCCAAAAACGACTATAAACATACACTGAAAAAAAAGGTTTGTTGGAAGAACATGGGGCATTGCTAAAATAGCAATTGCTAATTGCAAAAAAACGTTACACTCTTCATTTTGCTGGACTGGCAAAACAGTAATTTGCAATTCTATAAAATGACAGTTTTGCTCGAATAACAAAATGTTTTGGAAGAATTGCAAACATTTACTTTGCAAAAATTGCAAATTAAGGATTGCAAAATTAGCAAAGTATTTTTGTCATTTGGACATTTTAAATTACAAAACTTACGAAATGAGTTTGGTAGACCAGCAATTTTCAATTTGCAATATCAACAATTTCCCTTTTGTTCAACCAGCAATTTTCAATTTGCAATATTAACAAAACTTTTTTGTTCAACCAACAATAATTTTACTGTACAAGTTACAATACATAATTCGCCATTCGACCATTATCAAATTGCAATTTATACTACGTCATATTGTCATGCAATTAGGTTAGGCGCTCAGCGCGCTGCTACCAAATACCGCGGACTCTGTGGTTATTCCTAATTTTTTAGCTGTCAAGTTCCCGACCGGGATTTGAACCTACAACCTACCTATTCCTACAGATTCCTAATCCAGTATCCTATCCAATAGACCAGCTAGCGCCGATGGTGAATGCGGACACAATTTCGGTATATAAGCTTGCGGGCGGCAAAAAAGGACAAATAGCAGTTGTTTAACGTCCGGTTTGCATGAAATTTGATAGCCAGGGGTATTTTTGGTCAAGAAAAACGAATCTGATGTTGGATTTTCAAAATATTAAAAACCATTTGGGATATATAGGGTGATTCAAAAATAATGCACCTTTTAACTTTTTTCCTTATCGATGGAACATTGCGCCATTTCCCTATGTTTATAGCTTTTTCAGGGGGTGCTATTTTCGATGGCTCTTACTCAAGAGATATAGTGGGGGGCGGAGGGGCTTAGTATAATAGATTGGGGGGTAACTTTATATGCAGGGTGGCTGTAAAGTAACTGAAAGTGGTCATAACTTTTGCACTATTAAAGATATTTGGACGTGGTTTGCGCCGTTCTTTATCTTTTCGAAGGACCAATTCGCTAGGGAAATTTTCGAAATTAAGACACCTGGGGAAGTTTCCCTAGGGTGGAGAGGTAAACTCGAAAACAACTATCTTTACAATATGGGCAAAAATAGTTTCGGTCTATCTTGTACTGATATTTTGGGAGGTGATGGAACTTGATTTTAGGCGTCCAAAACTGGGATTACTTTTGATCCAGCCCATTGAGAACCGGGAAGAGGGAAGGAATGTCTATCAAAACACGAAAATCTTCATAACTTTTAAATAAAACGTTTGATTCAAGGGTGAAATTTGTAAAACAAAATTTAAATAATAGTTTTGTCCGGGGGAAAAAAGTTATAAGTGCAGTTGATACGGTTAATTGAATCAGGCGTAACTCAAAGTAAAAAAAAAAACAAGCAGGGAAAATTCCAACACGCAGGTGTTGGAAAAGCTTGCCACTAAAGTCTGGACAGCTTTAATGCTTTTGCTAGCAATGATAATAATTAGACAGCATTCATTAAAAAGGAACCACGTGACATGGAGCTTATCTCGAGAAAATTGAGTCCAAAGTTGAAGAGCTAGCATTTAAACAAAAAACTTGGAATTACTTACGTTTTGATTTCATTCAACTACCGTGTTATATTTTCGCATTTCAACACCGGAAAAGTAGAATTTCCTATACAGGAAAGGTAGGTACTTAATTTTTAGCGTTTAAAGTGACTTGGTTCCTTTCTTCTTTTTGTTTGGCATAATCACGAAAAACGAATCTCTAAGAGAAACCAAACGGCAGAGTTGGTTTACACTGTTGATTAATTTAAAATCAGTTAATCCGGACTTAAGTCCGTTCCCAATTCTATTAAAGGAACCAAGTCGGAGTTGGCTCCTTACGTGACTCGGATTAAGGTTTAACCTAATCAGAAAAAGGAACCAAGTTCTCATTTTATTTCATCATATATGGACAATGACTTCAATGAGGCTCACCAGCTCACTTTTACCTGGAATTTTGACAGGAAGTAGTTGTTATTAGAAGAAGCACTTGTCGCTTCGAGATTCAGTATTGCTACGTCTATCAATCAATAACTCAATTTTATCAAAAATGTCACTCGGTTCTTTTGTGACAAGTGCTGTCCAATTGAGCTTATTTGGTGAGAAATTATGAAAAAAATAAATTTAGATCAGATGTATCTATAAGGAGATGATTCAAAGGTGTTGTTTTTTGTGTTTGTTTTTGTTTTCTGTTTTTTTGTTTTCAAAACTTTGGAGGGTTCTAGCTCAGAAGAGAAACATTTGAAGCACTTATTCATGTAGGAAAATAAAGCCTTAAATATATGTTGACCCCAAAAATACACCCCATAAGTTTGGCACTTAAGTTTTGAAACACACTATATTCTTGATATTTTGCCCCCCCCCCTCCACCCTTCATAGAACACAACATCTTGACCATGCAAATTTTTAAAATCACAGTTTGACTGTAGAGATATTTTCTTTTCCCCCTTTCAACGAAAAAGGGGAAAATGGATCGCCTACAGTAGCGTCATTTGCGGGGGGGGCAACTGCCCCCCCAAGGGTCGGCTAAAAGTGAAAAAGTGATGACTTTCTTTTTTTTTTTTTTTTTTTTTTTTTTTTTTTTTAGGAGAAGAAAAAAGTTTTGAACTAAAATTTGGTGGTCATTAACGAGTTTTGTTGGAATTTAGGGCCGTAAATGTGCAGGGCTGGAGAGTGTCTAAAATAATATTGATGAACAAAAAAAAAAAAAAAGGTCATCACATTTTTGCCCCCCCCCCCCCAAGCCGAACCCGAAATGACGCCACTGATCGCCTATCTTTGATGTTCGACGTGCGCATGCACAGATTGTTCGGCTTTACGACTGCCATTTTGGCTTTCTTTATAATGCGTTTTGTGGGTTTATTAATGGATTTTATGACTATTTGATGCCGCCAATGTAATTTTCAGGCGATTTTAATCAGATTCAAAACTCTATAGCGCTGTAGCAAAAGTTTGCAACAAACCCATTGAAAGCTGAAAAGAGAAAATTATTTGATAAGGCTCGCTTTGACCGGACTCCGCACTCCGCAGGAGGCGCGCCCCAGCGAACGACCGAACGGATACCATTATGTTTTGCTTTTGTAATTAAAATAATTTTCTGTTTTATAAAACAAATTGCAATTTTTGCGAACAAATGAATTTGCAATTTTCGCAAAAAAGTTAATTTGCAATTTGAGCAAAATACATTTTGTTACTTTTAAAAAATGTTATTGATGTTTTTCCAAAACAAATTGCAATTTTTGCAAAAATGTCAATTTGCAATTTGAGCAAATTGGAATTTTGCCATTTTTATAAATGTTTTTGCAAATTGGCCGATTTATTTTGCTCGTATAGCATTTTTTTAATTTGCAATTTTTACAATTTTTTTATTTGCTATAACTACAATTCAATTTTGCTCTTTTTGCTATTTGTATTGATAAACTAGCAAATTGTTTGTTATGTTTACATAAAAAATGAATGCAAAAACTGCAATATTTTAATTTGCAATATTTACAATTTTCATTTTGTAATTTTAACAAAACTATCGCTCAATTATCCATGAGCATGTATAAACCAGCAAATTGATTAATTTGCTATTTCAGCAAAGCAAATTTTGATATTCCAGCAATCATTTTTTTTTCAGTGTAGTTGGCCAACTATGGATCATGGTTGGCCAACTATGGATTATGGTTGGCCAACTATAGATTATAGTCGGCAACTATGTTTATAGTCGTTTTTGGAATAGTCGTATAGTCGTCATTTTTACCAGGGTTCTGATGCTATCAATGGACTTTTCAGGCGATTTTACATTAAATTAAACACTCTTAATCGTTGTAGCAAAAGTTTCCAACAGACCCACTAAAACGTGAAAGTGTCGGTGGAAAGTTTAAAATTTTGCTTGAAAGATCGAAATCGATGATTTTTGATGACTATTTTTCACTGATTTTTGGCCACTTTTTTTCACTGATTTTTGGCCACTTTTTTTCGATCTCAGACCATAGTTAGGCGGGTGGTAGCGGTGACTCGCCTCCTCGGGGAGGAAAAAAATCAAAAAAAAAAAAAATCGACGGATTTATATTTTTTCTTCTCTTTTTCTCTCCTCCCTTCTTACTCCATCCGTCTCTCGCCTGAGTCCGTTTTTGGAGACTGTAGAATTGAGGAGGATGGGCAGAGCCAGAGAGGGCACCTAACCTACTTGAATTGACTTTAATGTAGGCGCCTATAACGCTGACCTAACCTAAAGTTATGAAAGGAGGGACCGATATAGCGCATCGGCATCTCCGCCTTATTAACCATAACCACTCCTTCGTTTGTTTGTTTGAGATGCGTGTGTCTCTGTGTACGAAATCGGGTGCCGACCGCCGCGCGGGTTTGTGTCTTTTCGTCGGCTTTTATTTAATCTGAAATTATTGTTTTACCTTCATCTTCTTCAAATATATTTCACTTTTCCAGGGTTTGACTCACGAAACGCGAGCAAACTCCTCCGGAAAGGGAAGAACCCGGGCCATTTCTCCCCTTCCCTGCCAGACGCGCGTGCAAAAAAAGGTAGATAACCTGAAGGCAATTCGCAGGTTAAAATCCGCCGGCTTTGCTTCCTCCGTATTTTATTGATACAGATACGCTTGTTTTCGAGCTAATCACTGTATTTAGGACTAACCATTGGGAACGCTTCTCCTATCAATGTCTCGTTTTTCCGATTTTTGAGCCAGTAGATAAAGTAAGATGCTCTCATTTATTGCTTGTTTTTTTTTTGTTTTTTTTTTTTTGTTTTTTTTGTTTTTTGTTTTTTGTTTTTTTGAAATACAAAATTGACCACGATAGAAGTTTCTCGCGTTCGTTCCCGTTTTAACCTCTTATGCAGGGCTGTCGTTTTCCGTATAATCAATGCCATTTTTCAATTCACCGATGATTCCACCGCGGTTGAGAAAAGATTACACAGTTCAGTGTATGACTGTAATGCACGAAAATACTCTCATTTGTAATCTTTCCTTAATCGGTGGAAACTCCGTTAATTAGTTAAAATATCCGCAAGTTTTTTAAAGTCATCGACGACTCCACCGGTTGAGGAAAGATTACAGATGCGAGTATTTTAGTTCATTACAGTAATACACTGAACTGAACTGTGTAATCTTTTCTCAGCCGGTGGAATCATCGGTGAATTGAAAAATAGCATTGATTATAGGCAAAACGGCAGCCCTGCTTTTATGGGCCAAGCCCGAGTATACTCGTTTTCCTTTTTTAGTCTATTTCACACTGTTCCAGTATCATGATTCCGAATAAACACGATTCTCGATGTAGTATAACAAGATGAGATCCCGTCGGGTGCCTTCAATTCTTCGTTTAGGCAATTTCAACTCCCCCGAGTACGAACAGTTAACTACCTTCCCTATACAAACGGAGAAGAGGTGTTCTTGTGAACTGACCTGGTCTTTAAAGGGTTAATATGGATTCTAGGTTCATTGCTATTTGCATGGGCGGATCCAGCAATTTGGCAACCATGAATTCATCCCGCATTTGAACATATGAAAAACAATCGATTCTTGAGGGAGTCATGGCCCTGTTACTAATCGATTGTTTCTCATGCATTCAAATAGGAAGAATATACTTAGTTGCTAGATTGCTGGATCCGCTTTTGGCTATTCGTCATTTTTAGAGAAGAAGACAATGTCAGATTGTTTCAATGAATGTTCTGATAGTATACTACCGCAATTTATTTCCCATAAAGACAATAGGAATTCGTGTATCCTAACGATTGCAACGATAGAGCGTCTGATTGAAATAAGGGGAATAACAACTATGGTGCTTTTCTTATGGTTTTATAACAGCCACTTTTTTCTCAGTGAATTAAGAGACAGAATTGACATTTACACGAAGCAGCGGAAAAAACGTCCGAGCGTCCACGCCCACCACCCACACCCCCCCCCACACTATAACAGACGTTTCTTTGATTTCTTTGGATTTTTAATTTTATTCATTGAATGAAAGATAATTCCGCGTAAAAATCACATCTTCTGTAACTGGAAAAAGTAAACTATAACATCACATGTAGACATTCCCCCCCCCCCATCTAAACTGATTGAAAATAGGTTGGTAGAGATCGTTTTGAAAGCGTAGGCGCACCTACACCGATAATCTTTGGAATCTTCCAACATTATTTCTCATATTACATAATAAAAATGAATGAAAATGAGTTTGAGAGTTAGCTTTTTATTGAGGAACGCTTCAGTATCAAAAGTTTGAAGTTGAGGGTAAGTTTCGTTTTGATTTGAAGGATTGAAAATTGAAATTTCGCCAAAGATTACGGTCTAGGTGCGCCTATACACTTCTGAAACGAGCTCTACCCAAAAAGGTGCGTGAATTTCCACCCGTATCGCCTTTCTTACCTATATAAATACGGGAAAATTTGATGACAATTTCCGATTTTTTGTGAACAGCTTCTAAATACCCTCATCAAAGATAATATGGAAGCTTATGTAGTATTCGATGAAATTTCTGTTTTTTATCTTTGAAAAACTTGCCAGGAATGAGAATCTACCCCCCCCTCCTCCTTAGGCACCGAAAAAAAAGACTGATAAAATTTACCATCTACATAGCTGATTTTGGAGTCTGCAATCAAGTATGGTAAATTTCACCATCATATGGTAAATGCAACGTACTTTATGGTGGAATGTACCAACAGGTTATTTTAATTTATCACAAGGTATACCTTCAATGGCGGAACCAGGATATCTTCCATCTCTGTCATTTTCCATTTGAATGCATAAGTTAAAGGAGGATAGAAAGAGGGGGTTTTATCCCCTTGTCCATCCTTGTCTAACACACGTGTTTCAATGTAGGAGAGAGAGAGAGAGAGAGAGAGAGAGAGAGAGAGAGAGAGAGAGAGAGAGAGAGAGAGAGAGAGAGAGAGAGAATTTCTCGTTGCGCTACTGGGTACGTTGCACTTACCATATGATGGTAACACTTACCATACTTGATAGCATCAGACTCAAAAATCAGTTAATCAGATGGTAAATTCTACCAGTTTTTTTTTTTTTTTTTTTTTTTTTTTTTTTTTTTGTGTGGGCACACAAGGGTTAATCAAATGACTATTAAATTTAATTTTATTTGTTCTAAAATTTTGCCTCAGCACTTTTTTTTTCATTTTTTCCGGTCGCACAAATCACTCGAAAAATATTTTACGCCAGCCCTTCACCTTGCCTCGTCCTTAACCACCTCCGCCCTCTCCTCTTGATTTTCCTGATCCTCCCAATATAGCTCCAGGTAAGGGATCATCTCTGAATCCTCTCTCTTGATTCCTTCAGGGGCCGCCTTACCGCCTCGCCTTGCCGCGGCATGGCAGTGCCAGTGCCAGTGCCGCAGTCGCGCGTTATAGCAAGGCGGCAACCTAACCTATCGACGCGGCGCCAGAAGGGAACGCCCTCCTCGGTATGGACCTGGAGACCACCGGACGGCGAAGAAGCGGACCCAGCAAAGCAAAGCGCAGACGTAGAACTAACTTGCCTACTCACCTTTGCTTTACTTTACCTCCAATCCAACTGCCGATGGCTCTAAAACTCCCGAGTCTCCCACCGCACAGTGGTCTGAGAAAGAAAAAAATAAAAAAATAAATAAATAAATAAATAAACTGTAGGAAATACCCCATAGACCACAGCCACTTTCTCACATCAAAATTATTCTGGGGGCAGGGGTGCCCACGTAATAGAAATCATACGAGCAACTCGGATACTTCACGGAAAAAAAACTACGGTGAAATTAACCATACGATAGCTGATTTTGGCACCTGCTAGATGTTATGGCAATGTTAACCAAAAGTATACTATGTTTTGACTAGGCACTAGGTGATGTTACCTGATTGCATGTCGAATTTACTCAAAGTATCGGTAAATGTACCATACTTCTGGTCAAGTTTACCATAACATCTAGCAGGTGCCAAAATCAGCTATCGTATGGTTAATTTCACTAATCTTTTTTTTCCGTGTTCGAAATTGGGGGGGGGGGGGGGTTGAAGATTTTTCTTTCTTTTTTAGAGAAAATCAGTATTTTTACTTACCGATGAACGTTTTTTATCACTAGCTTCACAAATACTCAGTTTTTACCTCCTTTTCCACCATCTATACTCCCCCCTAAATTCTCCTTCCCTTAATACCATCCCCCAAGTCCATCTTTTCTAACCGCATCCCCCCAAAACTTTTTCCTCAAAACGATCTATATCTCCCCCCCAATCCATTTCTCATCTCAAACTTACACCCCCCTCAAATCCTCTTCGTCCCTCCATCAAGCCCCCCCCCCCCCCAATCTTGACGTAAAAAGCCCCAAAAACCAATTCAGAAAGGTCATATTTCAAAAAATGTCCATGGGTGCACAATTGGAAATTCATTTCTTTGGAGACTCCAAAGTGGTTTTCTAAAAAGTCAAAATCCCAAAAATTTTCCGGGAAAGGTTCGACGAACCCCCCTTCTCCACTTCACAGCAATTCACTGTAAATTAAAACAGGTATAGTGAAGCCAATGGGTATTGGAGGTCAGGTTGGCCTAACAAATATTACTTACACGAATACATGTATAAGTAATTTTTGGCGAGAAGATCGTTGGATAAAAATGTAAACAAGAGGCGCGCCTCCAGGCTCCTCACTCCTCAGACCGACCCCTTATTCTTCTTCACTTCTGTTCACGTGCCTTGACTCTTTCATACATAGGGACTCTAGTCTCCCCCAGAATATTAAAGGGGGGTCTGGGGGCCCCCCAGATTAGTGTGATGTAAGAAAACTTTCGTGGGGTATTCCCTATACACTTAGTTTGTGATTAAAAGTGGTATTGAAAGTTCACAAGAGATAAATGGCTCTCTTGCAAAATGTTGCTACGGGGGATTGAAGTGTTCACGGAAAAAAAACTACGGTGAAAATAACCATACGGATACCTGATTTTGGCACCTGCTAGGTGTTATGGTAATGTTACTTAACCAGAAGTATACTATGTTTTGACTAGGTACTAGGTTATGTTACCTGATTGCATGTTTATTTTACTCTAAGCATCGGTAAATGTACCATACTTCTGGTCAAGTTTACCATAACATCTAATCTAGCAGCTGCCAAAATCAGGTATCAATATGGTTATTTTCACTAATCTTTTTTTTCCGTGTTGATTCTTGCATAAAAACCTACAAAAATGACGATGAGTACACTAAAGAATCATGAAATTCACTCTCAGAATTGGGCTTAATGGCGGAGAGACGCAGGTACCATGGGAGATTCCTATCTAAATAGAGCCAAATCTCTGTTGCCGTAGAGAAAGTGACATAATAGACAGGAATCTCCCATGGTACCTGCGTTGAACCGCCATTTACGATCTTGCCGTTGTAGCAGTTATGTGAGTTTATTACTGAATTTTAGACTTCCTCGGTGTGATTTTCGTGATTTTTGCAGGTTTTTACATCAGATTGGACTATTTTTTTTGCTCGTAGCAAAAGTTTGCAAGAGCCCCATTAATGAGATAAAAATTGTAAATCCTAATTTATTTTCCTAATTTAATCTAATTTATTAATCTAATTTTATCTAATTTTTTTACATAAATCTTTTTCTTCGTATTCTTTTCTACTAATTACTAAAGCCACTTTTTATTTCTCGTTTTTTTGTTTTTTTGTTTTTGTTTTTGTTTGTTTTTGTTTGTTTTTGTTATTTTTTTTTATTGTTTTTTTTTCTTCCATTTGTAAGCGAGTGGATTTTTTGTTGTTATTTTTTTTTATTATTTATTTATTTATTTATTTATTTTTAATTTTTATTTTATTTTATACTTAAAAAAGCTATGCCGATAGCCACGTATTTGTGGCTGGCAAATGTATTGATTTTAAACTTGGAAATATAAAATAAATAAAAAAAACTGTTTAACCCATATATGTCCAACTTTTTTTGAACATGTTGGGTGTTTTTTGGTGTTTTTCTACAAAAAACTCCACCTTAGAGTTAAAAAAATTGTAAAATCTTCTGGTCCAGCGAACCTGTAGGTTCTGAATGATCACATCATTGATTTTTGAGTTAAATTTGCCTAAATTTATTGTAATTTGGTCCAAAAAAAACCATTTTAAGTGGGTCGTTAACGACCCAATGGGCATATATGGGTTAAAAAAAAAAAAAAAAAATACTTTCTGATTTTTGCCCGTTTATTTGACGATTTCGGACCACGGTTCGCCGATCAACCACCCGACCCGCGGTCCATTCATAACAAAGCGGCGGCTCGATGCAGCGAGGAGAGAGAAGACGCATCTCTTCCCAACTCTCCGAATGACATCAGGCATCAAAATCATCAGGATCCGAGACAACAACGTGACGAGCGAGAGAGAGAGAGAGAGAGCAAAGGCGGACACAGGAATTTTGTCTATCTCTCTCTCTCCTCCCATTCGAATGCGTGCGTTAGAAAAGGACAATGACAAGTGCTAAAGTCATATGATGGCCCCCATTTGCTATCCTTTTCTAACACACGCGTTTTAATGGGAAAAAAGGAGAGAGAGAGACAAATTTCCGGATCCACCCGTGTGAGAGAGTGCGTCACGTCATCATCGCAGGTATGAGCGCGAGTAAACCGCGCCAAGCGGACGGCAGCGGCGACTTTTGGTTTGAGATGAATGGAGAAGGAGCTGGAAAAAAAAAGAAGAAGAAGGATAAGAAACTAATACGTAATTGCCAAGACCAAACGTGCACGCGGCAAAACCCGAAACCCTTTTCCCGCTGTGAACTCGTCTTCGAGGATGACGTTTGACGACCGCCCTTTCCAGAACCTGTTAACGCAGTTTCCTGTATACTAAGAGACTATGAGAGCGGGAGAGAAGGAGGAAGGGAAAAAATCGATAATGAAATGAATTAAAATTATAATCTGGAGAGAAGAGGGGGCGTTGAATTAATGCACAACCAAAGCATGGGCGCCGGGAGCGGGTTGGAGAGGGGGAGACCCCCCCCTTCCCCCCAGGAATGGGGCTCTTGCAAACTTTTGCTGCGAGCAAATAAATATATTTATTTGTAGTCCAATCTTATGTAAAAACCAGCGAAAATCACACTGAGAAAGTCTAAAGTTCAGCATTAAACTCACATAACTGCTATAACGGCAAGGTCGCAATGGCGGTTCAACGCAAGTATCATGGGAGATTCCTGCCTAATACGTCTTTTTTCTCCACGGAAACAGAGATGTCTCAAATTAGATAGGAATCTTCCATGATACCTGCGTCTCTCCGCCATTATAAGCCCGCTTCTGAGAGTGAATTTCGTAGTTTTTTAGTGTACTCGTCGTCATTTTTACAGGTTTTTATGCCAGAAGCAACTCTTCAATCCAGTGTAGCAAAAGTTTGCAAGAGCCCCATTCTTGAGTTCCTCTTCAAATTTGCTAAGTAGAGAAGCGTTCTTCAAACCAATACTACAAGAAATAAGGATGTGTAATAAATCGGATTTGTACCAGATCCATTTTCTTCGTAGACTTGTTCCGATGTGTTACCTACCATTGAGTTTTATTTATTTTTAAAGACAAAAAACAAAAAACAAAAACAAAAAGGTCATCATTTTCTTCAAGCTCCCCATCCCCTGCGTTTTTGACCCACTCGCCACCAGTGCGTTGCAAAGAAAAACAACACCTGCTGCTTCGTCGTGAATGTGTAGGTACAGATCCTTTAAAAACTCCTTCATTCCGAAGTGATACCAAAAGCATTACTGGCATCTAGGTGCTGTTTCATTTATGTAAGTCAACGAGCTATAGCGATAGGGGATTTGTGGGACGTGATATTGAAACTTCAATGATGCCATGATGGAAATCTCTTATGGACATTTTACGTGGGATCTGTTTGATTGCCTCATTTTTTTACGCTTGAAAAAAAAGTGTAGTTAATCCAGTGAAAATTGATTTTAAACGAAAGTGTAAGTGTTTGGGAGTGGCTATCTCGACACAGAAATCGCTATATAACTGTTTCTTTGGGAAGGTTTCGCATGATAAAAAAAAAAAAAAAAAAAAAAAAAAAAAAAAAAAAAAAATTGACACAGCGCACAGAAACCTGCAAAATTTTCCTGGATAGTTGTATTACGAGTAAAATTATGTGTCCAGATAGCCACTCTGAAACACTTGCACTTTTGTTAAAAACCAATTTCTACTGGATCAATTACAACTTTTGATTTATGTAATTTTAAGATTTTTATGATACGTTCGTTGACCTTGTAATGTCGACGCACAGTTCCAGAGGTATCCGATTAAAATATACTTCTCGTTTTGACAGAAGATTCCGCAACTCGATCGGGTAACTGAGTCTTACTTTCGTGGATGCGCCTTCATTTTTAAGGGTACACTAAAACGGTACAGTCGCGTACGAACAGTTAACTACTTGTCAATACACAGCTACCACTATCAGAAGAAAAACTCTTCCCGAAAGTTCCCGCAATTCGATCGATGGAAACTGAGTCTTTTTTTTTTTTTTTTTTTTTTTTTTTTTTTTTTTTTTTTATGGATGTGCCTTCATAAATTAAAATCAAAATAATTCAATTTATTAACTTTCAAAACCAATTTTAAACATTGAGAATACTTTAAAATGAATTAAAACTCAGCAATGTCACTGAAAAGTTTTAAGTTAACTAGTCGAAAACGATGGTTTTCTTGCGATAGTTTTCCTCCACAGATTTTTAGCCATGCTTTTTTTCTATCTCATACGATATTGAATTGGATTCCTTGTATACGAGTAGTCAATATTAATTAAAGAATGGGACTAGAATATGTGGTTCCTCACGCGCCAAGCGGCCGGGCCCAAATATTTCAGTCCCATATTCTTCAATTTATCAGTCAATTCACTATCAGTCGTACATAAAACTTTAAGTGTGAAGAAGTGTAGAGAGGCGCGCCCAAGTGACTAAGCGTAGAGAAATGAGGGAAGTGAGGGGAAGTGAGGGGAAGTGTGGAAAAGTGTGAAAAAGCGTGGAGAAGTGTTGAAAAGCGTAACTAAGCTGCGGATCGGTAAAGACGTCTTCTAATCAAGCTTTTCGCAATTTTGGCCGTTTTTCGAAAAACTTAGCTCTTCAAAAAGTTTTGAAAAATCAAAATTTACTCTCATACATAAATGTATAGCTCTCCATACGTAGCTCTCCAACACTTGCAAGCTAAAATGCCCGGTTGCCTGGACTATTTACGGATCCGTCTTCATTTTCTACAGAATAGATTAAAACGGTACCTACAGTTGCGTTACCGTTAACGAAAAGTTAGCTCCTTTTCAACGCACAGCTACCGCTAGCCGATTCCGATTCATTGGCGGGTCCAGCAATCCGGCAGTGGTGTATTTTTTTCCATTTGATTGCATGAGAAATAACCGATTATTTACGGAGCTATAGCCCTTTCAAGAATCAATTTTTACTCATACGTTCAAATGGGAAGAATGCGCAGTTGTCAGATTGTTAGATCTGCCTACGTTCCGATTTGCTTGCAAAAGATATGATAACCCTTGAGAGCGATCGACTTCATTTGCCAAGCCGGATGGATAGAGGGGTCACAAGCTGGGTTTTGGTGACATCACCTTTTTGCCCTATGCCGCGCCGCATAGGCCCCAGTACAAGTAGTTTATTTATTAGTACGCGTCTGTGCCGTTTTAGTCTATCTTTAAAAATGAAGGCGCATCCATAAAAGAAAGACTCAGTTTCCATCGGTCGAATGGGGCTCTTGCAAACTTTTGCCACAAGGGATTTGAAGAGTTGTTTCTTGCATAAAAACCTGTAAAAAGAACGATGAGTACCTACACTGAAAAATCACAAAATTCACTATCAGAATCGGGCTTAATGGCGGCGAGACGCAGGTATCATGGAAGATTCCTATCTAAATTGAGACATGTCTCTGTGTTTCCGTAGAGGAAGTTACCTAATAGATTTGAATTTGAAATAAGTACTTGCTCTAATAAGAAAAGTGCCAAAATTCATTATTGTCGTTGTCTCCAGCAGGTGTGATGACTCGATTATCTAGTATACTCTTGACTCTATGACTGTGATTCTGTGCTGTGAATGATATTTCGTATTTCACAATTTCCGGCTTTATTTTTGAGTGTTTCAGTCTGAAACTTTCAGGGTATCTTCCTGAAGTATGCTCGCAGGTGCTGACGTTCTTGAAATTTGTGTTTTTAGCGTGACGTGAATTCTAGAGTCCCTTGATGGAAATATTGTATAGGGAGTACCGACACGAGCTCAACGAGTTGTGATTGGTCGTTGATTTTAGGCTCTCACGGAGTCGAGCAGGAGTCGACGACATCGAAGGCTCCACACGAAAGGAGTCGATTCGTAGAGGAACGTATGGGAACGGACCGGAATGCCGGCAAATCCGCCAGTCCACCACTGGTCCACTGTCGAACTTAACCTTCGAATGCGTTCACGCGGTCGACAAAATCGACTCCTGTCAGAATGCATAAAGTGTCGTGTCGGTACTCCCTATACAATACTAGCCGTTCCAAGCACCCTACGGGCGCCCTCCACGGCCAGCATTCTAGGGTTACGGGCTAGTTGGTACCTAGTTGGTAAAAAATGATAAAATGAAACAGAGTATTGGTGCTGAGAATTAAAGAGATGAAAATGTAAGAATGTGAGCGCAAAGCGCTTGTACTTTCTTGTATTAAATAAATAAATAAAAAAAAAAAAATATTGCCGGGCAATGCGTAAAAAGAACTAATAAGACGCGGAGGATAACATTATAAAAGCGTTGAAAATCGAAGAGGAATTATAAAAGAGAAGCGAGTGCTTGAAGGTTACATATAACGGTGACAATCCACGGAAAAAATAAATGCACAATGCGCTAAGAATGTTTTCTTTAAAAGAAAAAAAAAAAAAAAAATTAAATCAAGACCATACTGCAAAATATTTGGAACGTTATTCAACGATCCCGAGTGATATAAGTCGAAATGATAAAAATTTAAAGAATAAAATGAAAAGAGAGGAAAGAAGAAGAAAGGCAAACGAATGGTTAATACGAAGAATGGGAGTGCGTTAGTCGAGAGAGATGAGCGTCCGTAAGGAGTAAGAGAGAAGGTTGCGGGTAGGGGCGAGCGACAGAAAAATTTTGGAGAAAGAACGAAGTAATCAGTGCGCAAGAGATGAGCGACAAACGAACCTCCCCCCTTCACCGCTCTCGCTGCACTGATTCGTCAACTGATAAGATGAGACTCTGCCGAGCGTAGCGGTGGAGGGGTGGAGGAAGAGCAGAGAATCCAGCTCAGGCGGTGGCGCGGAGCATCCCGTCACCTCGCTGTCCGTGCGTCGTGCGAAAATGAGTTTTCACTCTTATTTTAAAATTCATTTTGCGGCGCTCACAGACAACTTTTTAGAAAACTGTTCGGACAGATTTTTTCTAAATACCCTAAGGAATCATCGTGTCAAATTTGAGGGAAATCGCTTCGGCCAATTTTCGGGAAATAGAAAAAACATTTAGGAGGGACGACAGCTTTATATATATAATTTCCATCAAGGGACTCTAGTGAATTCGTCAATTTTAGCCAGACACTGTTGACTTTTTGAGCAGCGCGACTTGGTGTCCAAAGTTGGAACTAATCGACCTTAAAGGGGTGTCTCCACCTGCGAATTTAAAAGCGCGAATAAACTGATTGAGCCAATGAGCTGCCTTGAAGTCGATAGTTCGAGTCCGATGTATCGACAACAAAGAAGCTCATTGGCTCAATCAGTTTATTCGCGCTTCTACATTCGCAGGTGGAGACACTCCTTAAGAGAGTGCAACTGAGTGCAACACGGCTCGGAGGAGGGAGGGCAAGCGACCGCATCAGTTCCCCGGCCCGTCTAATTTTAAAATTCAATATACGGCGCTCCCAGACGACTTTTTCGAAAAAGAAAATCCACTGATCTCCTCGAAATACCCTAGAGAATCATCGTGCTAAATTTGAGGGAAATTGCTTCGGCCAATTTTCGGGAAATAGAAAAAACATTTGTGAGGGCCGTCAGCTTTATATTAAGGAAAATTGACCCAACTTTGAGCCTCTGTAGAATGTTTACGATTTTAAAAGCGGTATAAAACCGGACCGAACCGGCATCTACATTTCATGAGCTTTCAAATGATACCAAGTTTCCTGGAAAAAGGTTTTTTTTAGTATTTTTAATTAATTTTTCAAAAAAGTAATTTTCCCATTTAAATCAATGTATTTCCGAAAATCTTTGCACATACTGTAATCGTGGTTGCCTACCGATCGGCTGCAATGGGCAGGCGTTATGTCCAGTCTAGATAGTTTTAGAAGTCTTTGCTTTCGATGTATACGTGAGTTGAGTTTGTGTGAGTTGTGGTTGTGTGAGAGTGTGACTTGTGAGTGATTAGTGTGTTTGTGTTTGTGTTCGCAGTTTTGTCAATGGAGGAAGCAGAGAGATGTTCCCGCTTGAATTTTTTACCGTCACTTTTATCATCAAATACTAGCATGTAAAATGTAGTTTACGTCGATTTTTAACCTCCTTAGTAATCTGTGATCTATTCGTGCCGACGTTTATTGTTCAGTAACTTTAAATTCGGAGCCAAATTATTCAACCATGAGTGCCGACGACAATCAATGGCGAACTACTGGCTTTCGCCAGAGTGTCGTTCAGAAAATGTAAGCTCTCATCACAGTTATGGTCTCTAATTGATTTCAAATGAAATTTTGGGCAAAGCAGGGGCCGAAGAGTACTATCATCTTAGTGTGAGACACTCATGAAGACTTCAAATTTAACTGAGTGCACTCTTGTTCCGAAACATCATTTGTTTTTGTATCTTCCTTTGCATCTCATTTTTCTATGTAATGCTCAGTGTGAAGCTAAGGCTACCCTCTAACTTTAAGCCTCTGTCGACTTCTGTAAATAGAAGACAAATTTGCTTGAGCAGAACTCGTTGGTCTGTATTATTATTTGGAACGGCTGCCGAGACAACTCTTTGCGGTTAGGCCATATCAGCTGAAGAAACTCTTGTTTTTTTGACCCTCACGTTTGAGCCAGAGGCAAATAGAGACCCAGTCACCGTATGCTTCCCGTGTTAGAAAAGTGAAGCAAGTTTAGCGGTCACAGTTTTGTTCGGGAGTCAACGGCTGCAACTATAAACATTGCCGAATGTTGAATGGTGAAGCTCAACAGAAGGCTGCGATTGGTTCGCCGTTCCGGAAACGGAAACAGGTTTTACTTGTCGAATGCAAAACACACGCTCATCAGTCAACATTAGGCAATAGTTGGCTGTTGTTCCGATGAGTTCCGACCGAAATTGAGCCCCAGAAAGTGGCCACCTGTCTCAAGCTTTGTGCTGGGTCTCTATTTGTCTCTGGTTTGAGCGCAGAGAGGGACTATACTGACTGCAGCTCATTTTGCTTCTTACCAGAGCTTGTTTCACGAAATATGGCTGATGCCAGATCATGCCGTTCGCTGCGCAAAGATGAATTGCGTTCTTGCACTTGCGCAAAAACAAAAACTCGTCTCTGCTCTGTACAAAAACTCATCTGTCATCGGCAAACTTTCGTGTAATGACCTTTAATTAGTATAGAGAAAGTTTGCAAAGAAAAAGAATGTGCTTCTTGCCATGAACTTGGAGCCGTTCCGCACAAGTATCAACTTTTGGGGGTGGCGGTCCTGTATTATTTTCATTTTGTTTTGTACTTTGTCAATTTATGATAAATAATTCAATTCAGTTCAATGTATGGCTGAAATTTGCAATCCACTGCACTACCGAAAGGTGTTCGACGGGTATCATCTATTGGATGTTAGAGCTTATATATTTTGAGCATTTGGTTCTGACAATTGTTTACTTTTTACTTCCTCGCTCTTACTGTGAAAGTTTGTAACTGTACAAGCAAATTTTTGTGATGGAATATAATTAACAATACAAACCTAACCAACAGAACTAAGTAAATTCCCTCCAGTTAAAACGCTCAGTTCATCAAGTTGGTGAGGGCGTCGATTCAATTTGATCTCAAAACTAAATGCTATCAATGCCCTGAAAACACCTGTTAACACAATTGAGTTTCCTTGAATATTGTGTCTCCCGTTTTTCTGATGAAAGGTTGCCCGGATGATTCTGTACAAGAAATTGAATAAATTCAATAGCAAAAATTTGCTTTCTTCGTGAACTATACAGTTTTGCTCTGAACTTGTTATCAAATCATCTGGTCCTATTTACCGATCATTTGTCTATTGTTTGTTAGCTCTTCAATGTTTCTCCTCTCTAATGTGTCCCCTTCCTTTCTTTTATTTTTTACAGAGAGGAAGCTGTAAGAAACTCAGGAATGAACACCAGTAAAAATAGCATAGAAATGGAAAATCATGTCTTTCAAAAAGCGAAATCAAAGGTGAGCACCCTTGTTCTGGTCTTGCACTGTCAGTTTGTCCTTTTTGTTTTCCGTATTAATTTTATCAAAGTGAATTTGCATAGCTATTTTTATTTTTATTTTTTTCTTTGCTTGTCCTCTTTCCTCAGGCACTGTGAGGTACTTTGACTTTCAAGAGAAAGTTCCTGGGTCAACATTTTTTTCGTTAAGTTTCCCTGTTGTTTCCAATGGACGTTTCAATTTTTAATGACATACTCTGAAAGGGGCAATCTGATTAGTCTTTTAACAATTGAAAGCCGTAAAATTGTTTAAAGGTTCCTGATATGTGAAGAAGTAAAAACGACCAAGGATCTTTCTTTTGAAAGTCATCGTAACTTGGTTGGTACCTCCATTTCTTCTTATTCGCTCTTTGTATTTTCAGTCCAGTAGTTGGCTGTGAAATACCAGCTGGCATAACAATCTCAAGTATGGTTGTTGGTGCCTTGATGAGTCCTTGAATATCCCTGATTATTTTATTTGTTTTTCATATACTTGAATATCCTTGAATTCTGACAAAGTTGTCAAATGTACCTGAAAATTCTTGAAAATGACTAGTTTCAGCTCGTCAGCTCCTTTGTTGATAATTTTGTTGATAATTTTGTCTGAGTGCCTGAGGAATGGCGCGTCGTTTTGGTTGCGAAGTCGCGAGGAAGATTGCAGGAGTCAGTAGGAACTTTTTTCTTCCTTCAACGAAAGGGAAGAAAGATCCAAAAGTGAGAGTAGAAAGAGAAAAGAGACAATAAGAATCATAAGAGACAAAGAGGAACCGAAAGAGAAATGAGACAAAGGAGGAATATTGAGAGAGTAAAATACGAAACACCAAAGCACTGCAGCCGATGCCATCCTGTCGGTTGTAGGAAGTCTTTTCCTGCGCAGGATCTACTGCATGTAGCGGAGTCCACCGTGCTCTTTCCCATCCTTGCACCCTGTCTTTCCCCCAAACTCGTTGAATGCTTTGACTCCGTGCGAACAATTTGCCAAGTGAGTCTTTACATGGGAGTTGAGTGCCCGTCAATTAACATGATATTGGATGATGATCAGTTCCACTGACATCCTCGCTTGACCAAATGGTTTGAATGGGTATGAAGGAGCCTCGCAGTTAAGTGTGTCGTTTGCGGTGAAAGACCCGCATAAGAGTACAGCTGGGGCGACAGACGGATTCTATCTATCTATCTATCTACTGTTTTCCTCTGGTTAGTGCACCCTTAAGTGGGAATCACCATGTGTTTTGTCTGCCACTAAAAAATTAAGAAAAGTCCCTGAAAATCCCTGATTTTTGTTTAAAAAATCTGCCTGAATGTCCTGAATTGTAAGTTATTGAGGAAAAATGGTTTCTATCGAAATCAATGGGAAAATGGGTAAAAAAAGGGAAAATTGAAATTTTTCGAATGAATCTGTTTGAATTTCAATGCACTTAAAAAGGAGGGTCTGGGGGTCCCCCCATTATAATGAAGGGGTCTACCCCCAGAATATTAAAGGGGGGGGGTCTGGTCTCCCTCAGAATAAATTTGTTGCCAGAAAGTGTTAGTAGAGCATTCCCTACAGTTTATTTTACTTGTGTCATTAACTTAGCAAAGAGAGAGAACCTCGAAAAATTCTTGGATACACCACTGTAAGTTCTTGAATTAGTACAGGTTAATGATTTCTCGGTTCGTTCCAAGAAATTTTATTTGTAAGAATTGAATTTCTCTTTGCTCATTAATTTTGCAGATACTTTACGCAGTAAGAAAATGGTATTGTGAATTAAAAATTTGAATTTCTCCTTTACAGGAGGACTATCTTAGCTATGTAGCTCGATTAATTCTACACGTTCGTGAAATGAGTAAGTACATTCTTGTATTTTGCTTTATTCTTTGTCTGAATTCTGAGCCTTCACTTTGCCAGATTAAACCGTTGGTTTCTCCTCGATTTCGAAAAGAGACCATGCTAGACTTGTGGGAACTAGAGTCCCTACATACTATGAGGTTCCGCCGTGTTAGAATCCATTTCTGATTGGCTCTCAGATTTAAGCTGTCAAGGAGGCCCCAACGAGCAAAATGCAAATAGCTTAAAGTTCTATTTACTTTTCGCTTTCGCTCATTCGCATTTACAGTACGGTGACGGGTGACCGCCTTAATTACACTAGTCTGGAAGAAAAAAAAATGAAAAAAATGAACTGGCATGGTGATGGGTGACTCTTACTAAATTTGGGTCACAGAATCCGAAAATGACCTACGTTTGTTTCTGTATGCCTCCGTTTTCAAGTTCAACCCCTCACGTGTCACAAATATAGGTTGAAATGGGCTGATTCCTCTGGGCTTCCATAAAAAGTAAAAATAAAAACTGGCTTTATGATGGGTAATTTTTATTAATTCTGGGTCGCTGAATCCAAAAATGACCTCGGTTTTCTTTTAAATGCCTCCGGTTTTGAGTTTTCCTGATGCTATGTGGAACTTAAGTGAAATCAGCCCATTTCAACCCATATTTGTGGTACATAATGGGTTGAACTCGAACACGGAGGCATACACAAAAAAATGGAGGCCATTTTTAGATTCAGCGACCCAAAATTAGTGAAAATCACCCATCACCATGCCAGTTCACTTTTTGATGCAGACCAGTGTTATTATTGATTTTTCTTCTGCCTAGTTGTTACTCTGGAGGATATTATCTCTTACATTAACAACGGTAAGCGAACGGTTCTGCAGACATTTGCTAACGAAATTCCTACCTGCATAACTCTTCGATAAATTTTATTTTTTTTACTAAGTAAACTGAAATTTTGCATCGTAGCGTGAAATTTAGCACGCTATATTCAAATTTTGTCTCTACTTTCCCTCTAGACTCAATTTTCCTTCGGAAAACTGAAATTATCTACACCTAACCTCAAATTTACGATCCAACGGACACAAAGTGAAAACTAGGAAAGTTGAGGAAGAACCGTTGAAGCTGGAGCAAAACTGATGAAAAATTCAGATTCCTCAACTGAAATCCTTGAAGTGTAGTCGTACTCACGAAGTTCCAATTGGTTTCAGGATAATTTGTCAAACTTTTTCTTAACTATCCATAAGGAGAATCTGTTAGCATATGTCTTGTCCATAAGGAACGTTCGTTAGCAAATGTCTGCAGTTCGTAAAAATCAACAACGTTTATTGTTTAGAATTGGAACCTAACCTATTTTGAAATTGCTGCAACATTGCCATCCGCCATTTGCATTTTGTCTTTTGAGCGCTCCATGATTTGTTTCTTCTTCTTTGTTTTCAAAGAAGAAGAATCTAACAAGGTGCCACTCATGTCTTTGCGCAACTCTCACAGTATGGAAGGACTCAAGTATGAACTGGCTTGCGGTAAATTTCGATAAGATTCTAATATGCTGTGTGTAAGCATCTGCTGAGAAAAAGCTCTTGTGGGCGGAAAGAATTTTAATGAGAAGTTTTCAAGTTGTTGGCAACTGAATACTGTCGTATACGTAGACTGTGCCATCCAGACAGCTTATAACATCTTAGCCAAGTTGCTTGGCTCCACGTGCATTGGTACAACTGTTTCCTCTTGGTACGGTTTCTACGATTCAGAATCAAGGAAACGAATGAAAATTGCAACTCAACGTTCTTTTGTTGTTTTCAATGTAGCTGTCTAGAAGCCGGGCAACTTTCTAATCTGTATGTATCTGTTGGTTTCCAAGCCGTGTAACTTTTTGGCCTGCAATATAGCTAATATCAAGTTCTTAGCTCTCCGTCATGGTATTATCGACGTATTAAAAATTGTCACGAGATTTCACGAGCTAATAAGTTTTGCCTTCAAAGTTCCGGTTCGGTCATACTCCTCACACCTTGCAGGCGAGAGGCCAGTGTGGGTGGGTGGTTAAGCCGTTGCAGATGAGTCCCACACTTACACCCATAACTGCGAAAATGTGTGAAAATCTCGCGACAATCTTCAATTCGTTGATAGTACCTCCTTGTCTCATGGAACAAAATTAGCCTGCTGGCTATTAGGGAGTTTATGAACCTAGATAAACTAATGTTCGTTCGAGTTAAATAGTTTTTTTTATTTCAGTCATCAAATCTATTTGAGTTGATGGTCTAAACTTTTATTTTAGTTTTGAATCTCATCATATTAATTATTTTTAGAAAAGCTTGATTTAAATTAGTCTTTCCAGTACGGTTCAATATTCACTAGGATTCATACTTTTCGACTAAGACGTAAAAACCTCCGAAAGTAACGATGAGAAGATGCACGGAGTAAAAAGCCATCAGAGGATTGATTAACAGCCGACTAATGATAAAGTGACATTATGGTGACACCGGTGCCAAAGGAAAGTCATCTCTTTATGGCCACTTTTTGATGGGAGTGACAGTATCATTAGATGGGAATTCCCCATTATTAGTGCCCTACACCGTCATGACAATAGTGCGTTTGAAAGTATACTATGAGTGTAAGAGTGGATTTTGTGAGTTTTTTGGTCTACCATCGCTAGTTTTGGAGATTTTTACATTTTATTCAGCCCTTAAATCGCCTGTAGCAAAAGTGTGCAACAGCCCATTCAGTCCGGTAGCTCACATCGAAATGGGAGTTATAAACGTTACTGTTTGAGTGGCTGGACTCTACCACTTCTATTTCTATTTTTGTTTTATGGAAAACAGATTGGACTCGAATTGTAAGTCCAATAATTCATATCAGCAGAAAAGGTTTTCCTTGTAAGTTTCTTAACCCTTGAAATCAGATTGTACCTGAATTGTAAGTCCAAGAGTTCATATCAGCAGAAAAAGGTTTCTCTTGCAAGATTCGCAACCTAAAGTCTTGGGAGGGGGGGAGTCTAAATCAACTCAGGTTAATTTTTTTTTTTTTTTTGCGTAAAACCCTGATTTTTTGATAAGGTAGGTACTGATGTAACGAACCCTGATGCCAATTTTCATGTTTTTTATAAGTTTTCATTGTGGGTGCCACCAAGCTTTTAATGTTTGGGGTCTTTTGATCACCCCTTGGTCACTTGTGTTGGTCAAAGACCTTAGTCTCACGTAAGGGTCCTTGGACTTCAAAGTAAATTTTTGAAGCTTGCATAACTGATAACTTGTCGAACAGGACAATTTTCTAACAACTTTGCCTTTTGCTTGAGTGCCCTAAATTAAGTGTAAGTAGTTCATCACCATTCCGATAGACTTTTCCATTATTTCATCTTTAAGTAACTCTTGTATTAAAGTTTTTATTTAGTATAAATGGATTCAGGGTTATGGAGTTGCCACTCACTCGTTCAAAATTTACTCACCATATCTTGGATTTAAAATGTTATTCTCACAATTGTCTCATGTTTATATCACCAGAAAACAAGGGCAGTCTACCAACTTTACTCTGTCTCAAGTTTCCTCTCCAGTTTGTTTTGAGAAATTTAATTGAACTCATTTGAACGTCTTAAAAATGTTGGTTCTGCCTCGGGAGAAAACTTGTGTAGTAAACCGAGAATTCTCCACTAACTACTTCCGTACAGTAGCGGCCTTAGAAGAATTGGGCATACAGTTACACTTCATTGATCTAGTATGACTGACAATTGCTGTTAGCTCAATTTGAAGAACATCTTAAGAAGTGAAAATTTTCCGGACAAAGCTGTATGATACTCACTTTAAGTACGTTTTGAATACCTCTGAATTCTTGGAATTGGTTTGGTTGCAGATGGAAGCCGATTTGCCAGTTTTATTGAAACACGTGTTTTCAAATGCGGTAATGAGACGCCGGACAGAATCAAAGAGAAAGGCAACGTCTTCTTCACGATGAAACTTTATAATGAAGCACTGATTTTCTACAATCAAGCCATTAGTCAAAGCCCGACCTCCGCCACTTTCTATGGTAACCGTTCTGCTTGCTATATGATGCTGGGTGATTATAAGAAAGCGTCCCAAGATGCGTCAGCTTCTATAAAGTTTAACCCTTCATTTATGAAAGGTTACGCTCGATTATTCAAGTGTCATGTAGCACTAGGGGAAATTGAGCCTGCAATTCAAGTGCTGGACAAAGTTTGTAAATTAGATCCGTCGAGTGAACTTTTGAAATTAGATGCAAAAAACCTTGAAATACTTGCAAGTAGAGTGAACGAAGCGACGAAAGCTATGGAAAGAAAGGAATATGAGACAACATTGACAGCAATTAATTCTGCTCTAACGATAGCAACTGCATCCACAAGACTAAAATTACTGAAAGCTGAATGTTATGTCTATTTAGGGCGTTACGATGATGCGAAAAAGATAACGAACGAGTTGAATGAAAGCACCCAGAATTTTAGTCCTCATTATATCTTTGGATTGTGTTTTTACTATCAAGGTAATATTGATCTGGCTGCTATGTACTTTCAAAATGTAATTAACTCTGACCCTAAAAACACCAAAGTTCTCGATCTCTTGCAAAAGGCTCTGTCTTTTCAAAAACTGAAAGCGGAAGGAAATGTTCTTTTTGCAAGAAATAAATTTCCAGCTGCTTATGACCTTTACACAACTGCCTTACAAATTGATCCAACAAATGTATCAACAAACTCAAAATTATACTTTAACCGAGGTACTGTAAATTTCAAATTAAATCGTTTAAAAGATGCAATAGCAGACTATACTAAAGCAATAGATCTAGATAGCAACTATATCAAAGCGCTTTCAAGGAGAGGTCAGTGTTATTGTCGATTGAACGAATATGAAAAAGCTATATTTGATTTTGAGAAAGTATACCGGGCTGAACAGACCAAAGAAAACCAGAACCAACTTAATGATGCTAAAGCATCTTTGTCCCGAACAAAACGAAAAGATTACTATAAAGCATTGGATATTCCTAGAAGCGCTACCCAAGATGACATCAAGAAAGCTTATCGGAAGCGTGCTTTAATTCATCATCCAGATCGTCACGTCAATTCCACGGCCAGTGAGAAGCTGGAGGAAGAAAAGAAGTTTAAGGAGTTAGGTGAAGCTTACGCAGTTTTATCTGATCCCGTGAAGAAATTGGACTATGATAGAACAATTGCATGTACTTTTAATCATTCTACATCGTCTGGTTCCTCGGCGTCTCATTCATATAATCAGACTCACTCTCACTATCATCATCCCTCCGCGTCTACAGGATCAGCGGATGCCACTCAATTATTATCGCTCAAGCTCATTGCTCAAGCAACCGCTCTCTTGCACCAGGGATCTTACTTAAAAGCAAGAGATATAGCAATCGAAGCACTTCACATGGATACATCTTCCCTCAGAGCCTATTTGACCATCATCAAATGTCATATAACTCTTGGTAATGTTTCAGCTGCGGAAGGGGTTTTTTATCAGGCACAGCGAGTGAGTAAATTCACAGAAAACGTCGCCCTCTTCAACCCCGATTATCGAAGTCTGGAAAAATTGAAGAAGATGATGGCTGACATTGAAAAATATATGAATGTCAGAAACTACTTCTTTGCCGCAAAAACCGTTGATGATGCCAGGAAACTGGCCCCCGGTTCGGACTACCTGAAACTCATCAAAGCTGAATGCTGTATGCATCTGAAAAAAATAGACCAAGGTACTCAGCTGGCCAACTCCGTTGTTACTTTGGGAAACCCAACTATTACTTACCAAATTAGCTATGTTCTAGGTCTCTCTCACTATCTCCAAGGTGATATGGAATCAGCCTTGAGGGCTTTTCAAAATGTTAAACAACAGCTCTCGCAGACAACATATGCAAGAAAGTGTGAAGAAATGGCTCAAAAAGTAACGATGTTAAGACAAGCCAAAGATCGAGCAAATCAAGCTTATTCTGGTTCATTATTCCAGCAAGCTCTCAACTTCTATTCTCAAGCGCTACAAATTGATCCTCACGCACATGTGTATAATGCCATAATCCATGCCAACCGAGGAGCCGTTCACTTCCAGCTCAAAAGACTGAAAGATTGCATCACTGATTGTACCGCCGCACTAAAATTGGATCCCACTTATCAAAAAGCAATGCTAAGGCGTGCTCAGTGTTACTACGATCTTAAAGACTACGCAAAAGCTGCTGCTGATTATGATAAGTTGTACAAGCTTAGTAATTTACCAGATTACAAAATGCGTTTGGATGAAGCCCGTCGACATATGTCGAAGGATGACTCGGTGATGATCGTCGATAGTGAAGACGATGATGATGAGTACCATGAACCAGAAACAAAGACGAGACAATCTAAAATTCACGAATTTATCGGTAAAAGAGCTCCGAACCTTCGTAAACGGACCAGGAAAAATTATAAACTTTACTCCGAGTCAGAATCTGATGGAAGTGAACTATCGAGTAGTAGCGAAGAAGAAGAAGAAGAAGAAGAAATCGAAGAAGTCTCAACAAAGAAAAAGAGCAAACCAACGCCTAACGAAGACAAAGAAGAGTCAGCTGAAGAAGCGCCAAAGAAAACGAGAGCTGCACGATCCAACGTCAGCTCGAAAAGCAAAGACAATAAATCTGACAGCAAGAGTACAAAAAAGGGGCCTGTAGGAGAAACTACCAAGAAAAATGCAAAATCGAAGCCTTTTAAAAGAGTTAAAACTGATACAACTTCAGAAAGTGAATCAAGTCACGAAGCCTCTGTTCAGTCCGCATCGAGTGATTCTAGCGATAGTGAACAAGTATTCGTCAAGAAAACTGTCGGTGGCAAGAAAAGCAAACCTGCATTAGATAGCAGTGATGAAGACGATGTTAGTCAGATTAAAAACGCGTATAAAACTCGGGTCTTTTCTCAATCGACAAGAAAGCTATCCGTACAAAAGCATAAATATAAGAAAGTTGTTGGAGGGAAAAAGAAATAATCTGTTGCTCTGATTTTAAATGTGGATTCAGTTGTTAACTTTGATCTTTGGTTATATTTTATATAGTTTATATTGACTGCCCCGTCTTTATGCAGCTGTCTGATAGGTTATGAAGTAAAACCGCCTCCACTTATTCCCTTTGTACTGTACTATTTTTTTTGTCCTGCAAGCTGACTTTTTTTTTATTAGTCTTAAAGTTGCTATCTTTTGGCTTTTTTGTCAATAATCAACTACAGTCTTGCCGTTGTTTTACCATCCTGTTGTCTGTCTGTATTTGTTAAGAAAAAAAAAAAAGATTACACTAACGAAGATTACGATCTAACATTTCTGAGCTGGAAGCCACTTATCTCTCAAAACGCAGTTCCCATTAGCCGTGCCTCTGACGGGACGCGGCCTTTGCTTCCTTTTTTTATCCAATTTCTAACTTGATACAGCAGCAAAGTGGTAAAGACTTTTTGACTGAAAAGGGCCATCCCCCCTCCAGAAAATGCACTGACAAATGGACGATCTTTCGTAGACGCTGCTTCCATTTTCCATCAAATTTACTAGAAGCAAAGTTAATTGCTACCTGTTTGATACATGTTCTTCATGTTCTGTGAATGTGCCTTTGTTTTTTTTCTCAAAAAAATGTTAAAGGTGCATAAAAGTTGGTCTACCCTCTATGCGCCGCTTACACAGACAAGATTAACCCCCTTCTCAAACTGCCTAAGCAATGCAGTTGGTTACTTAGCCAACTGCATCGCATCGCTTGAGTAGCTTGAGTGCGGAGTGAGAGGGTGCAGGTTCAATCCCCTTTTGCTCCTTAATACTTTTTTCTTCTTTTTTTTCTAATCACGCATAATTTATATTACAGGTGCTAAACGTCGCACATTAATTATGCTCATGATAAGGACATATAGTCAATGTAAAGCAAAAAAATAAAGTCCAAAGAATTTCAAACTTACTATGCTATCCAGTGCAGCTGAACGTTTTTATTTTTGAAAACTAAGGCCCTTTCACAAAAATTAATAAACACATTTCTAATATTTTGCTAGTAACTTTGCTTCTTGTAAATTTTATCAAAAATAGAGGCAGTATCACCGTAAGGTTCACTCGTGGGAGTGAGTGTTACTGTAATTTGTACAGTGAAAGTTTGTTGTGTGGAACGTCCTCTAAGTGGAATATCTCGCCAAGTGGAATTTTTTTTCAGCACCGTGAAATCACCCATACTTTGACCGCAATTTCCTATGTGGAATTTTTTCGGGGCAGGACCGAGGTTCCACACAACAAACTTTCTCTGTATATTTATTCTAAATCAGGTTACCTAGTGGCTCACAATCATTTGCTGCATGTATATCTGTTTGTGTAAATAGTAGAAATTTAGATCTAATGAATGTGTGAAACGAAACAATTGTTTTTCTGTTCGTGTATATATTTTGTTAATTTTTGTATCATAAATAGTTTAGTAAGAAATGTATTTGTCACAGAATACCACAATCAGACAAAAACTTGACAATTTTTTTAATTATTCTCTAGAGAGTTGACAGTTGACCATAATGTCATTTATGTCATATTTTAAGCCCACAATTTGAATAGTTAACTCTCATTTTTTTAGAAATGAAGTTCACATTTAGGCCTGCAGGCCGATCATTTACTTCATTGTTAAACCGATCGTTAAGACTGTCTATGAGTGATGCTATTGGTCGAAAATTTAAATCTTGGCCGTTGGTAACCATTGTTATGAGTCTCGTATTATAAAGGCTATTCATGAGTAACCTTTAAATAGCGGGCACTTTAACGATGGTCACCATAGCAACGGTCAAGTTTTACAATTTTCGACCAATAGAATCACTCATAGACATTCTTAACGATCAGTTTAACGATGAAGTAAATGATCGGCCTCCAGGAGGACTTGAACAGTGCTAGCTTTCTCCTGTAAAATGGAGATCTCGCTAACTTTTGCCTTATGAGAGTTAGCTTCCGAGTAAAATCCAGTGAAAATGATGATGAACACTTCAATATTTTACAAAATTCATTCGCAGACTAACATAATAACTTTAAAATTTAGAGCGTTATGGCAGAGATTTGCAGGTATTATGGGAGATTCCTGTCTAATTTGAAGCTTTCAGCTGTGTGTTCCTGTAGTGAGAGTCAAATTAGACGGGAATCCCCTATAACACCTGCCTTTTAAGTGCAAAGATGGCAGAGCTATGCAGGTATCATAGGAAATTCCTATCTAATTTGTCTTTCTCTCTATAAAAATGCACAGAGGAAAGTCTCGAATTAGATAGGAATCTCCCATGGTACCTTTGTAGCTCCGCCACTACGCCTTAAACTTTAAAGTCATTTTGAGAGTCTGTGAATGAATTTTGCACATTTTTAATGTGATTGTACCTCCAACCTGTTCCGAACAAACGTCATATCGGAAAAGATCCAAAATGGCCTGTATGAATGTATTTTTAATTGATAATAATTAATACAGTGATCATTGTAATTTTTGGTGGATTTCATTCAAGAAATAACGATTCAATTTCTTTAATGAAAAGTTAGCAAGAACTTCATTGGAGTCTTGCTTAAAGTTGATCCTGATGGACCGTTCTGTTTGTGTTTTTCTTTGACTGTAAGTCCCAGCTTGACATTTTCTTTTGTAGTGAAAGTTTGGCGAGTGGAACGTCCTCTAAGTGGAATTTTTTTCGGGGCAGAACTGAGGTTCCACACAACGAACTTTCTCTGTATAAGCTTCTTGTTTACTAGGTCTTGTGCCGTCAACTCAGCAAACAATTTTTTTTTTTTTTTTTATTTTTTTTATTTTTTTTTTTTTTATTTTATTTTTTAAATCTTTAAAGGGTGAAATATTCAATTTACCTTTTGAGAACCCCACCAATAGATAATGATTGAATAATCAGCTGCACTGTCAGTCAGTTTAGTTTTTTCATCTTCTTTTCTCCCGTTTTCATGCATGCAATTGGCTCAAAGGCAGTCGTCACCTTTTCTGAGTATACCTACGCATTATTTTTTTTCTTTTTCTTAATATTTCTGTTTGACTTTACTTTCATTCCTTTAAATATTTATTGTCAGGCCCTGTTACTATTTCTTAGTTTTGTTAGTTATTGTTTCCTAAATAGTTTGTTTGTAAATTTGTACATTTTGTACAATTTTGAAAAATTAAAAATTTATCCTCATTTACAATTTTAATTTTTTGTCTGTCTATTTTCGAAACCTTTTTCTGCTGATTTTTCGAAACTCATTCGTACAAAATTCAATGGGCTGTATTTTTTTAAAACTTATTTTGAAGGCTCACTTGCAAGAGTGGAAATTATCGAAACACTATCTCTGCGGTACATCGATTTCAGAAAAAAGGTGCCTTAACCAGCAAATTTTGTTCATTGACCCAGTCAGTAAAATTTTGTATCTCCAATGACAAAAAATCAGGGGTAGCTATATACAGCAAAGGAACAGGATAAAAAACAAACCAGCAACGATTTGACGTAAAAGAAACAGGTGAAACGAGGAAATGATGGATAACTCGTAATGAAATTGTGTGAAGACGTTTTGGCTCAAATCGCAGCTATGTACTTTCTAATCGAAAATTTAAAAAAATTAAAAAATAAAATAATATAAGAATAATTTCAAACTGAGAAGAACACAATGTAAACACAGGAATGAAAACATCTGCTTTTATACAGGGTGTTGAAAAACTGTTCCCGAATATTTCAGAGGCGGATTCTACAGATCAAAATAAGACCTTTTTTTCCTGTAAACATGTGTCCAAAAATGTCCCCCTTTTGAGCTACAGCCCCCCAAAGTTTTAAAAAATTTACGGTTTTTTTGGAATAGCGACCACTATTATGAACCAAATGTCTTAAAACTTGGTGTCATGAGGTAATTTCACGCGTAGAATCCATTAATGACCTCGAAAAATTCAGAAATTGAGTCTAACTGTACTTTTCACGCAATCTTGTACCTTTAACGGCACAAATTTTATGTTACGGATTAAAATTTTGAAGAATAATTACCAAAATCAGATGCGGAAAACCCTTAGAAAGATTTTTGGTCCTCCTTGTTTCTTTCGATACGACGCGTTTTAACCGAGATAATCGCTGCACAGTGTGGAAAAGTCAGCGCTTTTACCATAGCGGCCGGCCCGTAGAAGCAGCGGAGAGGCGGGTTGCATACTCACTGCCGTTTTTCATGGTAAAAGCGCTGACTTTTCCACACTGTGCAGCGATTATCTCGGTTAAAACGCGTCGTATCGAAAGAAACAAGGAGGACCAAAAATCTTTCTAAGGGTTTTCCGCATCTGATTTTGGTAATTATTCTTCAAAATTTTAATCCGTAACATAAAATTTGTGCCGTTAAAGGTACAAGATTGCGTGAAAAGTGCAGTCAGACTCAATTTCTGAATTTCTCGAGGTCATTAATGGATTTTACACGTAAAATTACCTCATGACACCAAGTTTTAAGACATTTGGTTCATAATAGTGGTCGCTATTCCAAAAAAACCGTAAATTTTTTAAAACTTTGGGGGGCTGTTGCTCAAAAGGGGGGCATTTTCGGACACATGTTTACAGGGAAAAAAGGTCTTATTTTGATCTGTAGAATCCGCCCCTGAAATATTCGGGAACAGTTTTTCAACACCCTGTATACCTTTGTTTTCATTGTGTAAGAGTACTTGCTCTCTCCATAGTTTGAAGTTATTTTTTTTCTTTTTTTTTTTTTTTTTAATTTTTTTAAATTTTTGTGTTGAAAATGGCTGGGATTTGAGCTAAAACGTCCTCACCTAACCTCTTTGTGTGTTTTTCAGCATTTTCCCGTTTCATCTGTTTCTTTTATGTGTGATTTCACGATAACCGGCATTGCTTGTCGCCAGGCCAGTCAGGTGCTTTAGACCTTTATGTGAAGAATAATAAGTTATTTTAGACCATTATGTGAAGAATAAAAAGTTACTTTAGACCATTATGATAAAAAGTTAACAGTAGTGGTTTTTCATCAAGGTTTACTCTCTAAGGGAGGAAAAAAAGTAACAGGGAAAAAAATTATCACTGCGGTGGAATATATCACACTTTATTCAGACAGAAGGTGCACTCTTTTTTACTATTTGGCGACAGTAACAAAAAGTCTGCCTGAAAAAGTGTGCTATTTTCCACATCAATGATACTTTGTTTTCCTCCCTCAAACAGTAAGTTTCGATGGTGCTGTTTAAGTTTTTATTCTTCACATAAAGATCTAAAGCCTCTGACTTACCTGGCGACATGCAATTCCCATTATTGTGAAATCACCCTTATGCAGGGGTGCCAGTCCCCCCCTAGACGCCATAGGAGTCCCCCCCCCATCATACATCCCCCCACCTAACTGAGAACCTTCCCCCCAGTTGAGGATATCCGTCTCCCCTTAACTAAGAACCCCTCCTCAGTTAGGGGGAAGATCCTCAGTTAAAGGGGGGGGGGACCTTCAGTCAGGGAGGAGACCTTCAGTTAGGGTATCAGGCTCTCGATTTGAAGGAGATCCTCAGTTAGGGGGGGAGACCCTCACAGAGGAGAGTTACACAAAGTATGGGCGAAATAATTGATTATGACCTTTCTTTCCTCTAAAAAAATGTTAATCCTTCCTTTTGCAGAAAAAAAGAAAAAAACTCACCCCCCCCCCCCAATTTGAAAGTATACTTGCAGCTTGTATGCAAAGATGGGCACTGGCACCCCTGCCCTTATGCTGTGTGCAGCACTGTATGGTTGAGTACAGTACAATTCACTGACCAAGCGGTAACAATTTTTGTCTCTACTCCTGATGTCTTATAAGTTGTGACCGGAGGATCAAAGAACTGAGGGAAACATTTACATTCATATCGATTCGATTGTGGCTGCCTAACAGATTCAGTAAAACTTCAATTTTTGGGAAAGCACGGAAAAAAAAGATTAGTGAAAATAACCATACATATTTCTGATTTTGGCACCTGCTAGATGTTATGGTAAACTTGACCAGAAGTATGGTACATTTACCGATACTTTGAGTAAATTCGACATGCAATCAGGTAACATCACCTAGTACCTAGTCAAAACATAGTATACTTCTGGTTAACATTACCATAACATGTAGCGGGTGCCAAAATCAGGTATCCGTATGGTTATTTTCACCGTAGTTTTTTTTCCGTGAGGGTAAATTAGTGATGTGCAGCTGGGAATAAACCAATACTAGACGTACCATAAGACAATTTCCATAAACTCTGGAGACTCACATCCGTAAAATGAGAAAGTGCATATTCTTGGAAGCAAAAGCAATATTGCAGTTCAAGAGTTCAAACAAACTGTTATATTCATTCCAAGAATCAGACTTTTATTTTTACGGATTTAACTCAAGATTTTGCAGGATTTGTCCTTCTGTAGATACATCGCGAGGTCCTGACAATCGTACAATGGTTCGAAACACATATTCCTTTATAAAGAAATAATGAACCATCAATCAATGGACTAATTCATCATAATTCGTTACTGCGATGGAATCTTGTTAAGGTGAAACTGTGCTTTGAATCTGGTTTTTAGTCCAGACCTACGGTTTTGCAACCTGTGGTTTGCAAAAAATAACCGTCACTTTGGAAAGGAGTTATGTAGATTGATAATTATGAAAAATGTAAGAGTTATGGTAATGGGTCTACTGCAAACTTTTGCTGCAGCGTTATGGAGGGTCAACTCTTTTGTAAAAATCACATGAAAATAACGATGTGAGCTCCAGAAAGTTCCAAAATTCACTCGCAAACTCAATAAATATGTTTTGTCAAATAAAATTACAAGATGGCAGTAGAATGATCGGATGGAAATGGGGGAATCCCATCTAAGCGCAGTTTTCTCTATAAAGAATCACTTTTCTCAGCATAGAAAGCTGCGATTGGATACCTAATACTCCCCCATTGTAGCCCGCTCATTTTACAGCTGTATTTTAATTTAATGGGGCAGTTGCAAGGGTCTGAAATTTGGTGTTTTTCATGAAGAAAATGATAGTACTTGATAAGCTGAAAACAATGGTGTCTTTGGTTTTTTCCTAAGTGTCCCGGTTCTGGAGATACACTCGTGCAAAGTTGTATAAAATCGTGTGCGTAGTGACTTCACTACGCGGAATTCCCATTGAAAACAATGTATTTTGGGCCAAAACCTCAACTCCGGAACTATGGGACTTAATTAGAAACCAAGGACATCTTTGTTCTCACCTCATCAAGCACTTTAATTTTCCGTACAAAAAACACAACATTTCAGACCCATGCAACTGCCCCATTAAACGCATTTGTTGAGTTTCAGAATTGATGTTGGTATTTTCTGATGCTCTATAACGTTAATTTCAAGTGTGAAGTGATTTTAATATTAATATTAATTTCAAAAACTATTTACCTCGCTTAGGTTCAAACAATCAACCAGTGTCAGGAGTTCCTGGAGTCGGAGGAGGAGGCCTTGGTCCACCGGGTCCAGGACAGGCACAAGTTACAGCAACCAATCGTAAGTTCCTATTTTCCACTTTATGTAATAGTAATAATAATTCTTCATTCATGATTCATACAGTCATGTGTCATTTTAAGGCACCTACCTATTTGAGCACAAATAGCTTATTATTAAACCAAAGATGCTTCAATGATTTTACATTCTTGAGATCTTGTCAGTTGAAACAGCTAGATCCTTACGAAGTGTTGGAATCATCATTTTCCCTTGAAGAATGTTCTAGAAAGTTTGAACTACGATTATGGAGGGTTTGCTTTAAAAACTAAATTGGCCAAATTAAGAAATAAAAAGATCGAAATGAGGTTTAAACTAAAAATGTATATGCAATGAACAAGAGTAAAAACCGAAACTAAGAAAGATAAGGTGTTTGGAAAAAGAGAAAACAAAATTTACAGTAAATGAACATCACACTGGTCGATAGCCTGTCGGAAAGGAGCCCCAGAAAAACTGCGTTAAGTGTGCGCGTTTGTAAATCTCGTAGCGTACCAGCAAGAATTGTCCATGTGATGTGATCAGCTGATGAGCATCATCAATCTCATCTTGAGTTAATCGGCGAAGGTAGCGTTCAAAAGTAGTGTTTCTGGTGTTGCCAAGTCGTGCTCTGAGAAAGGAAACATCGGGCAATTCCGTTTTTGCCACGAGAAAATATATGCTAAAAATTTTGTATGGGGTCCATTTTTTTTTTTCTTTTTTAACTGTCTGAACTTCATTAATTTTTGACCAAGTGTGCTCATTGTAAGGTCAATCGATAGAAGATGAGTCAATCTTTCAAACGTGATCAAGATCAAATTGCTAACTTGTTTGGTTTTGAAGCTTCAGCATCAGTATCTGTTCTTTTGGAACACCCTTTGTACTATGACCTTCAAAAGAAATTACCCTGGTTGTAATTTTTACTCTTTTAAATCTTGGCAATCTTTAAACAATTTTGCGGTTTTCAAGTGTTCAAGAACTAATCAAAACGCCCCTTTTAATGTAAAGTTTGAAATTTCATGAAAATAAAGGCTAAAACAGAAAGAATTTTGACCAAGGTACTTTCTTTTGAGAGTCATAGTACAAGGAAGTGAGAAATTTTTATTTTTGTATTTTTTATCCATTTTTGTCTTTTTTATCCATTTTTTATTTATAATTTATTCATTTTTTATTTATAAATTTACTTCCTACTTTATTTAGTTTTGCAATCACTTAACCAAAGACCAGGCCTTCAACCAAAACTGCCAGGCCAAGGCATGAATCAAATGGGTGGACCCATGGGAGTGCCCGTGCCAAATCAGATGGGAATGCCGATGGGAGGTCCACAGATCAACCCTGGTGTTGGAGCTCCGATGGGTCCAGGGGGTGCAATGCCGCCTATGATGAATTCAGTCGGAGGTCCCATGAATCAGATGCCCGGCCAGCTCGGAGGCCCTATGCCAAATCAGATGAGCAATGCCCCAATGCCGCCTCAGATCGGTACATCAATGCAAAATCAAATGGGCCACATGCAACGCAAAGTAAGCAATAAAACCTGTCAATTTTTATGCTAGCAGTTTCAGTCTGGGCTTTGAACTGGCAACAATTTCAGTTCAATTTGGTTCGCGGTTTCGGAGTCAAAGGTTCAAGTATACAGGGACAATGAGTTTTTGGTTCAATAATTCGTTAACCAGTTCAAATGGATTCAAGTTAAAACGAATTTTTCTCAATAATGCTGTCACGTTTTTCACTTTTTTACGCCTTAGCGGCTTTTCTTGCTGAAGGTTTTGATCGCTCTCCAGAGCAGAACATCATCAACTTTGTAAAACTTTTTCCTGCAGCGGTTTTCTATAAATTGATGGAAAAAAACCTTATTTAGACTACGGTCATTGTAAATTGAACCGCTTTTGGAACATTGTCGAACGGGTCCAAATCAGGTTCAGCTCTTTCTTGGTTTGGTTCGGTTGGTGGTTCAAGGCTTTTTCTACAAAACGACCTGCGGTTTGGCTTGGGGGTTCAAACATTCAGTGATTCGGTTCAAAGCCCTGTTCTCAGTCATCGCTACAACACATCAAATAGCAAAATTAAAGAGTTCTTCAGTAAAAAGGGGTGTAAAACAGTGGGTGTGCTCCTCGCCTCCTGCTCAAAAAACCTGGTTTCACAGGGTTATTTTGTGAGTACAAAGTGTTGGATTGGGTTCTCTCAGTCATTTGAAGATTCGACTGCATACTCTAATTGTTAGATAATTAAGAAACCCCAGTTTTTCTGATCAGAGTTTCACGCAATAACAATTTGAAATCAGGTTTTTTGAGCATGAGCACACCCACTGTTTTATACCTTCTTTTACGGAAGAACTCCTTAATTGCTTTTGTAAATATTAGTTTGTGTTACAAAAATTTACCCAAGGCAGATTCCGAGGTGGGGAGGATTCAAGTTAGGGTTGTGCGGTACTGATTTCGGTATTTTTTCGGTGTTTAGCTCTGTCTTTGACTGCAGCCTCTAAATGAGTGAGATTGATAAAACTGCCGTGGGTGACGTAAGCCAGAAGCCAGTTAAACACTATAAAACTGTCAAAGTATTGATACATAGCATTCCCGCATCATAGTACCTTCGAATTCCCTAAAAGTTATGTAAAATACCGAAAAAATCAGCCAGTTCGGTAGTTTACGTAACTTTAAGGGAATTCAAAGGTATTATGATATAGAAATGCTACTTTGACAGTTTCATCATATTTAGTTGGCCTCTGACTTACGTCACCCACGGCAGTTTTATCAGTCTCACTCGTTTAGAGGCTGCAGTCAGAGATATAGCTAAATACCGAAAAAATACTGAAATCAGTACCGCACAACCCTAATTCAAGTCTTAAAAAATATTGAATTGACAGCCAGTAACCAACAGTAAATGGATCTAATAACTGACACTACAGAAAAAGTCACCCGGAATCTGGCACTGTAAGCAAAGCAGACAAAAATGAAAACTTGAAGCAGAGAAATTTTACTGCTCGTAATTTCCAAAATAGATTTTTGCTTTATATAATTGCTCATGTATATTTTAATTTTTTCTTTCCAAACTGATGAGGTAGACTTTTAACTATCCAAAAATAGGGTCAAAAAGTTCCAAAGATGGTTCTGGAAAACTCTTTCTATGGGCCTGCTTTAATATAATTAATTGGTGAGAAAAAGTAGGGAAACCTACCTTTGGATTAACCCAATTTTAATGCTTTTCATGGGAATGGAAAATTTTCTCCTTTGCTGCTGCTCAAAAATTTCCAAGAAGAACTCTGTTATTTTAATCATTTTACACTTCTTGCTTAGAAAATTTGTCTTCCTTGTTCATTCATTAAATTTCTTTTATTAATTTTAGGACAATCTAATTCCTGGCCAAGGTTCTGTTTACGCTGCTCCAAGACCAGTTGCTCCTAACCCATACTTACGAAGAAGTCCCACCTCTCCGACTCAGTCTCCGGCTGGACTCCCAAATACGTGAGTCTTTCATTTATCTCATAAAAATTTTTTTTCTGTTTTTTCCAATAGATTTTTTTATTTTTTATGACGTAGCTTCAAAGGGGCACTCTGCTTAGTCTCTAAACCAGTGGCTCTCAACAAGGGCAATGAGCAGTTTTTGGGCCGTAAGGGGGCAGTGAGAAGGTTTTGGATGGTAGGGGGGGTAGTGCTGGTGCCTTGGGCGCCAGGAAGATGATTAGGGTGCTTGCAGGAAATGGAAATAATTGGGTATGAAATTAACAAACATTGAACCTAATGTTCTCTGACTTTCAATAGAAAGTCCTCTCATTGAAATTGTTCTTGGTGAATTTTTCTTTTTTTTTCCCGCCCCACCTGCAAGGTGTGAAGAGTATGAAGAGTGGCCGAAGCAGAAACTTGAAGGCGCAGTTTAGCTTGTGAAAATCTCACGACAATCTTTAATTTGTCGATAGTACCTGGAAACCTTAAAATTGTGCAAATTGGTCGAGAAATGAAATGATGAAAATATTTATCAGGATACTTTCTTTTGAAAGCCATAGTATATTATATGTACTACAACTGGCTGATCATCAATAAATGGAAGCACTGCACTAATTAAAAGACTAAAATATAAGAATCCTCAATAATATTTTTTGATCTACTTATCTACCGATGAGTGTTTTTTAATGAAATTCAATTTTTTTCAGCATCTCGTTCAGTTTAACAAATGATTTTTCATTTTTATTCAGGAATCACTTTTTTTTCCCCCCAGAAACCAATTTTCATTCATTCTACTGAGATCTGTGGCTAGAATCCAGAGACAAACAGAGACAGAGCACTAATTGGCTGCAGCAGAGACACGTCTGTTTCTCGCGGATTCATCAAAATTGTCAAAAATAGTCGCATGGTGTTGAACGGTGACATTCGGTAAACATAGGGAGGTAGGCTGGATGGGGCTGGGAAGTAAAGCAGAGGGTGCTCAATGGTGCTCACCGTACAATACCATGCAACAATTTTGATGAATCCACGAGAATTCAGCCTACCTCAAATCTTCCCTATGTAATTTAGCGTACTGCTTTGTCTCTATTTGTCTCTGCCATAATCGAAGAAAACGTGTTATTTTTTTTCTATTTTTTTTTCAAAAAACTTTGAGGTTGCAGCTTGCAGGGGGGGCATTTTCTGACACATGTTTATGGAAAAAAAAAGTCTTATTTTGACTGCAAGAATACATGCTTCAAATCTTTACCATGAATTTTGGGACACCCTGTGCGTAGGTACATATGTACGTTTTTACTACCACCATATGTGGAAACATGAAGAACATTATAGGATTTCAATGTCGTACCCCCGGCTTATTTGAAATTTCACACCATGCGCAAGCGCAGACTATACGCGCAGCAGCACGGAGCGTTGTACCGAAAGAGTGAGCGCCCTTTAAAAAAAAAAGTCATCATTATCATGAAATTTTTGTAGAAGACCAGTTACTGGTCATGAGATAATGTGGGAAGCAGGGCATAGTTTGCACCCCTGACCCTGTATATAAAGTAAATTCAAATTACTGTGTGATCATTTATTTCTGAACTCTCATGAATCAAATTAAAGGGGAAAAAATATTTGTCCTCTGTTTCGTAATTAAAATTATAGATGTTTCTCTTGTGATTTAGTTTTTTAGGAATATTTTTTGAAACGTTTTAAAATGTTGTCTCTTTTTCAGGTCTCAAATGTCATCTTCGCCAGCACTGGTACCTTCGCCCAACCCGCAGATTCCTCAAAATATGAGGCCACTAGGTATTTTCATCATTCTTTTTCTTGGCAGTTTGAGGTCAGTGCTCAGAAGAGTGGGTGTGTAAGAGGTTATACGCATTGGATGATTTTTACGTCTATGGCCTACTGTGCGATGTGGACGCTGTAAATGTAAAATCGTCTACTGTTCAGGGTTCCCACCCATTGGAAAAACCAGGAAAACATAAGGAATTGAATGTTGTGGGATTGAACAGGGAAAACACAAAAGTTTTTTCCCCATGCAGATATGTTTTTGATGGATTAGTAGGGCCTACAAATATCGAAGTGAAATAATGTATGAGTAGTTACTAACGGAGGAGTTGAAATGTATAGTGAGGTATACTTCATTACTGCTGTGCTATGGAAGAACGTCGTAAGCGATTTGTGTTACTTATGCTGTTTTTGTAATGTAGCTCGGGGTCCCTATTCCTCAGTTTACCCTGAATCTTAAACCTCCAATGCCTCGAATGGTTTGGCCTTCCAAGGATTCCAGTATTGAACAATAGATAAATGCTTGGACGGGCAGAGAGCCTTTGTTACAGAGAGTTGAATGACCAGGTAGGTGCAACAATAATAAACTCCTGAAGAGGAACTCGGTAAAAGTATAGAGGCCCAAGCTATACTGCAAAAACAGTCTAAGTAACACATTGTGCTTATGGCTTTCTTCCTTAGCACGGCAGATTAGATGTTGCCAAGATTGCGCAGTTGTTTCTTGTCAAGAAGAAAATTTAAAAAGTCCTCAGAAACAAAATATTTAAATTGAACTCCTCTCTAAATTAAAAGTTTTTTTTTTTTTTTTTTCCTTCTCCAGAAAAAACCACTTTGGCAAACACATTCAGTATTTTAGATACTAAAAAAGAAGTTGCATAACCTTTGCAACAACTGATGACGCACTTCATTATATGTTTCAACTCTTCAACAGTGCAATCCTTTTTGAAGCACGTAATCAGAGCAAAATGATTACAGCCGTTTTTTTTTCTGTCCGCAATCGGCCAATGTGAATGGGGTGGATGAAAGTAGTTCCGCGGTCCACAAGTGTTCACTTGTTTTTGAGCTTGCGAATTTTCAGGGACCGCAAAGGAAACGGTAATGCGGGAAGGTTTCAAGATTCAAATTAGACTAGATGTTATGAGATTCTTTCATAAGAACAGATAATTTCATGACCACGTGTAATGAACCGCGAATGACTGTGGACATAAAAAAGACGGCTTTTGGGCAGACAGCTTACGTTTGTTTTTCAATTGCGCTTCCGTTCGTTCTTTAATCGTGCTTCTGTGTTTAATTTTTGACGAATATAGGGAAAAGACATGGAAAACAGGGAAAAGACATGGAAAACAGGGAAAAGACCGTTTGACTTTTAGTAGCAATATATTGTATTGAATGTTGTTCGGGAGCCTCTGGTGCTAAACAAACTCTGATTTATCGTAATTTCCTGACAAGCGCATTTTTGACGGAAGTTTAAGGTATTAAATAAAAATGCTACCTTTTTGCGATTATGCATTCTACGTCCTCCATGCTTGTAGCGGCACTATTTTTTCCCCTGTTTCTCATGACGGAATCTCCATTTCAACTTGACGAAATTGAGGATTTGATCTTGACGATAAAATGGTGCCTTCAGTAATTAGGTATGCCTGATTCCATTACTAAAACTGCCAAAATCAACAAGATATTATAAATTAAACGATGCATTTGGAGGTTGGAATCACCTGAATTCTGGCTAGATTCCCGCCTATTCCACAACAACAGCAATAACTTTTGAGTGATTCAAACCTCCAATTGCATCGTTTAATCTATTATATCTTGCTGATTTCAGCAGTTTTTGCTATGGAACCAGGTATAGATAAGCATTTTTGAGGATGTAGAATTCATAATTACAAAAAGGTTGCATTTAAAGTTTGATTTATTAGCCTAAACTTTCGTTCCAAAATGCGCTTGTAGGGAAAATACATTGAATCAGAGTTTGTTTGGAACTAGTGGACCTCGGATAGCAATCAATACAATTTATTGCTCTACTAAAAAAGTCTATTAGGAAACCTCCGAAGAGTGACAACCCTGCTTCTGCGGCATAACTTTTCCTACTCCGACTCTTCTGATGGGACCTTTACCAAACTTTTGAAATTACCATTAATCATTCTCAGGCTCTTTTTATGCATACGTTTTCAGTCGCCAGTCGTCCAACCTACCAAATCTAACTTGACCATTGTTTTCACAGAAGTTTGTTTTTTTTTTCTCTCGTTTTGCCCCCAGTAAAAGAACAACAAGCAAGCAAAGAATCGGGAACTTATATCCGTGTCAAACCTCTTGAATCTATGAAAGAACAAATTACTCAGCAGAAGACTAAGTCTTCATTTCCTAGCCAATCTCATGAAACAGCAGGAGTTGAAAGCAAGATCGAGCTTGAGAGGTTTGATGATAAGATCATGAACTTACAAGAAGCTGACGACGCCAGAATTTGGAAAAACAACTTAACAAATGATGAAGAAACTGCCAATAACTCGGGAGCCATCAAAGAAGAAGTCGTTAAACTAATTGCAAACAGTAATTTAACAAATGGAGGAAAAACTACAAATTTAAAGTCAAGAGACAGCAATTTAGGAAATAGAGAAAAAACTTCCAATTTTAACTCCAAAGACAGAAATTTAACGAATGAAGAAAGAACTTCCGATATTAACTCAAGAGACAGCAATTTAACAAATGGAGAAAAAAGTTCTGATATTAACTCTAGAGACAGCAACTTAACAAATGGAGAAAAAAATTCCAATAATTACTCAAGAACCATCGAAGACGAAGTTGTTAAACTAACTGCAGGCAGCAATTTAACAAATGGAGTAAAAACTTCTGATATTAACTCAAAAACTATCAAAGAAGAAAATGTTGAAGTAATTGTTAGCAGCAATTTAACAAATGGAGTAAAAACTCCTGATATTAACTCAAGAACCATCAAAGAAGAAAATGTTGAACTAATTGCAGGCAGCAATTTAACAAACATAGTAGAAACTTCTAATATTAACTCAAAGAACAGCAATATCACAAATGGAGAGCAAAATTCCAACGATAACTCAATTACCATGGAAGAAGAAGATGATGCAGTAATTCTTGTTAACAATATAACAAAAGAAAAAGATACTTCGGATGATGATTCAAAAATCTTTATAAGTTCTCTTTGTAAAAAAAGAAAAAGTTCTTCTGATTGTTTTAAAATTGACGATAACAAAATGGTTCTTGAGAGCGATAATTGTGATGATATAGATTTTTTTAAATCTCTCCTACCGCTTATGAAGACCCTTCCTCTTCATCAGAAAATGAGGTTCAGAATGGATGTGATGAAACTTGCCTTAGATTACTCATCCCCTCCGGAAAGTTCCTCATCGTTTTAGAGACCAATGGCTTTGCGATCTTTTCTCGGCCAATTCATTCCCTCTCCTCCATAGTTGTTATAGTATACCGTGTTCAGGATAAGAAGAAAGGAGTGTATGGAGCCTTTGGTCTGACTCGACCCTCTACTGGGATGAAGTAATACCAAGAATTGACTGACGTTGAATTATATCCGTGCAAAATTCAAATTAGTAACAGTTACAGGTAGAGGCACCTTTTCTTCGCGGCCACGATTTTCTGCAAAAAACGCGAAATCCGGACTTTTTCCGCAAAATCACGAAATTTGGCATTTGACGCGGAAATGTCCCGCAAAATCGGCTAATTTCTATGCGATTTCGCAAATTGACGAAATTTTTGCAATTTTACGAGTATGCGACGCAAATTTAAGAAAACTGGTGACACGTCTTTCAATCTCAATCGGACTCATCACACAGTGCATGAAACAGTTGAATTTAACAATAGAAAGAACAGGGTCAAAAGTCAAAACCCAAGTCTTGGGGAAGGTTTTCACCAAAAAATTTGCGCTGAAAAAAATTTCAAGCCCACTTTTACGTCTCTGTCCGCTGGATACCTTTTTTCTCCTTAATTACCTCTTAAGAACACGTAAAACCTGTCGATTGTTGTGCCATTGGTAAGAAAAAAAAGAGAAAAAAACCAAATTTTGTTGTGTCGCTGAAAAAAAAAATACATCGAAATTGAACTTGACATAATCCCCAGTTTTCATGATGAAATCTTCTTTTCAACTTGACGAAATTAGGAATTTGAACTTGACGATAGAAAGGTGCCTCTAGTTATGTATAGGCAAGACAAAATTGATGACATTCTGGCTATAAAAGGTAGTAACTGGTCAAAATTAATTGAATTTAACTCCTCTACATCCTCGAGGATTTATTTTTTTAAATAATTCATTTACGGTTGTATTTTAAAATAGTTTTTTTAATAGTAAATCTCCGAAGATGTTGAGGAATCAAATTTAATTATATTTGACGAGTTACAGCTCTTTACGGCCGAAATTTCATCCATTTCATTGTGTCTGTTATGGTCTCTAATTTGACTCACATATGCCCAACTATAATTTCTAGTCAGTTGATTTTTGGCATTGCTTCTTCCTGGTGGAATGTCGAGTTGGACCAAAGGGTCCGTAAGTGCCACGTTGCAAAAAAAGTGCCTTCCTAACTGAATCGCTAAGTTTCTTCTTATCCTGAACAGAGTATAGGCCATTAAAGACCATAGAAAATTTGGTGAGTTGGCCTAAACTAGCAACTGTGAGTCCTTCATCCCCCCCCCCCCGTAATTTTCAGCATTCACTACCTCATTCTTGCCTGCCTAAATTTTCTGCTCCAAGCATATCAAGAAAATAGCCTAAAATGAATATCTGCTCAATCCACGTGGATATGCAAGATGAAAGAATGCTTCATTCGCATCGGACTATGGAAGTGACAATATTTTCTTTGAAACTTGTTTTCTGTAAAGCATACAAGTTTTTTGGAGTTCTCAAGAGCTCTCAAGATTATTTTCTGTCATCAATTCGCAATTTCTTTGTAAACTTATGATTTACTCCTTTGGGCTCATGTAGAGATAATAATACCAATACCATCTCACAATTGATTTTTTACTCAATCACTAAATGTCTCTAAAAATTAATGCTAGATTTTTTACTCGATCACAAAGTGTCTCTATAAAGTAATAATAATAATATTTAGTAATAATGATAATACATGATAATAATTGTTAACAGCCTTTTATTTCATATATTTTACATTTGCTTCGACTATACCCCATGGTGGAAGACCACCGTTTGGGGGGCAGGTTTTATCAAAGACTTATTAAAATGTTCAACTGTAATATGAGTTGGAACTAAATTGCAAGAATTACTACATTTATCTAAATGTTACAAGAATCATAATTATGAAGAAAAATAAAAAACACAGTAATAATTGAACTCACTTACTGACTCATATCTGGAGCTGTAGGCATACTTACAACATTGAGCAAGTTTTTTTTAAATTTTCTTTTCTCAAGAACCCAAAAAATTCCTCTTCACTCTTTAAGGTGATTCTTTATCGTTTACTGCCAATTTCTGCAACCAGAGCGCTACGGTTCAATTAATGTCAAATTACCAGCCAATATTAATTTATATTTGAGAAAATGGAGTGTCAGTTATTACTTTATTAGACAATCATCTAACAAACGTCTGTGCAAAATATCTCGTCTACAACTTCAAAAATAAGTCTGATTGTACCAAAATATGAAGTATCGCATTTTGATACAAGAATCAATTTGTTGCGATATTCCATTTTTTGGTACTTGTACTTAGAAGTTATTGACAAGATATTTTGCAGAGACGTTCTCCAAATGATTATCTAATAACTGACACTCTGTTTTTTTAAATATAAATTACTTTCGATCTGTAAGTTGACATTAATGGAACAGTATGGCTTTGGTGGCAGAAATTGGCAGTAAACGCTGAAGAATCACATTAAATCCTTCTTTCTGAGATAAAAACATCTTATGGAAAAGGATGGAGGTAATTGCTAAAACCATGTGTTAGCACCATCCTCTATCCTCCTCTGACATATCCATCCTTATAGACAGGGAGGAAACACAAGTTCCTGGATGCTCTATTGGCTATCTTTCTTCTTTTTTTCTGCATGGCCGTAGCCAGGAATTTGTCTCTCTCTCTCTCTCTCTCTCTCTCTCTCTCTCTCTCTCTATCTCTGTCTCTCTCTCTCTCTCTCTCTCTCTCTCTCTCTCTCTCTCTCTCTCTCTCTCTCTCTCTCTCTCTCTCTCTCTCTTGGTCCATTTGAGTACATGTGTTAGAAAAGGACAGAAACAGGGACTGAAGTCACGTGAAAGCCCCTATCTCCATCCTTTTCTAACACATGTGTTCAAATGGGCTAAGAGAGAGAGAGAGAGAGGGGCGGAAGAGAAGAGGAGAGAGTGGGGAAGAGAGGAAGAGAGAGAGAGAGAAAGAGAAACAATGGGGCTCTTGCAAACTTTTGCTGTAAGCAAACGAATAGTCCAATCTGGTGTATTTATTAGCGGAAATCACAAAAATCACACAAAAAAAGTCTAAAATTCAGTAATAAACTCACAAAACTGCTACGAAGGCAAGATTTTAATGGCAGTTCAACACAGGTATTATGACAGATTCCTGTCTAATTTGTCACTTTCACTACGGAAACACAGAGGTATGTCTCAAATTAGAAATCTCCTATGATACCTGTGTTAAACCGTCACTATGCCCGATTCTGAGAGTGAATTTTGTGATTTTTCACAGTGTACTCACTGTCATTTTCACAGGATTTTATGCAAGGATCAACTCTTTGATCCCCTGTAGCAAAAGTTTGCAAGAGCCCAATTGAAAGATTGTAAAGAACAAGATGTATTGATTATTGGATTAAAAGAAATAACGTGAAATCAAATCTATAGTAAATAGCCAATCTTGTAATTAAACTAAAACTTACGTAAATAGCCATAGGTCTTTCGATTATAGATCATCATCTGTGGCATTTAATGTTGTACTATTAAAAGTTGATAAACAATTAAAATTATAAAAACAATGTGAACTTTTAAGAAAAATGTGATGCTAAAAAGTATATGATAAACAAATAAAAAACATAAATGGGAAGGAAGCTAAGAGCTTGGTGCAATGGAGTTAAAAGTTAAAAACTATTTAAAGCTTGCAAATAAGAATGAAATAGGTAATAAAAAATTATCAACAAACAGCAAGAATCAATTGTTGGAAACAGTCGTACAATGATACATCAGCCTAGAGTTACAGGTTCCAAGACAGACGCTGAGAGAAATGATGTCGCCACTGCAGAATAACAAGTTGCAAAAAAAATTTAGACGGACGAATTCCGACAGGCAATATGTGATAAAAAATTCATGCATAAAAAAGCTTTTAGAGTATTATCACAGCAAACTCTCGGTTTTCTGGAATCATCTGCCAGTCCGAGTGTAAATCTCTGTATATGTATGGTGTTGGACTTTTCGATTATCTGGATTTCGATCATCTGGCTATCTCAATTTTAATGATCTACATTTATGGGTCTGGCAAAAGTTATTTTCGAATCTGACTCATCTGACTCCTCCGAACAGTTGCGTTTGACTTCAGTGAGTTATGTGCAGGTTGCATAACCTGGTATTTGAAGGCACCTTATATGATACTTAAAACAGTTTTAGCAGAAATGCGTTTTTAAGCATTACAAATGAGTCTTTGCAGAGTATCAGTTTTCCAAATCTTTGACTATCCAGACTAACAAGCCAGTCCAAAAGAATCTGAAAAATCAAGAGTTGACTGCATAAAGATTGAACTTTGAGCTTAACACCATCACTGTGTGTGCAATCCCCTCTAATTTTTCCTCACTTATTTTTTTTCCCCCTCTCCCATTCAGTTTTAATCTTTTCCAAGTAATTTTTTTCCAATTATTAGTCACCATTGAATGGGTCTGTCGCACACCTTTTTTTTTTTCATTTCATTTTCTCAAAGTGCTAGACGAAAGGAACTTAACATGATATTTGTTATAATTTTTTTGACTACAGGATTATAAATTAAAACGATTTCAAAGTTTCTAAAATTTTCAGCGATTCGAAAACTTTGATTTTTGTCGGGAAACTGGCGATTGCGTAATAGCATAGGACATCCGGTGGACGGTATCCAAAAGTAGTCTATTTGCGTGTAATTGAGACCATTAGAAAGTTTTGGATTTTAAGGAAATTATTCCATTTACGGTCCTTGTAATTGGTCTACATTTTGGTAATTTGAACTAATTATTCTATTTGAAACACTTGCGCGGTTTCAAATTCGTTTCGTTATGACCCTCAACTTATTCTTACTTTTTCTCTATTAGAGAGGAAGTTTCAAGAGTGTTTTCGTTGTTACAATCGGTTTTCGTGTAACATTTTACGGTAGAATCAATTCTTTCTGCCTTCACAGCGAAAGTGCACAACAAATCCATTTTAAAGCTGATCTAGAGTCTCTTTATACTATGAAAGTTGGGCCTTGTCAGAATCCATTTCCGATTGGCTCTCAGATTTAGGCTGTCAAGAAAGCCTAAATGCAAGCCTGAAAGAGGCAAATGCAAATGGCGGAGGGTTTGTCTAGTTTTCATGTACTCGCTCAACTCGCTGTCATTAAGTAACTGTGACCTCGGTAATTATTGTTAATTTTTCCTCTGCTTGAATGTTAGTCTGGAAAACGTTATCTCTTTCAATAACGACTGTTATTGTCGAGAATTTGAACCTAACCTATAAGAGATAGCGAAATCGTAGCAACAGCGCAGATGCAAATAGCCTTCTTCTTCATTTTGACGTGGCGCAACTCTCATTGTATATAGTGACTCTAAGCTGATCAAGTCCTTAACATTCCCATTATTCTATTCTGTGTCACAAAATTCAGCTCCTTATCTCAGTTCCCTACCTTCGTTCCCTGTATTCATTATCTGTGTTGAACTGCTGATAGATGCTGCTTCCTTGTCTTTAGGTGTTGCCTCATCTCCGAGTAACATCTCACTGAACACACCAGGTCAAATTCAAGCAACGCCGAGTCCCTGTAATTCTCAGGAAGACCAAGCTTACAGAGAAAAAGTGAAACAGCTGAGCAAATACATAGAACCACTGCGTAAAATGATTGCAAAACTTGGAAATGACGGTAATTATGAATCCTTTGTTAGTTGTTACCTCTTGCGACGCCTTTGTAAAAGCTAAACCTTTTGCCTCCGAGTGGCCAATTTATCCCATATATTGGAAATGGCAAGTCAGGATTGTCACTCGGGAAAAAAAGATTAGTGAAAATAACCATACGGATACCTGATTTTGGCACCTGCTAGATGTTATGGTAAACTTTACCAGAAGTATGGTACATTTACCAATACTTTAAGTAAATTCGACATGCAATCAGGTAACATCACCTAGTACCTAGTCAAAACATAGTATACTTCTGGTTAATATTACCATAACATCTAGCAGGTGCCAAAATCAGGTATCCGTATGGTTATTTTCACCATAGTTTTTTTTTCCGTGCATTATGGACGTCGGCAAAACAATTTTTAAGGGGGCCAAAAATTCAAAACATTATTCTATTCTAAGGGGGAGAGGGTGTAAGCCTTCATTATTCAAATAAAGTTACTTGTTTTCAGCAGTTTCTAGAGGAAATTGAAGAGAAAATTGTATTTTTCAATTACTGTGGGGGAAGGGGGGGGAAGGCTGCCGTTGCCCCGTTTACACTCCCCTACTGAGGCCCGTGTTCATCACGCTTTAGGAGGAATTCAAAATGTCAATCTTCCTGTACTTCAGAAACAGAATGGGTCTTTTGCAAACTTTTGCCCATTATAAAAGGCTGGTTTTTATACAAAATCACTGAAAAATAATGTCAAGAGCATCAGAAAATTCCAAAATCCACTCACAAACTCAATAAATGCGTTTCACAAAATAACAAGATAGGGCTCAACTGAGCGGGTGGCTTTTGAGGAGTCCCCTCCAATTGCAGCTTTCTATGCTGAGAAAATTGATTCATTGGAGAGTATGCTGTAATTAGAAAAGACTCCGCCATTGCGACTATTGAGGAGTCCCATCTAATTGCAGCTTTCTATGCTGAGAAAATTGATTCATTGAAGAGTATGCTGTAATTAGAAAAGACTCCGCCATTGCGACTATTGAGGAGTCCCATCTAATTGCAGCTTTCTATGCTGAGAAAATTGATTCATTGAAGAGTATGCTGTAATTAGAAAAAACTCTGCCATTGTGACTTTCTCATTTGGCTGCTATCTTGGAATTTTGTTAAACGCATTTATTGAGTTCCTGAGTGGATTTTGAACCTTTCTGATGCTCCCAAGGTTATTTTCAAGTGAATTTACATAGGAATTCCCCCTCTATAAGGCCGAAGAAAAAGTTTGGGACAGACCCATGAAAAAAAGTGTGAAAGTTGTTATTTCTTAGCCACCTCCACCTTCGGAAAGCAAGTGATAAATTCAAACTCTACTTGCTTCAAATAAATTTTTACCAAACATTGTCAATCTGGTGAGAAGTTTAATGTGTAACATAATGTACAGTAAACCCTGTGTTATCTGAACTAATGATCCGTTACTGACAGTTACTACTTTTTGTGAAATGACTAAAAAGTCAATTAAAATACCGCAAACTACCTACTTTAATTTTATACTAAAAACTTCAGATAACACAGAGTTCGGATAACCTGAGGTTAACTGTACTACCATCTATTTTATTTTTATGATTAATTTGTTCAACGGTTAATTTTGTTTTTAAACAGATGAAAAGTTAGCAAAAATGAAAGTACTTTTGGAGCTGCTATCCAATCAAAGTAAAAGAGTTACTCTTGAAACTCTTTTGAAGTGCGAGATTGCCTTGGAAAAATTAGATTTGAAAAGAGTGAGTATCAGCAATTGACTGTTTTTTTTTCTTTAAATCTTTCCTGCTTGCATTTTGGTTTTTTAGTTTTTTTGACATTTTATTAATTTGTTCAAAAGAGGACAGTTTTCTAAGAACTTTAATGGGTCACTCAACTTTTTTTAAAAATTTCCATTTAAATCCCATTGAATCCCATGTTAAATTAAGTGGGACTGCATGTATATCATCTTCCCTGAAAGAGTCAACCGCAGGACAGAGGTGACTCTGGCTGTTCGATCCAGTATTCTTTTACTCCTAAAAATTGTCACAGAGAATCCAAAGTACATACATGTATTAAAATGACTTGGTAGATCCCTGAATAATGCATATTTTTTCACTTCACAGAGTAAAGAAACACAAACCCTATCTCTCCCATTATCTGTCGTTTCTCAAAAATTCTGTTTCCAGTCCAATACACCATTTTATACCATGTGAAAATGATTCCTCTCTTTACAATGGGGCAGTTGCAAGGGTCTAAAATGTTGTGTTTTTATAAAGAAAATGAAAGTACTCGATGAGATGAGAACAAATATGCCTTTGGTTTCTAATTAAGTCCCATTGTTCCAGAGAAAACCAAAGGCACCACTGTTCTCAGCTCACCAAGTACTATCATTTTTTTTATTTCCTTATAAAAAACACAACATTTCAGACCCTTGCAACCGCTCCATTGCTGATGGAAGCTGCGATCTCAACCAGATTTTTTTCTCTTTTATTCATTAGGGTGATGGAAGTACCGGGCCACCTGTAACAAGGGAGCTTCACCCTCTAATCGAATGTATCAGCAACCATTGTCAAACATCTTACATCAATCACAGTCTTCAGAGGTCGTTTGCAATCAGTTATGAAGCATTTTATGGCGAGGATATGAAGTAAGTTTTTCACTTTTTATTGCTTAACAGTGAGTCAATAACTAACAAATAAATTAGGTTTATTGCAGAGACAACAGAGACCCTCGCATCAGCTGATTGCACCGTGGACGACTTATTTTTTAGGACTGAACAAAATAATGCAGGGAACAACTTTCAACAGCTCCTACGTTGTTTGTTGACCAATGACAAAAATTCTGCTGCTTTGCTGTAAATGATGGCTAAAATATTTGCTCAACCGTCAGCATAAGAGCTGTTGGGTGTTATTTTGTTGCGTCACCAAAAAAAAGAGGCTGCCTCGCGATATTAATATGGGCAAGATAGCTAGTGCGTGGTCTCAGTTGTCTCTGGTCTACTGTACGGGGATGCTCTAATTACGCTTCCCTGTAATACAAATTATTTTTTTTATTCTTTAAATTACATGCTCCAAAATTCAGTTAGTTTAAGTTTTGAAAAATCACAAGTTAGAAGTCGTGTTGGGCGCAGCATTATCAGAAGTTTAGAGTAGTCCGTAAATATGGTAATGTAGTCATGCACACAATATTGTTTATTTTCCGGTCTACGCCTCAGTCGTAGCTTTTTGAATGGAAATGACATTTCCTCAATATATTCACTATTCAGGAGTGAATTGGCCAGTTTATCATGCGCTTGACTGGCCAAAATTGTCTAGATCCTCTGAGAAAAATGTTTAACTTGAGCAACTAGAAAATGTTTAACTTAATGTTTAATGTTTAACTGTGCTAACTTTTTGATTTATCAGTCCAACAAGGCTCACGTTCTTCACCTTTTCACTTTTAATACATCTGGAATCAATGTGTTTTCAATTTTTAGAAAGTGTCTCATGATTCTATTTTTCTATTCTTTCTTTTATTTTTCCATCATTAACAGAGGTCTACCTTCACCATTACGAAGAAAGAAAGAAGATGACCCTCCTAACGAAGTTCCTGATGTTATTCAAGGTGAAATCGCTCGCCTTGATGGGCGATTTAAGGTAAATAATGGTTCTCTTTGTAAATTGTTGACACCGTTTTTTGCCCCCTCGGCCATGTAGCAAAGAAAGAAAGAATTTGCCTTCCTTTATCCCCAAAATTGGCAACCTTAAATGTTTTGAAAATGTCTTGCGAATCCACGTTTTTGGTTTCTGTAACCAATCCTGGTCCTTTCTATCTTCCGTAGAAAAAGGGTAAAACCAACAAACTTTTAAGTTTCAGTCACTTATCAAACTCACAAGTGGAGTTAGTAGTGAAATAATAAAATCTCATTTAAAGATGCCAGACTTTGCTTTCACTTGTTTCTAGAAAAAGGATTGTAGAATTTTATCTGTGAGAAAAAGGAAGTAGACTAAATATGTTTACTGAATGATGATTTGAAGACTTTGGAAGTAAAATTTTAATTTCCAAGAAAATGTAATCAACATCTGGAAAAATTCAATATAAATGCAGAGCAATTATCAATTAACTTACCTACTCGTAGTATGGAAGATGAAATTATTTGAAAACAATTCCTTTCCAAGTACAGACAGGCAATCAATGTGGGTTTTTAGAAAAAAAACAAATGTCTAAACCCAAAAATGTCCAAATAAATACGTCCAAAGCCTCAAAGTCCAAGAAAATATAGGCCAGTCACACAAATGTCCACTTGTAAAAAAAGTCCTGTACACTTTTTGTCCAACGTAATGAAAAGGTCCACTTCAATTTTTGTCCAACATTAAATGAAGTCCGATGCAGTACTTTTCCAATGTAAAAAAAAGTCCATACAAATTTTTACCCTACTTATAAAAAAGTTAGTAATAGTCTTCTCCAACTATTTAAGTAATGTAATGCTGAAAACGCCTTTTCAAAATAAATTATTAATGCTACTTGCTACTGTTGACTTACAGCATCTTTCAACAAAATTGAATTGTGAACATTATGTACTTAGAACTAAAAGTTTTATAGAATATTATATCATTTGGACCAAAGATTAAATCTAATGGGGCTCTTGCAAACTTTTGCTATAAGCAAATGAATAGTCCATTCTGATGTAAAAACCAGCAAAAATCACAAAAATCACGCTGAGAAAGTTTATAATTCAGTTATAAACCTACATAACTATATAAATGGCAAGATCGTAATGGCGGTTTGATGCAGGTATCATGGGAGATTCCCATCTAATATGCCACTTTCTCTTCGGAAACACAGAGGTATGTCTCAATTTAGATAGGAATCTCCCAAGATACCTGCTTCAAACCGCCATTAAGCACGATTCTGAGAGTGAATTTCGTGATTTTTTAATGTACTCATCATCATTTTTACAGGTTGTTAGGCGACAATCAACTCTTCAATCCCGTGTAGCAAAAGTTCGCAAGAGCCCCATTGTTTGGATGTAAAAGAACGCTAGACATTTTTTAACTGTGACAAAAAATTACTTTGGACGTAAAATGTTGTGGATGTTTTTTCACAGTGAAATTTTTTTCTTTTTGAACTTCATTCCCTTGGACATTACTTCTGGCAACCTCAATGTATTTTGTCGTTGATGTGTGATCGTCATTTACCTCCTTTTTTAAGGAGTGCCAAATCAAGAGATAGAACTCCTCTGAATTTACCTGCTTGACTCATGATTTTCATCTGAATTTTCTGATTCACAGGTTTCACTTCTGAAAACGCAAGATACCAAATTTGATCCACGAGGGCTTCATCTGCTGTGCTCTCTTGACGATCAGAAGCTAGCCAACATTCCTCCTATTCAAATATCAGTTCCGGATGGATACCCGCAAAGCGCTCCCGTTTGTCATATCTCTCCGCAAATGTACGGGACGACTCCGTTCCTCCGCTCCGTACTGGAAGCCATGCAGTCAAGAATCCACCTGCTTCCTTGCACGTACTCAATCTCAGAATTGTTGAACATGTGGGAAATGAGCGTGCGTGAAGCATCTGAACCTCAATCTCTAATGTCGGCTAGTTCTATGTTCATTCTGGATATTTGACAATAAGTCTCCACCAGGTAGATCGTTCCATCCATTTTTTTTTTTCTGACTCGGGAATTTCAACCGTTCTTTCATCTAATCTGGTACCTATAACTATAATTTAAGAAAAATTGAGACCTGAAACTCTTGTTTGTATCAAACCATGTTTACATGATGTGAAGATTTGTCCTTTGAAATGGTTGATCAAGGAAAAACAGTTTGTATGTGCATCCTGTCGAAGAAGTGTTTCTGTGTGTTTATTATAAAAATTTCAAATTTTTGGTTTGTTGGGGAGCCCTAAATAGCAACATTGACGTATCAAGAGTGGCGGCCAGAAATAATGTCCAAGGAAATAAAGTCCAAAAAAATGAGCACTGTGAAGGAACGTCCATACTATATTAAAGTTCAAAACATTTAATATCCGATATAATTTTGTGTCCAAGTAAAAAATGCCCTGCGCCATTTTACGGCCAAATAATTTTATGTCCATTGTAATTTTTGGTCCAAATAATGACATAATGTTCTATTAAATTTTTAGTGCAAAGTATAAAATGTTTACAGTTCTATTTTGTCAAAACATGCTGTAAGGTGCAACTGTAGCACTAATAACTAATAAGATCTCTTGACAAAATATTTTGGGCCCAATCAAAATAAAGAAATTACCAATAATTACCCAAAACAATAGGAACTCAAGAATGTGACTGTGAAATAAGAACTCTAGCATATCAGTGGCCCGATCATTTACTTCATCCTTTTTACAAAAAAGCCCCATATCTTTTTTGTCCAACAAAAGAAAAAGTCTACAAAAATTTTAAAAAGAACTAAAATTTTATCCAGATACATACTAGATTTAAAATTAGAGCTCAACAATGCAATTTAGGCACGGGAAATCTTATCTGCGGCTCGATCATTTACCTCATCGTTAAAGCGATCGTTAAGATTGTCTATGAGTTATTCTATTGGTTGGAAATTGTAAAGCTTGGCCGTTGCTACGGTAACCTTTGTTGAAGTGCCCACTATTTAAAGGTTACTCATGAATAACCTTTAAAGAACGGACGCTATAACAATGGTTACCATAGCAACGGCCAAGTTTTACAATTTCCAACCAATAGAATCTCTCATAGACAATCTTAACGATCGCTTTAACGATGAGGTAAATGATCGAGCCGCAGATAAGATTTCCCGTGCCTAAATTGCATTGTTGAGCTCTAATTTTAAATCTAGTATGTATCTGGATAAAATTTTAGTTCTTTTTAAAATTTTTGTAGACTTTTTCTTTTGTTGGACAAAAAAGGTATGGGGCTTTTTTTGAATATGGACATTTTTGTAGCTGGACAACATTTTCTTGGACTCAGGCTTTGGACATATTTATTTGTACATTTTTTTCTAGAACCTCAAGAATGATACCCACGTTTACTTGTGTTGAGATGAGTGGTTTTTTACAATATTCTGTTCAGCCACCAAAGAGTAAGGTAAAGTCAAGAGTTTATGTCAGTAGGGCTTTCCGTTAGTAAAGATCTGAACTAGTAAGCATTCCAGTTTTCATGCAACTCTCTGCTACGATATTCTAATCCTAGCCCTTGAAGGGTTAGTAGAAAAATTTAAACTTGACCCTTTTTTCTGTGTATTTTATTGTTGTGAATAATTTTATGAAACTTAAAAATAGCTCTCTCCTCTTCGACAAAAGGTTATTATTTTGGGAAGAAACCTCAAGATAATTTTATTATCATTCTTAAATTTTATGTCAGTTTGGAAACAAGAATAAAAATTCTATTCAAGTTTCTTTGTGCATGAGTGGAAATCTTTTTTTTTTTATAAATGCATTAACTGAAGTCAAGTATAATTGACTCTAAAGCTGCAGGCCTTAAGCCAAGTTTCAGATTAGATTTTCAATGCGAGTTTAAACTAGTGGAACTTTAAACTCTTATTCCGCATTTGGTTTTATGAATCTATTTTCAGTGATTACTCAAGTTCTCCTCTTGCTAAGTAATTTTTATTATCAACCAATTTTCATCAATTGAATGATTTAGTAGAATCCCATCATCCTAAAAAGTGCAAGAGTTACCCTTACTAGTTACTACGAGCCAAAATCGTCTGTGGCATTCACAGCAAAATTGTAATTTTCGGAAACCATTGCTTGAAACTTGTTGTCCTGTTAAATGCTTTACATGAAGTTCTTTTTACTTCTTGATCCAAGTTAATGAATGATTCCCCCTTCCCTTCATTTTTTTTTGTTTTTAACTCAATTTTTCTTTAATAAAAAGGACCCTGCAAGCATCTTACAAGAAACTGGCTTCCTGTTAAATATGAAGAGATTTCAGTTTGTTATTCTTCAAATTTCCCTGAACAAAAGTCCTCACATGCGTTTCAATGTCTTGCTAGAGTCAAATCAAACTCTGAACCATCTCACAACTTTGAAATAAATTTCTTGAAAATGAACACCTGAAGCAATGTAATGCCTGAGAGGAGAGGACTTTAATACAGCAAAATCTGAAGAGTAACATCCTAAAATCTTATCAAATTTATCCGAGAGCCAATCTCACATATGATCCGTGCAAGGTCCTTGTTGATGTAAAGTTTGTAGAATCCTAACATTATTTTCAGTATTCATTTCTAACCAATGATTGTATCTCATATCTTAAAGTATGTACATCCAAAGAAACATTTGTTGTTGAGAATTAAAAATATTTTACGCCTAATAAAAATAAATACTCAGAGTACAAATGAACTTAAGCGAAAGTTTAAGAAAAAGTTTGACTTTTTTCATCAGCTAATCAATCAGATAATATGTAATCAGCATCTTAATTTTTGAACTCTTTTAGCTCAATTTTTTAAAAGAAATCAAAGAATTATCTCAACTCAGTAGTGAATTTGATTTTTGCATGAAAAAGCTCGCATCAGCTTCGGTGCAGATTTTTAATTTTAATTTATTATTTTTTATGTATATTTAATCAGAGTATTTTGTTGTTATGCAAATGTTTGTACAAACTGATTTTTTTTAACTTTAAATACATCCCTTTTTTGACGTACTTTCTCCTTTTTCTCTTTGACAATACTTCACAAATCGCAAGTGAATCTTGCCTCAATGACTCTTAGGTGCTGGATATGATATCTTTTCTCTGTCACTTCGCTATTTAAATTTCATCTCTATTTTTCTGGAAACCTCCTGACTTGGGAGAGGAAAGGGTGCATTGGGATTCTTGCATGGGTCCTCTCACTAATTTTTTGCAGAAAGGGGCTTTTACTAACTTTAGCTGTATGCGATTGAATAGTTAATTCTTATGAGTAAAATCCAGCAGAAATTACGGTGAGCCTTTTAAGATGATTCCAGGTTCAATCAGTGCGAACCGTGGACATCACGTCGCGCTGCTCTAAAAGTCAACAGTTTTTTGCTGAAATTGACAAATTTATGGTACCACAAATTTGAGGAATGTTAGCATCTACAAGCATACTTCAGGAAGATACCCTGAAAGATTCAAGCTGAAAAACTCAAAAATAAAGCCTGAAATTATGAAGTACGAAAATTCCTAGGAACCTCAATGAGTGAGAGTGAGACAGATAGACATGTTATCACTCCACTCACTAAGCTTATGGCAAAATGAATTTCATAATTTACGGCTTTAATTCTAAATCGATTTTGCTGAGCTCGTTTTGGGCTCAAAATATCCATAAAAAAATTTTTCAGGTACCTACCGACATTTATTGGGTTCGCGTTTTCCTTTGGTTTCATTTTAAAATGCCGAAAATACGGCTTTTCCCAAAAGCGACTAAATTAGCGCGATCCATTGGATTGAAATCTGGAAAAGTTTGGAAGTTTGAAGTGTAGAAACTGTAAAAACAGGAAAACTTTAAAAAAACAGCTCATAAAAGCACTCAGTCTACAGAAAGTCCAAAAGAAACCTTTTAAAACCGTCAATAAATCATCATGTCAATGTGGGAAAGGAAAGTGAAGCGAAATTTGTTTAAAATATTTATTCAGTACATTTTGTGTATCACATCAAGACAATAATATATTATTAATTTAACGATCAACAATTTCCTACAACATAAATTTTTTTTTTCAACATATGGTACACTTTAATGGAAGACTCATGTAATTATGTTGCTTTTCTGAGATGCGGAATGATCGTAAAATTATAAGTCAGCACCATAACGGTCATTTGCACTTCACCTACCTACAGAGTTAACTTTACTTATAAATTGACTTAAATAATTGTGAATTTACCAATTAAATCTGCGATTGGAAACGTTACGAATATCAATCAAAAACATTTATCTCTACAATTTTTGCACATAATTTATTCAACATTTATAAACAGCAAAGAACAATGACAAGCTCTGACCATCTGTAGCAATACATGCAATTTTTTAAATGGAAAATGCGGAGGGAACTTTTTCTTACAGTATTGACTCCTAAATTTCCTCCTAAGTTTAGTTAGAGAGAAATTGCAAAAACTCTCAATTACCATTCCTCATACACCTACTTTTAAGAATCTCTTCTACCAATTCTGCCGTTATAAGGGTAAAGAAGAAAATTCATGCCTCTGAGAGAAATGTGTTTCAAAATTTGAAAGTGGCTTTTCGATATTTTAAATCGATAAACCACTTTCAAACTTTTAAATGCATTTTCCTCAGAAGCATAAATTTTCTTCCGCGCCCTTCTATTGGCAAGGTCATCAATTGTTTCAGGAATAGTGAGCCTCCGTAATTAGTCTGGAAAAGGCCTTCAAAGATGTATTTTGCATAAGAATGACGAAGCTAATATGTACCTGTCAGTTTTTTTCAAACAATAAGTAAGGATGTGAATTTGATGTAAGATTTAATCTGTCTTGCCTGGTCAGAGTTGAACTTTACTGTAAAATATTGGAAACAGAAGTTAAAGCTATCCAATACATTACGTCTTAAATTTCTCCTCTGATCAGAGAAACTGAAGAAATATCTAAATCCTGCGCAGCCAAACGTTGGTTATAATTTGGTAAATTCAAATGGTACCAAGGCTTCCGATAAAAAGTTCCCTTTCATCCGCAGGAGGAAAAATATATTTACTCTCTCCAGTGCTTGAATGACGGTGATCAATTCACCTGGTGTGAGTTTCCACAAACAATGTCTCTACCCAACAATTTGACCATAGCGGTAACCAAACATTCGTCTTTCTCTCTCTTTGCCTATTTGATCCAGAGCTACCGTTAAGGGTTTATAATTAATGGCATTTTTCTATTTCACCAGTTGAGAGAAGATTACACAATTCAGTTCCGTGCATGACTGTACTGCACGAAAATACTCTGATTTGTATTCTTTTTTCAATCAGTGCAATCCCAGTTTAGTTATTACAACATCCGCAAGTATTTTTAAAGTCATCGACGACTCCACCGGTTGAGAAAAGATCACACATGCAAGTATTTTCGTGCATTACAGTCATACACTGAACTGAACTGTGTAATCTTTTCTCAACTGGTGAAATCATGGGTGAATTGAAAAATGTCATTAATTATGTATATGCAAAACTGCAGCTCTGATTTGATCGCATGTGTCAGAAAATTACAAATATAGGGGCTGAAGTCACTCAACTATCCCTATATCCATCCTTGTCTAACAAGTGCAGTCAACTGGACAAAAAGAGAGAAAAAATAATTCCTGGCTATGTCTATGAATTAGACAATGGGACAGTTCATATCGTTCACTTGCTGTCAAAGTAGTGGAAACAGGGTGAGAACACTTTGCTCTTTGACGTTATGGGTAACTTTCTTTTGAAAGCCTTAGTACCTCAAATGTTTAATTAATTAAATGAGAAATTGTTTAATTAATTGTTTAATTAATTGTTTCTCTCGAAAATCTGGCAATGCTATTGCAATCAATCATAAAAATAACAAATACTTTCTGAGAAAGCTTTAAATTTTCAATATATGCACAAACAAATAAAAACTTCAACAAAAATACTTAAAGTAATTACCCATCGGAATTGAATTCCCCTTCGTAAATCATTCAGCTTTTCTCTTTTCTCTTGTGACAAGTATTTTTTTCTTTTTTTTTTATAAAGACAAAAATATAACTTATAATTTTAGAAAATAAATATTTATGAAAATTTTTGTTTTAAAAAAATACGCAGGAACGCAGCAGAGTGCAAGTAAATGTATACTCAGAGTAGCAGAGGAAAGCTTCTTATATCAAATGTGTAGCAATTCTAGCCATTATTTTCAACATTTAATCATAAAAGCGTAACAATTCTAGCCATAATTTCCAACGTTTAATCATTTTTGTTACTTCCGAGTATTATGAGAGACAGATATTACTTGTCCGCAACTTCAATACTCTTGCCACATCCTCAAAAATATTTTTTTTCCTCATGGATATTTTATTATTTTTTTAATTATTATAATAACTGCGTCTTTGAGACTAAAATTTTAAGTTTTTTGTATTATGAATTTGACTCGGTAGCATTTGAGTTTGCCCTGTAAAAACTTCCCGCTCAACGTTCTCACTCATCCCTTTTCCTGTAGAATATCGTAAGTGACACTTGGTGGGAAAATAAGCTGTGTCACTTTCTATGGTTCTTAAAATGCTATGTGTGTGTGGGGAACTTTGATTTCTGTTGCAAAACAAGGTTCAAATTTAAATTAGAACCAATTGAAAATAGGTGATTATATGCAACAGAACAGAGCGTGAAAGCAGATTTACAATTGTCCTCTAAAAACAAAATGGCACTTACGAAGTTCATCAGTGAAAAGTATGATATCCATGCCAAGGAGGTAATTTCTGAGGATCGGATTCCATCCGTGCCCTCCTCCCAATACATGAGAGGGGAGGGGGTTGGGTTGAGCTTTTAAAGCTCCCCCCTCCCCCACGCACACATACACAGACCGCCTTTGCAGATAAATAAAGGCTCTCTTACGTTAATCTTTTACTCTTAATCACCATTCGTTTCAGCCAAGATTGTATGAAATGAAACAAATGAAAAGCACGTTATCTATGGTTATGCCTGAAAATAATTTAACGAACTTAAATTTTTTAAAGCCAACTTATAGTTTTGTTATCTAATAAAAATAAAAATTTACATAACAAAAACAATGGGAACAACAATATTTACAACTAATTACTCCTGTACAGTTAATCTGATTCGATATGTTTCTTTTTTGACATTCGTGGTTTTTCAAAAAATGGTTACTTTTTTTGTCTTTGCCTTTCTTCTCTATACCCCCCCCCCCCCATTTTTTTTCTTTAGTTGAGGGTTACTCAAAGGTTTGTTGAGGAAGTAGTAAAACACCTTTTTATGATCGTAAGTGGCGGTAGCCACTAAAACGGTATAAGTCATTTAGTAATCCTAAAGAATTGTGAAGGAAGTAACTCCCCTTTGACAAACTCTCTTAACTTTAAAATTTTTCCATCTTATGAGAAGGTATTTTAATAATCTGAGATTATTCCAATGAAAATTATTCAAACTTCAGGAACTCTGCCCAAAAAAGCTCAGGTCTCCAATTAATTTGAACATATGTTGCAGGCAATTAGTCAAACCAAGTTTTTTTTATCAAATGCCTAGACTGTACGTAAATATTGAAATTTACTCACATTATAACTCAAAAAATCATTTTAGCCCATCGAAAAGTTCAAATAACTGTTTATAATTAGAGAAATGCTAAGAAAAATGTTTTGAAAGCATTATCATTTAATAAAAACAAATCCTATTTAGACTCAATAATTACTAGCTGGAATTACAGTTGAATTGTCGAGTAACTTTTGTCTAAAGTGGGTCTAAGTTTTATCCGTTTTCATCAGGGGACTTCCTTGGTTTGATTGGTCTGAATGTTATTATTGGTTGAAGTGATTTTTGAGTTACATATTCAGGAAATAACTGTCAAAATTAACTTTTTGCTGAGGCATTTGGACATTTGATCAACTGCCTGGTTTGACTACTTCTGTGCAACGTACAAAAAAATACCGAATTATGATAAATACCAAATTAGTTACGATTTTTTCAAACCCCCTAGAGACTTACTTCCTCACCTCATTATTCGCTGATAAGACATCACACCTCTTTCTTTGTTATCAAAATCTAAGGATCATTTTTTTTTTTTTTTTTTTCAACCGAAAGGAAGATGATTTTTTTCCGATGCCACCGTTTTTATGACGACTTTTTGCAAAAAATAAATTTTTCATTTACACTCAATCAAACTTAACATACTCAGATAGTTGTAGAATCTTTGAAAATTATAATACAACAGATATATTAACATTGATATTTACAAAAGGAAAACAAAAACTCAATAAATTAATTAATGTTTAAATAAATAAATAAATAAATAAATAAATAAATAAATAAATAAATAAATAAACCATAAAAAGAGAAATAGACTTTTAAAATATAGTAATCACAAAGACTGAAATACCATATTTCAATAAAGGTACCTACATTTAGAATAAAAATCACATCTTAGGTTTACACTTGCTGCAAAATTGAATCGCTTCATGTGGAAAAGGCCGAAGTTTATTTTCACAATGTAACACATTAGGAAGCAATAATTGGGTGGCTCACACTATAAAATGGACTTTTGCCTTCTTTGCATGAAGCAATTCAAATAACTTTGATGATTTTTCTTCAATTAACTAAATACTGTTTAAAACATGGCAGAACTTGCTATTACAAAATCTTCATCTCAGAAGTGAAGACGGAACCTGTTGTTAACATATTGCAATTTTATCATTTTAATTCCTCCTGATTCAACTAAAATTTGCGTAATGCATTAAGCAGTGTGGTTTACAATGTTTTACAACTTAAAACCAAAGCTCTCACCCTCAATTATGGTTCATCCTGCCAAGCTTCATAAAAAGCAATGTTAGAAATATTCCAAAGATTCCAGGTTAGCTCTGCCTTCAAGTTATCAAGTTTGAAATCAGCTCCAGTGAACTAAACATTTTTTGGCAGCAAACCGTTGTAATTTTTTATTCTTTTTGAACTTATTGCATTGTTACACTGTCTTGAAACTTCAACAAATTAACTAAGAAACACATTAGTATCTTAAACTCTAATAATTAGATTGCTTCGTTGGGTAGGAGTCTATTCAAAAACTTGAAGTTCTGAGTCGTAAATAAAAAATAAAAAGAAATTGTATTTTTAGAGTAGATCCAGGGATTTTTCACCTACCTTCTTTTTGGCAGAAGAATAAACAAGCAATAAATATGGAAGCGAAAGGTTAAATTTAATTTTGCAAAATATTTAAGTCATTGCCTGGTATGCTTAGGGGCCCATCAACATTTTGAAAATTTTGGTGGAGGGCAATTAGTATTGAAGATTTTCAATATGCAATATTTACTTAATCGCTTGATATGCCCTCGTGTTTATGCCAAATAACTTAACTTTATAACTATGCAAAAACGAGCTTTCGAAGTATGCTTAGTTGAAGAGCTCCTTTGAATACATCAAAATTAACTCTTTGGTAACTCAAAACATCAAAATTTGATGTCTCGCATACGCCCCTGAAAAGTTAGTATCGCAGTCGCCAAAGTGGTTTTGACCGAATACTATGGGTTTGAAAATGCAGGATAGTCAAAAAATAATGATCTTAAAGGAGGCATGTTCCTCAGATTCTAAAAGCAGTTACAAAAATATGCATCCAACTGAAAATAACCCCAGTAACTTCAAGCTTTACTTTACAAAATAAACTATTTGCAATGTTGCTTTTAGAAAAAAAGAAAAAACGAAACATTATGCAATGACATGAATGTAAAGTATCATGAAACAAATAGGTTGACAACACAGGTTGTCAAAGGTTTTGAGTCAGATTTTTTGTCAGATTTTTTGTTGCTAAATGGGGCAGTTGCAAGGGTCTGAAATTTTGAGTTATTTAAAAAGAAAATAATAGTAACTACTGGATGAGCTGAGAACAATGGTGCCTTTGGTTTTTTCCCATGTGTCGTGGTTTTGGAGATACACGCAAGTAAAGTTGTAAAAATCGTAGACGTAGTGACATCACTACGCAGAATTCCCAACTATAACAATTTATTTTGGACCAAAATCTCATCTCCGGAACAATGGGTTTTAATTAGAAAATGCATCTTGGTTCTCAGCTTATCAAGTACTTTCATTTTCTTTAAAAAAAAACACAACATTACAGACCCTTGCAACTGCCCTAATTATTAGAAATCTGGTGATTTTTTGGCCTAATCTGACAACTGCGATCCTTCATTACGATTTTTAGACAATTGACAGAAAAGAAAGAATGAAAGAAAGAAAAAATATTGAGTTTAGAGAGAGGTATTTTGCAATTCAGGAATTAAATTTCCTCTAATTGCAGAGTATTAAAAAAGATAGATCGTTCAAAGCTTTTCTAAGTAGCAGCAGTAAACTAATCACTTCTATGTATTGTCTTCCAGCTTTCTGTTGAAATTTTTCACTCTAAATTAATGTTACTGTTACATTCATTTTATAGTTTACATCCTCTATAACTAAAATCGATTAACATTATTATTTATTTCATATAATTCTGCTTTAACAATTTTGTTTTCTGTGTATGCATCATCAATTAAACCTCCAGTTAAAGCACCCCACGAAAATAAATAATTGGCGGTTAAATTATGCAGAGAGTCAACAAAAATTTTCAAAAAAATTATAAAAAAGAAGTAACTATCACCTTTTGGCTTTTAAGCACGTTACAATATATTTTAATCTTATAAAATTTGAAAAGGAACAAAAAATTATTCGGTAAGATAAATCTAGTTCTTTTTTCTTTTTTTTCTTTTGACTTTTACTGTGGTATATTGGCGTACATTCTTAGAAAAAACTCAACATTTGAATCTGAACTGAATACTTTCACACTTTAAAGTTGATGAGCTTTTTATTTATTTTTACTTTGTACCTATCTCTTATTTAAAAAGATTTTTTTTTTTTTTTTTGTCTATCTATTAATATTACAAGGTTGAATTACTGTATTGAGAGAAGTAGGGTACTGATTCAAGATGAATACCTTCCTCCCAAGATCTTGAGATGAGGTCTCAGCCTGCCATATTGAGGTGATTCTATGTCACATGACCAAGGTGATCGATTAGTCGATCAATCAGTGGTCATTTACTAGGTTTTATGGAGTTTTTTTGTAATAGGTACGAGGATCATTGGCACCAGTAGGTAGATCTAACGAAGATATCAGGCAAGTTTAGACGCTCAAATTGGCAAAATAAGGCCGTAATTATGGGAATTTGCACTGTTGTAGAGTAATTTGAAAGATCTCGCAGCGATTGTGCAAATTCCCATACTTCCGTCCTTATTTTTCAAATTCAAGCATTCAAACTTTGCGGATATCTTTTGTCAGATCTACCTGCATGTGCCGACTATCCTCATTTTACAGAAAACTCCACAAAATCCGGAAAATTACCATTAATCGATTGACAAATCGATCACCTTGGTCGCGTGACATGGAATCACCTTAATTGGTATCGGTACCGACTCCCTATAAATTCAGGAATTTTCTTTAAAATATGTTCAATGGATGATGAAGAAGATTACAAATGTTTACAAAGCAAATATTCCAATCAAGTCAAGTCAATCATCATTTGAACCGAAACCTATCAAAAATAATAATTTTAATAAAAATAGTATTATGCATTTGGCAAACATTTTTACATTTAACAATATTAATCTAAAGATCTAACGGAGATAAATTCTCTATCCAAATAAAACAAATAATAAAGGAAAAATTCAAATCTATTCAACGCGTTCAATAAAATGTAGTTCAATTCCAAATAGAAGCAACGAAAATAAATTTTCCTTAATTTTTGTCTTTTATTGACCTCAAGATGCTTTTTGTAAGCACCTAAACTGCATAAACAAATTGTGGATGAAAATTCAAACAATCAAGTTGAAAGGCTTCACCGCGACTGTGAAAAGTGTTGCTTCTTTTTTTTTTTTTTTCAGTTAAAAATTTTCAATGAGAAAAGGAATGTAGAATTTCCATGCCTGGCTTATTCGATCGATCCCATGGCGTATGCTCAACTTTATTATTATAATTATTACTATTTCGTAGATAACCTCAGCCTCAACAAATCGTACGGCTCTCCTCCACTAAATGCAATTTTTTTGATTTGGTTACTTTTATAAATAAATAATGAACTTTATATAAATATATTAATTCAATAAAAACAAACTACAGATCGTGGCCAAGACGATCTAATTCAGACAGGAGAAAATCGACATCTTTCTCTGTAACGGCAGCACTTGAGATGATATTCCGGAAGAAATTAGGTAACTTTTGGTGACCGTCGTTGGGCTGATACCCGACCATCAACGTTCCAGATGACATCATCCTTCCCTTTAGCACTGGTGTGACCTAGTTCAAAAGAAAATATTTGTCTCTTTTAAAATTTGAAACCAAATGAAACAGTAACTCCAATCAGGCAAATGCCGTGGGTGGGGGGGGGGGGGGGTGACATTATTTTATCTTCTGCTCTCTCTGTATTATCTTATGCCTGAAATAAAGGCCATTGAATGATGTAAAGATTTAACCCAACAGTGGACTGATTCACTTTTACACGTTAGATCTTACATATTACTATTAATAGATAGATTAGATTTGATTATAGATGGATTATTATAGATTGACCTGTGGGGGACCGCACAATCTGGCGGAATTCTGGGTGGAAACAGCTCCTCCTTAGTCCTTATGTATATCTCCAGTAAGCGAAGAGGGGTTTGACTGAGATATGTATCGTATTTGCATACCCTCCTTTTTGAAGGCGTTTTACTTTCATAACGAGTTAGGTTCCAGATTGACTGCGCAATGCCTCGCCGAGACAGCATGCGGCCTGGCGGGACTTTTTGTAAACTGCTTCTCGAGTCGCATTCAACTGAAGTACATATGTATTACATTTGCATACTCTACTTTTTGAAGGCGTTTTATATTTACAATTTGTCGTTGACAGATCTGACATGACATCTGAGATTTCCTGCGCGGGGTAGTATTTACGGGTTTTTGTGAGAAGCGGGAAATTTAAAATTGACCAATCAGCTGTCGCTTCTACATTTAACGACTTCAAGCCAATCAGATTTCTGTATTTTAAAGTGCCCGCTCGTCTTTAAAACTGTCTATTTGCGAGGGGGCGCGTATAAGGCAGGCTTCAGATTTTTTTTTGAAAAAAAAAAAAAGCAGGGTTGCTTACCTTTCCTAAAGCCTCTTCCTTCTCAGGCCCATGCGGCACTGACCTCAAACGTGTCGGAATGTACCAGAAACAAACATTCACATTATCCGGTTCCATGATCAAGTAAAATTTATCTGGCATCGACTTAATTTTGGCAACCATGTATTCACTTAATTCCATCAATCCATCCATAAGTTTCTCGTAGCCTTCATCTCCCTGAAAAAAATTAAAATCGAAAAAAAAAATTAGTTCTGTATACAGTTGGAAGGAGTAATTGTGGATCCTCAAAGTAGCCCTCCAAATGAGCATTTGGCAGGTGCTTGGTGCGCACCACCTACCATCCAAGGTTAGCGGCCCGCAAACCTTGCGGGCGACAATGGATAACGTCTGGACTCATCAAGTCATAAATCTTTGCACGACAATTTTCCGTCAAGATACAAAACATTGTGAAAGATTTGACGTCAAATGTCCTTCAATTTGCGAATATTTTAAAATGATGCGTGTATGTTCGCACACAATACGATCACAAAATTCCCCTTTCGAAGGTTTACATTGGGTCTAGCGATCTGGCAACAATTCTTCCCATTTGATTTCATGAGAAATAATCGATTATTCACGGAGCTATAGCCCCTTCAAGAATCGATTTTTTATCATACATTCCATTGGGAAGAATCAAGAATGTGTAGTTGCCAGATAGCTGGATACGCTAATGGAGGTTTACTTACCTTAATGATCAACTTTGATCGTCTCATTTTAGTGCATTGCATTGTCCTTTGAGTTTCATCCATTGAGCTGTTTTTTTCTCTCTCTCTCTCTATCTCTCACTTTTTCATTTATACCTTATTTATTTCTTTAACTATGCATTTACTCATTATTTCTGTTTTATTTTATTTTTATTTTTACTTTTTTTACAATATTTTTTTAGGGTTTTTGGTTTGACACGATATCGCACGTCAAAGTATAGAGCTGACCCAGTGCTAGTGCAAGTGCATCCATGAGCTCAGTGACCAGTAGCGGCTCGTAAAATCTGGCAACAGTGCTATTTTTTCATTCAAATCTGTGCAATAAGATCGATTTTAAAGAATCGATTATTTTACATAGGTTTAAATGGAGGGAATCTATATTATTCCCACATTGCACGAGCCGCCACTGGAAGTAACGTGATATCAAGTCATAGAAAGTCGATAAATAGGCTGTTTATAGTTCATTTCAGAAGTGTAGACACAGCTCACCCATAATCTTTGGCTTTCCAATTTTCATTCCTTCAAAATCAAATCAAAACTCACCCGTGACTTTGACCTTTTGATTTTAGTTACAGTATGGCGTAGCGTGCAATTTGGCAATTTTGCAATTTTATCCATTTAAACCTATTAAAAATATCGAACTGTGGGGTGTTCGGTGAACACCCTCGAATTCGGCCTTTTTATACTTTATTTTTTGAAAAAAGTCAACGTTCCCAAATTGCACGCTACACACCACTGATTTTAAAGCATTCGTTAGAGAAAATTCATTTTCATTCATTTATGTTATGTTCGTGTTATTTATGAGAAATAGGGTTAGAAAATTCCAAAGATTATCAACCTAAGTGTGCCGACACTTTTGAAACGACCTCTAGGTATGGACTTCCAATATCTAGATCAATGTTTTGCTCGTTGGAGACAGTGGCGTAGCGTACAATTTGGCAACGGTGCAGTTCGTCCATTTAAACCCATGAAAAAGATCAAAGTATTGGGTGTTCGGTGAACATCTTCGCATTCGACCTTTTTCATGGGGTTAAATGGTCAAAGTACAACGTTGTCAATGGCACGCTACACCACTGGAATTGGAGAGGCTGTATTGAGTGTATAGTTACCTTGGCACGCCACTGAAGCCAAAGCTTGAAGATGTCATTGTGGCGACCGCATTGGATGACTTTGTCGCCCGTGTCATATTGGACATCGTATAACTTGTCCTGCATGAACAGATACTCCGCGCTCATCTGATTGCAGCTGATCAATAATCCCTGAAATAAAAAGCATCCCATTTATTTGTTAATGTATCTCAGTAGGTATGTAGGTACGAGGGGAGTTCGGAAAGTAAAGATACACGGCCTGTGTATAAAATATGGCGACAGGTATCATCCGACCAACGATGGAATCGTATCAAATATACCCTAGAGATGAACTGTGCACAGTCGGAGGCCTATTGGATCATTCAAATTTTAGGAATCAGCATTTTAGTGCAATGGTGTTTGAATTTTCTCCCGCCGGAAAATGCCAAGTTCCGCGTGCAGTAACTCTGCGCATTCTCCAATTTTCAAAATACAGAGTTCGATCTTTTATCCAGTTTTTGGTTGCCAGAAGCAAAAATTCGGCGGAAATTGATCAGAAATAGCTCAAGTCTTCGGTGACAAAACGCAACGACCCAGTAAAACGTTGCCAAATGGTACCAGGAAGGGCACACATCGAAACGGGCCAAATTGAAATTCATGAAGTTTCCGACAATCCAGCTTTTCAGAGATGATCTTTTAAAGACCTGTTCACGACAAACAAGACACGAACTCTCGAAGCTTGTACAGCTTAAATCGTAATTAATACTATGAATATTTTTATCAACAAGTTTGATAAATTTTTACGTTTCAATAGACGGTTGCCTGCTTCGCGCTTCATCATTGATTTCAAAAGCCCGCGGCGGCGGCATCTGCCGGCCAGCCCGCGTTGAGTTCTCGGCACCATTTGGCAACATTTTACCAGTTCGGCACTTTGTCACCGTATTTTTGTGCTATTTCCCGATAAATTACTGCCGAATTAGCACTTCTGGTAACCCAAACAACGGATTACAGATCGCACTCCGCACTTTGAAAACTTGCGAATGCATGGAGCACCGCACGCGGAACTTTACATTTTCCGGCGGGAGAAAATTCAAACACTATGACATTAAAATTCTGATTTCTCAAGGAGTAATGTTCCAATAAACTTCCGACTGTGCACAGCTCATCTCTAGGGTATATCAGATAAGATTTCATCGTCGGTTGGTTGATACCTGTCGCCATATTTTATACAGAAGCGCGTGCGTATCTTTACTTTCCGAACTCCCCTCGTGGGTACCTATAATTGAAGCAACACGAAAGTGGAATTGTAAAATATATGATGCTTGCTTCAATCTAGTATCATACTTATTGGCTTGAAGTCGCCATTCCTCTATAGCTCTTACTCACACCTTAGAATAATGAATTGTAGGTAACTCCCATATGAGCTAATAAGGAAATTTAATTTGTCTAGTAACCGGGTCTTTTTAAGTGGCCTAGTTTCAAAATCACAGTAACACAAACGAGGCACATAAATTTTCAAATATTCCCACCGCAGTTACATATTTACCTACTCTGTTACCCATCCAGTCACTTTTCAGGTAACCCGGCCATCACGGGAGATAAGTCTCGAAAATCGGAACCAAGCAGTTCCCAGTCACGTTTTGTCACGGTACCGTATATGACCGTACGTTGCCTGCGGTTCCACCCACTTTCAAGTGACCGGAGTAATAAAATTTCGGTTACCCACCAATTTTCGAAGTGACCTGGTCCTGGTTACTAAATAAAATTTGCTTATTGAAAAAAAAAAAAAAAAAAAAAAAAAAAATCCGGCGAACTCACTTTAAGTGGATTTTTTTTTTTTTTTTTTTTTTTTTTTTTTTTTTTTGCCTTTTTGCTCTAAATTTGCAATTTTTTTTCAATTTTTTTTCTTCTTTATAATTCGTCCCCGCACGAGTTGAGAAAAGGGAGATTCTTTTTTGAAAATTCATGACGAAGTCTCGAGAAAAAAAATTGAATGAACCCGTGCATGTTTGCTGAAACTTACCGGTTCTTTAAAATGAACTGTTGAACATTGCAATAAAGTACCCATCAATTTGTGGGGGTTCCATGAAACTGAGTCCACCCTGAAAACAAGATACAATAATCAAGATAAATTTTCTGTGAGAGTCATCATAGTCAATACTCGGTTTCATTAGAGCGTCGATTAATAAGCAAATCGACTCCGCAGCATTCTTATCGTTTTTTGAGATTATTTGATGACGTGTTCGACACACAAAATTCTCCTACTGTCTTGCGTTTTGAAATCAAAGCGAATCAAACGCGCAAAGCGATAAATCACATTATGACGTCAAATACACCCACACACACACACACACACACATACACACAAATCAATGCACTCAAAACGGGGGCGGAGCTTTTTCATACGGACGGAAGTCGAGAATGCGGTACCGCGAGGGCAAATTTGCCTCCGCGTTTAACGATTAGTGGGGGAAGGGGTGCGAGCGCGTAGGGGAGGGGAAGGGCGATTTTTGAAAGGAACATATTGCGCTTCGACTGCGTACACATTGTCAAAGTGCCGATAAAGAGTCCTCCGGGATATTACTGTACCAAACGCAACGCGCGCGAGGAGAGAGCAGTCCCTGTTCCTGTTTAACCCTCTCCCCGCGTAATTGAATTTTAATGTAGATTCATTAATCTTCTTTCTCCTCTCCTCTCCCCCCCCCCTCTGCACCCACCCACCGCATTGCCCCCAATTGCCCGCGACTTATGCTCACCGATTGTCTCCACAAAAGAGGCTCTCTTGCGCGCGGCATAGGGAAGCAAATTACTTTAAGCCCGCGACTTTTGACAGCAGGTGAAAAACTTTTTAGAGTGGTCCTGAAAAGCTATTCTCTGCGGTCCAAGCCCACGGCCGTGGCAGACCGCCAAAGCTCAAGTTATCGTTTCTTTTCAGAGCTTTTGAATCTCGTCGAGTCATTCCGTTATTTTCAAGGTTTTCCAATATCGAACGCGAACGTCATCAGCAACGACAGCCTATAATACATCAGAGCTCTGCCTTTCTTTCTCTTTCCTTTTACTTTCCTTATTACTTTTTCACACGTTCTCTCTCTACCGTTTTGGGGGAGGGGGGGGGGGGGGGGCAAAAGTCGCTCCCTCCCTTAGTGACACCACTGCACTATGGTTTGAAGTCGAAAAAAGTGGCAAAAAATCAGTGGAATCAGTGGATCAAAAACTATCGTTTTCGCAAGGGCGGATTCAGCAATATGGCAACCATGCATTCTTCCCATTTGAACGTATGAGGAAGAATCGATTCTCGAGGGGGCATGGCCCCTTGACTAATCGATTGTTTCTCACGCATTCAAATGGGAACAATACACAGTTGCCAGATCGCTGGATCCGCCCATGCGTTTTCGACCATTTTGATTTATGTCTGGTTTAAATTTCTCATTAGAAGTGTTCTCTGCAACTAAAATTGGTCTTGAAAGTTTATAAATGATTAATTGATGAAAAATGCTTTTTCAGAATTTAAGAGTTTTGGCCCTTTTTTGACAATGGGGCTCTTGCAAACTTTTGCTACAGGGGATTGAAGTGTTGATTCTTGCATAAAAACCTGTAAAATTGACGATGAGCATACTGAAAAATCACGAAATTCACTCTCAGAATCGGTCATAATGGCGGTTCAAAGCAGGTATCATGGGAGATTTCTATCTAAAATGAGGCATATCTCTGTGTTTCCGTAGAGAAAGTGACCGATTAGACTGGAATCTCCCATGATACCTGCGTTGAACCGCCATTACTATTGCTGTTATAGCAGTTATGTGAGTTTATTACTGAATTGTAGACTTTCTTAGTGTGATTTTCGTGATTTCTGCTGGTGTTTACATCAGATTAGGCTATTTATTTTTTTATAGCAAAAGTTTGCAAGAGCCCCATTTCAGACCCTAGTGCACTAGTTGCCCCATACAAGAGTATGCACTTTGTATGTTAATTATCACGAGAGATACTCGCAACCCTCGTTTACATGTGCACCGGATCGCAGCAAATTCACGGGTGCATTCAAATGCAGTGATGCTGGGCGGAGCGGTGTGGTGGGGCCGTGCTAAGTTCAGCTGTTCTCCTTCTCTACTTTCTCACAGTCATTTCAAAGCTTTCGGGTCCTGTAACTCTCAATCCGGGCGCGCTCCTTTTTAAAAAAACAGCCAGTGGTGTTATTTTAGGTTTTTCTGGTGGAGGGGGAGGGGTTGTCCGGGTGGTAGAAAAATCTAATGACCTTTGTTTTTAGCCCTTCCTTGAGCTGCCATTTTGCATATAATTCATGGCATTTTTCAATTCACCGATGATTCCACCGGTTGAGAAAAGATTACTCAGTTCAGTTCAGTGTATGACTGTACTGCATGAAAATACTCTGATCTGTGATATTTTCTCAATCGGTGCAATCACTTTTAAATTATTAAAATATTCCTAAGTTTTATAAAATCAACGGAGTCTCCACCGATTAAGGAAAGATTACAAATACGAGTATATTCGTACATTACAGACACACTGAACTGAACTGTGTAATCTTTTCTCAACCGGTGGAATCATCGGTGATTTGAAACATGTCATTAATTGTACGCAAAACGGCAGCCCTGCCTTCTCCCTCTGCTTCTTAATTACTACTCAAATGAAAAGGCTCAAAAAGTAGTTTTTCCATTCAGAGATAAGTTGAAAGGTTACAGTGGCGGTCCGTGTGGGGAGGGGACTTGGGGGGGACTCAAACCCCTCCCTCCGCCTTTTTGGAAGATGGGTTTAAAAATAAGAGAGAGAAGGGAAAGAAAATTACGCAAGAAAAAAGAAAAAAGAAAAAAATGGAAAACGGTAAAAAAGAGAAAAAAGGACGAAAAGAAAAGGAAGTAAAAAGGAAATGAAGATTGAAGAACAAAACGATGAAAAAAAAACAGCGAAGTTCCCTCTTCCTACAGTTTTCTGAGCCACTCCTTCAAACAGCAAAAACAGTAATCAATTTTCGACTTTTCGAGCCCCTTTTTTTGACTCGCGGAACCGCCACTGAAAATTAAGAAGTAAAAAACAAAAGAATTTTTTTTTAATAAATTATTGCTTACCTTTCAATGCCTGATAGCCGTGGGTGTCGGTATTTTTTCGAAAACATCAGTCCACCTCCCCAGGCAGCCTGAAAGAATCATGTCATGAATGAGAGATTTTAAATCATAATACAACCACCACGCTTAGACGTGCTCACCCAGGAATGTTATCCTTCTCTCTCTTAATCCATTCAAACGCATGTGCTAGAATAGGACAGAGATAAGGACTAATTGAAAACGTGATAGCCCTTCTCTCTGTAGTAAAATATTACAGATTAAACGTTGCATTTGAAGGTTAGAATCGCCCGAAATCCGGCCAATTCCACAACAAGAACGATAACATTTGGGTGATTCCAACCTCCAATTGCATCGTTTAATCTGTAATTTCTTGTTGATTTCGGAAGTTTCAGTCAAGGAATAACCAAGCAATAAGTAAGCATTTCCGAGGACGTAGAATTCATATACTTAATCGCAAAAAGGTCGCATTACCTAAATGTTTGATTTAGTAGCCTAAATTTCCGTTCAATAATGTGCTTATAGGGAAAATGCATTGAATCAGAGTTTATTGTTTGGGACAAAAAGGCTTTCGGACGGCAATCGATACAATGTATCGCTCAACTAAAACAGTCTATATAGGCGGACTATTTTTCCAACGTTATTTCTCTTTCTTATTACGTAGTAAAAATTAATAAAAATGAATTTGAACCTTGAACATTCATTGGAAAATGCTTTCAACTCAAAAAGTCAAAATCGCAGGCAAGTTTTGTTTTGGCACGAAGGAATGAAAATTGAGAATTCGCAAAAGACTATCGGTAAGCGACGCCTCTACGATACTGAAACAAACTCAATGTGTATGCAATAAGGTATATGGAGAACAGGTATGGACAACACTCTGAGCTTGGCTCTGATTGGTTGTGAAGAAAGCGACTCCGCCGCCATTTTTCTGACCGCGTGATTCAAATTTAGATTTCACATCTTGAAAAAGAAAATGAACAACGTAATTGATGATGTTAATCGATTCTATAGTCACAAAATTAACATTTAAAGATAAAAATTACCTATCATTGTTCAAATAAATAAAGTATTGCTTCAGATAAACTTCCCCTTCAAACCTAACCACACACAACAATGCAAGATATACACGGTGTAAATAGGAGACAAGATGGCGGCAAAGTCGCTTTTTCCCAAGTGGCCACGCCCCCTGAGTCGAGTGTTGTCCATACCTGTTCTCCATATACCTTGATGTGTATGGCAAAAATAACGCGCACTGGCCCCTAGGCCCCTCCCGACAGGGTATTTTTATCCAACCAAAGTATAACGAAAATAAAATGGGTTTGGTACTTACATCAACGTGGCACCAAAGTTTGTACTTCTGGCAAATGTCCATGATATCGTTGATTGGGTCAAAAGCGCCCAGAACGGTTGTGCCAGAGGTGCAGTTGACGAAGAAAGGAACGTGTCCTTTGGATTTCCTCTCGATTATCAGTCGTTCCAACTCCGTCGCAATCATCCGTCCTCTGAAAGAAACGGTAGAAGAAACGACATAGATCGTTGATTAATTATGAGTCGGACACTCCTACTCATATAATTAAATGACTCTCGGTTGGTTTTGCGATCGTAACTTTACGATTTATAAATCGAAAGATTAAAAAAGCAAGTTCATTCAGGTCCTAAATGCACGAGAAGTTATGGAATGCTATATATCAACTTTGATACACAGAAAAAAATGGACGTGCTCCAGACACAAACTTTCCGTGTTCTAGACACGAACGTACACACCAGTACGGGAAACGACATAGATCGTTGATTAATTATGAGTCGGACACTCTTACTCATATAATTAAATGACTCTCGGTTGGTTTTGCGATCGTAACTTTACAATTTATAAATCGAAAGATTAAAAAAGCAAGTTCATTCAGGTCCTAAATGCACGAGAAGTTATGGAATGCTATATATCAACTTTGATATCACAGAAAAAAATGGACGTGCTCCAGACACAAACTTTCCGTGTTCTAGACACGAACGTACACACCAGTACGGGAACGAGTTCTGAGCGCAATCTATTTAGGTTGAGTTTGCATCTGAAACGCATCCCGTCGTGTCCAGAACCTGAAATGTTTGTGCTCTGAGCACGTTACGTACTGGTGTGTATATAAATCGTGTTTGGAGCACCAGGGACCCTGATACGACTCAAGCGAATTGCTCTCATGATCACTTCTCAAGAGGAGTCTTAGTAGTCGAGTCTTCTCACCCTCCGATTTGCACGCAAGGGTTGAACCCCAGGTATAAAACCGTTCCGAAAGACCGCAAGACTGAAGTCGCCGCAGTCCTGGACTCATTTGTAGAGAACAGACCATTTTCCCTCTTTCTTCTCCTTCCTTTTAACCGATGACAATTCAGTATGAATTCCTCTCATATTATTACTTTGAGAAGACTTGCCAGCTTCTCCTTGTTCTCTCATCGGTTTGGAGAGCAATTCGGAAGGCTTGGATAGGAATTCGGATGGCAATTCAGTGCACTCATTTCGCATCCACATTTACTTTTCACCTTTGATTTTTTTTCTCTGTCGTTCCTTGCTGTGTATTTCTCTCTTCTCGCCGTGTTTCCTTTCCGTATATGAATCTCGCGCCGCTTTGCCCTCTCTTTGTTAAGTACCCGTCTATCGGCCTATCTTCCTTCGCCCTCCCCCCACTCACCCCTATTGTCTTAACTTGTCTTGTCTCCCTTTACTTTCTCCTTTCATCTATTGTAACTATGACCACCGCAATCACGCATATGGAATTGTTAATATCTCTTGACCTACTGGACCGATTTTAATGAACTTTTTTGTAATCATATCGAAATTTTCTCCACTATCGTTCGAAGGGAGGGGAAAAATCAACCCCAATATCAGCGCTATAAATAAATGTCACAAAGTGAGGCGCATCTGCGCAGTTTTCTTGCATTTGATTTTTGATTTGCTTATTGTTTCTCTGAGTATTTATTAATCTATTAATTTTGTATTTTGTGTCTCTATCTTAATCACTCTTATGAGCTTCCTTATGTCCCTCTGCTCTTGTGCGTTACAGTTTAGTTTCTTATCACCCGAAGGATACTTCAATGGTGGGTTGATGCAACGTGCTAAATCACACCAGCGGCTTTCGATATTTGTATTATCATTATTTGGTGCCTTTAGGACGAACCTAGGATTTAATTTTACGTGGGAGGGGGCAAGGTTACAAATTATACAATCTTGCTCATCTGACTTCGCGTCACAAATTTGGTTGCGTGCACCGCGCAGTTCAAAATGTGCAGCCAAGGTGGCCGAAAAAGCAGAAAAACACGTCGACCCACTCGGGAGACTTCGGCCGATACTCTCGAAATCGCTTGAGTGCTTTTTGTGTTTTTGCTTTTGTCGGCCACCATGGCTGCACATTTTGAACTGCGTGCCATTGAATTTGTGGCGCGAGGTCAGATGAGTTAACTCGTATAATTGTAACCGGGGGGGGGGGGGGGCTTGGTGATAATTTTAAGGGAAAGGGCTAGGAAAGACACTTCCCCCACAGCTCTGTAGAAAATTTACTTTTCTAGTCTTCAATTCAACCTGCTTCTCTTAAACATTTTCTAAGAATTTTTAAATAAAACAAAATAACTGTAATAAAACGTAGAAAATCACGGGTTATTTCTTAAATTTAAACATTTTTCGCAACCATGTTGAGAATGCAACGTGTTATTTATTTACAAAATTCTAGGTTTTCTCTGACCCACTCTGGTAAGATGATGTAGTAAACTCAAAATTGAACGTATGATTTAAGTGCGAAATATTCGTCACATGATCTTTCACAATTCCTTCTTCACACACTTCAAAAGTCAAAGAAGGGGCTCACTGCACTTAATCACTAATGTATCACATACATGTTATCAATGTTATCACATCATATGTGTACGTATTTTTACTCTCTCACTTCCTCTAGGGTAGAGTAATGGAAAGAGTCATGGAAAAGTAAAAAGTGAGTCATATTAATAGTTACTCTGCGTCTGGTACGATGCACTCCGCCCCCTTCCTCTTCCCCCTTCTTTGAAACTTTTTTTTTTTTTTTTTTTTTTTTTTTTTTTTTTTTTTTTTTTTTTTAAATAATATTCAAAGCTCTCTGAAAATTTCTCATTTTCATAGAGCTCATTGTCAGCTAGTCTTCCTTTTCCTTGTTCCCTCCTTTTCTCTCTAATTTTTTTTAGGGCTGGGGGGGGATTTTAGCTATCTTACCGTGGATGTGCCCTCGTCTGGTCCACTATGATAATGCAGTCCCTCAAAATGAGAGGGATACCATTATGCCTGTCAATCAAGAATTAAGACCACAAAAAACTATATTGTTTACTGTGTCATTTTTTCAAAATTATTCAAACCTTCAACAGAAACAATAAGGATGAACATTTGGTGATAATCTTCAGTTACTTATTACATTAGATTTGAGGCAATTTTATTTATGACAGAATATCTCCTGGAAAGGGCTCGTAGTCAACCTCAATATCGGAGCCTAAAAAATGAAGTCTGTGAGGCTTTCCCTATCCCTAAACATGTTTTAAAGCCTTACATGCTCTCTGATACATTTTTCAAGTCACTTTAACCCTTGATTGTTACGAGTTTTGAATTTTTGGGTTGAAAGTCGTATTCTGCTGGATGTAGCGAGGAAACTGATACCAAACTGTCGGGAGAAAAATGCATTCGTAAAAGATGCGCGATTCCTCTATAAGTTAATTTCTATCTTGGCTCTACCAGGCGTACATCTGTTAAAAATCAATTTTACTCCCGACAATTTGGTATCAATTTCCGCGACACATCTAGCCGAATGCGAATTTCAAGTCAAAAACTCAAAAATTGTAAGCAGCAAAAAATTTCATTTTCTGCCGGGATTCGCTCACTACTGATGAAAAAGGGTCCTGACACATCCAGTCGGACAAAAGAGCGTCGGCCAAGAAGACAATATACTCTGTTCTCAGGATAAGGATAAGCTAGTCAGGTAGTTCGGACTGTCTTCGGACTCATTGTTTGACACTTCGTCGGCTCGGACCCTTTTTCACTCCTCATTTTGACTACCAACTCAAAATTTAAATTTTTCCGGCATTCGCGATTTTTTCATAACTTACTTTAAATTCAAACTCTGCTCATTGTCCTTAAAAAATTGATACCAAACGGCGGCTCAAGATGTAATTTTTGAAAGATTGCGGCATTCCTGATTGAGTGATTTCAGACTGCCGGAATCTTTCAAAAATTACTTATTGAGCCACCGATTGGTATCATTTTTCAAGCATGTCGAGCAGAATTTAAATTTAAAGTCAGTTATTAAAAATCAAACAATGAGTCCGACGAGTACACAGGAGTGGTGAACGGGCCCTGGCCAGGGCCGACCTCAACGTGGTCATTTACGCATTTTAATATTTTCTGCCAACTGCAGTCAAATAGTAAACAGACTATGCTCTAAGTTTCTATGCGTGCAGCGTTGCAAAGTATACTCTGTCCTGGATAAGAAGAAACTTGGCGAGTCAGGTAAAAACGCACTCCTTTGCAACGCGGCAGGCATTGTCGCGCTGAGTCTTTGAGTTCTAGAGCCGTTGCATTCACGGGGGCTTTGTCCAACTGGACCATCATTTTGGAAGGAGCAATACCGAGAATTGGCTGACTATGAATGTTATCTGTGCAAAAGTCAAATTAGTAACGGTTACAGATACGACAAAATGGATGAAATTTATGCCCAAAGGGCCATAATTAGTCAAAATTAGTCGAAATTGACTCCTCATTACCCTCACAGAATTATTTTTGAAACATCCATCTATGTGAGTGTACGTTAATTGAATTATTTAAAATAAACGTACCTAGTATTAGGTACGTTTAAAAAATAAGTGTCTGGGGGCCATGAGAACTGAGGAGTCAATTTGCCCAAGTTTTGACGAATTAAGGCTCTTTGGGCAAACATTTTATCTATTTCGTCGTATCTATAACCGTTTCTAATTTGACTTTTCCTCAGATGACATTCACAGCAGGGTTCGCCCTATTTTGCCCAACCCAAAAAAAAACCATTTAAAAACCCCCAAATACCCCCCAAAAACCCACCACTTTAATTTCGTTTTTTATGCATTTCAAGCATGTATGCACAATCCCCCCCCTCTTTGATTTTCTTTTCGTCTGTTTTGTTGACCCGACCCCTTCCTTCTCGATTAAAAGATACCTTATCTCAGTCTGATTGGCTCATGGAGGGTTTTTTTTTTTTTTTTTTTTTTTTTTTTTTAATTTTAAAGCAAAGCCATTTCACACATATGCCGGATAAGCCTTTACAATAGGACTGTTGCCAGTGGCGGCTCGTGCAATGTGGTAACAGCGTTATTTTTCCATTTAAAGTTATGTAAAACAATCGATCTTTAGGAGGTTCAATTGCGCCCCAAGTTTCGATACCTTTGCATAGGTTTAAATGAAAAATAAGCATGGTTGCCTAATTGCACGAGCCGCCACTGGCTGTTGCAAAAGTTTGCTGTAAGCGATTTAATAGTCGATTCTGGTGCAAAAACCTCCACAAATCACGGTTACAGCACTAAAAACTTCCGCGATCCACTCCTAACCTCAATAAACGCTTTTATTAGCGCCAGCTTAATGGTGGCTTGGATCAGTAATGATGGGAGATTCCCATATAACATACTGTGACTCCGTGAAGAAGTGACTAATAATAGACGAATTTCATTTGGCAACGGTGTCATTAGATGTTACTGTACCATTCTTCGGATGTGGATCACTATCTACTCTGATGTCTAATTACTCTGTAAATCAACCTTATCAGCATAGAGAGTGTGACAAAATTAGAATAAGAATCTCTCATTATTACTGCCCTACGTCACCATTACACTCGCGCAAATAAAATCGTTTATTGAGTTTAGGAGTGGATTTCGGAATATTTAAAACAAATATACTAAAGATACTGCCGGAGGGGGGGGGGGGGGCCCCCCCCCCCGCAAAAAGGGGGTTAACACCGCAAAGTAATTCTAACTTCTTACGAGTGCGTATAATAGACCGTGATCGAAACAAGTTATTTTGATCCAAATGAACAATCAATATTTTAAATAATAGTCGTATATTGCTTTGCCATCGCAATGGCGATTTTGTTTCTTTTTTTTAACGTGAATAAGTTTTGTCGTTTTATAGTTTTGTTAATTGAACGCTCAAAACTTGCTCCATTTGATTCTGTTTTTGACTCTGTGAATCCCAAACGCCAAAACTTGCCATGCATCGCAGAGATTCAAAAAATGCCGTTTAAACTATCATGAAGCTCATAACGGTCCAAGAACAGAATCAAAGAGAGCAAATTTTGATAGTGTACGAGCAAAATAAAATGCGTCAAAACATGTTTACGCGAAGAAATAATTAAAATCCTCATCGATATGGCAAAGCTAACAATAAGTACAAAAACATACATACATATATTCACTCTTCCATCCGATCCAACCAAACCCATCCAATGGTAGCGTTCTAGAATTCAACCATTTACTGCATCCGTGCAAAAATGATTACATTATCCTGTGATACTGTATATCTATGTACATTGGAAAGTGCTGCTATTCATAATCTTTTCTGCATCGAGACAATAAAGGGATGAATTCTAGAACGGTACCATCTAGAGACTATCGAAGAAAATATTGAAGGAAGGAGAAGTGGCCATGAAGTGAAAGAGTCAAATATTCCAGCTCGGCGCAGTCGAAGAGGAAAATCTGTAACTCCCAAAATACGGGTATCGCCTTTTCAGAAAAAAGGACAATGAAAACAATAGGAAGAATAGGCCTATTGTCCTCCGATCCTGGGCGAGTTGAGGCGAGCTCGTATCCCGGCTAGTATGCGGCTACCTTGCGGATATGTGGTAGCCAGCAGAGCCCAGCCACGGGCTGTTAGCCACTACGCGAAGTATCCCGGAGCCGAGCCGTTTCGTTTTCGAGATATCGAAGGTCGAAGTTCGATAATGGACCTATTTTCGAAAATTCTTAACTCCTACAAACATAGTCGTAAAACAAAAAACCGCACATGTAAAATGCTCTACTTGAAGAGTACTTTCAAGAAAAAATACGAATTTACAATCGAATAAACCGAAAGTCGACTTTTAGGCACCTTAACATTATTGGCGGGAAAACCCCCATTCCTCAAAATTTTCAAATGACAACCCCTATCTTTTAATACCTAATTCGAAAAGGCGTAAAAAGTAGTGCATTTTGGCGCAATCAAGAGTCCAATATCGTTTTTCTAATTCGATAAATCGAAAATCGAAGTTCGATTTAGACCCTTTTTCGACCCTGCTAAAAAACGGATCCTATCGTGTGATACATCATTCAAAAGCAATACCTTTTTTCGGTCGAGATATCGCAAGTCAAAATTTAAGGTAAGCCCTAACCAGAGACTAAATTTTGACTTGCAATATCTCGACCGCGAAAAAAGGTATTGACTTCCGGTTTGCACTAAAATTCTTGGTTTTTTATGTGCTTTTGAATGATGTATCACACGATAGGATCCGTTTTTTAGCAGGGTCGAAAAAGGGTCTAAATCGAACTTCGATTTTCGATATATCGAATTAGAAAAACGATATTTGACTCTTGATTGCGCCAAAATGCACTACTTTTTACGCCTTTTCGAATGAGGTATTAAAAGATATGGGCTGCCTTTTGAAAATTTTGAGAAATGGGGGTTTTCCCGCCAAAAATATTAAGGTGCCTAAAAGTCGACTTTCGGTTTATTCGATTGTAAATTCGTATTTTTTTCTTGAAATTACTCTTCAAGTAGAGCATTTTACATGTGCAGTTTCTTGTTTTACGACTATGTTTGTAGGAGTTAAGAATTTTCGAAAATTGGTCCATTAACGAATTTCGACCTTCGATATCTCGAAAACGAAAAAAGATATCGACTTACGGTTTAAGCCAAAATGCTTAGAATTTTACCCTCTTTCAAATGAGGTATCACAAGATAGGGCTTGCTATTTGAAAATCTCGAGATTAGGGGGGTGCGCCCCCTGAAAACCCCCCAAAAACCAAATTTTGGGTTGTGGCAGTATTTTTAAATGAAACTTTTAGTCCAAGTTCCTATAAAACCAATTTTTCCAGATTTTTTTACCGTCACCCGTTCATGAAAACCATAGTGAGCAGGTTACGTGAAACACCCTGTATATTTATTTTTAGGTAATGAGGAGCTTGATGGGTTATACAAATCACATTATTAAAAACATAACAGGAAAATACAAATTCGAAAATAAAATTCCGGGTAATTTTTGCGGTGTTTTCCACCCTTTGCACAAGTCGGATCTAGTGTTCAATGTGGTAGTTGTTTTCGAATTTGTATTGTTTTAATTAACTGTTGATGGTTAAAATGCACATTAGACTCTGTGACTGAAGAGAAGATGCCGATTTTTTGAGGAACCGAACCCAAAGACTTAAGAACCACACATTTTTCAGATAATTAATGCGCGAGGTTAAGCCAGTCACCATACAATATGGAGGCGTAAAAAATCATCCTAATTTCATTTTCACATTCATTTTTATCTATACAGAATAAGGTCATCAGAAATCTCGTAAGAACCTCTAAAATGGGGAAAAAATCAAATGATCAAATGCAAGAAAAATGCCAAGATGCGCCACACTTTGTGACATTTATTTACAGCGCTGATATCGGGGTTGATTTTTCCCCTCCCTTCGAACGATAGTGGAGAAAATTTCGAGAAGATTACAAAAAAGTTCATTAAAATCGGTCCAGTAGGTCAAGAGATATTAACAAACGAAAATATTTGCGTTTATTCTACTAACGCCGCAGTTTCCATATGCGTGATTGCGGTGGTCATAGTTACAATAGATGAAAGGAGAAAGTAAAACTTGTTGAGGGAGACAAGACAAGTTAAGACAATAGGGGTGAGTGGTGGGAGGGCGAAGGAAGATAGGCCGATAGACGGGTACTTAACAAAGAGAGGGCGGTGTATGAGAGGCGAAGCGGCGCGAGATTCATCATACGCAAAGGAAACACGGCGAGAAGAGAGAAATACACAGCAAGGAACGGCAGAGAAAAATCAAAGGTGAAATGTAAATGTGGATGCGAAATGAGTGCACTGAATTGCCATCCGAATTCCTATCCGGATGGCTAAAAGAATTGCCCTCCGAATTGCTCTCCAAACCTGATCTTGGGCGATGAGAGAACAAGGAGTCAGATGGCAAGTCTTCTCACGAAAATAATATGAGAGGAATTCATACTGAATTGTCATCATGCAAAATGATATAGAAGGAATGAGGGGAAATTGTCCTCATGTTAAGACGCATTACTAACAGGTCTCCAGGGCAGCATGCGCTCGAAAACGCAGAACAGAAAAGAGGTCCGTTTCCCCTCTCTGCGTTTTATTTTGTTCGAGAAGGGGTAGGCCGCTACCTGCACTCCAGTTCGACGAGAATACCCCTGATACGGGCTCTTCTCACTTTTCAATTGTCATCGTCTCAGGGTCCCTGTGGAGCACATCCTTTTTTTTCTACGTGCTCATTCCTCAAACAACCGCTGTAGTTCTTCGCTTATCGGCCGCACACGCACAACACAAGGAAAAACCTGCAGGGTTTTTTTTGCGCTAAATATTGACAACATTACGGACATTTTGATCAGGGACCGAAAAATGTTGGGACAAAATGGTACTCCTTGTTGTATGGTGAGGACATAAACTATCAAATAGCATGCTCGATTCCTCATTATTCACCCAAGTTAAATGACCATTTCGTACAAACATTTTTCGGACCTAAAAACAACAAAGACAATCGAATATCTATCTCGACCATGTTTAAAATCGCGTGACATCATCTTCTTTCCCGGAAACAAAACAACGCACAGAGGCGTTCGTGTTGGCTGTTGAGCAAAGATGTTGGTGTCAGCAGCCAATTAGAACGAAGCATTGGAATGTTTGTCGTCGGTGACCAATAAAAATAGGAGCCATTGGATGTTGTCCTGTAAGTGTTATTTTAGCGAGTCCGCGAGAACAAAGTCGTATACCGCGCGATCTCTATTGTCTCGGCACTTTGACAATTATGAAACGAATGAATTACTCGTTTCTGTCAATACAGAGTGCCATAATCATTATAAAATCAAATTGAGGTCGGTAGTTATCAGTGGCGTACGCAGCCCCCCCCCCACCCAGACCTCAGATTTTCAGGGGTGGAGAGGAAGGGGGGAATAATTTAAGTCAAATGCTCATCCCCTCCAAAAAAAATCCCATGTACGCCACTGGTATAGTTATGTATACTCGAGGAACCTCATAAAGATCTGTAATATTCCTCTTGAACCACTATTTTATGCTCCCTGTGACTTCGTCTGTTGGTTAGAACTTTTTATACTGTGTCACGGGAGGCAGCAGCGTATTGCAAATAGGCTTCAAAGTGTATCTATACATACATTCATCCATAGTATTCTATAATTTAATAAAAACAAAAAGCAAACAAATTATTTGTTAAAGTAAGTGCAAAATTGTTTGATATGCTTATTTTAACAAATGTTGTATTTTAAAGTTGAATAATAACGTAGAATACTATTGGTAATAATATGGATGAATTAATGTGGCTTTCTACTGTGGCCTATTTACTTATACTGACTACTGTCTCTCGTAACGTAACAGCCTCTATCCATTTACCCTATTCCCACTAAGAAATTATCATTAATATACCATAGATTTTGAAGCGAAAACAACAGTACCTTGCGTCTGAAGGAACTTCGACGCAGTTGTCCGTACCAAGTCCACAAACGGCTGCACAGCTTCTAACTGAATAATGGCACTGAAAGAAGAAGAAATTAAAACTCAGCACTAATGCAAATATTATACATACTATACTATATTATGTTATATTGTGGTAGACATAGTTTAGGAAGGTAAACTGTCTCGGTGAGTTCCTTCAATTTCTTGTTTAGGCAAAAACGTTACTTCCACGTACGAATAGTTAACTAGCCAATGTCCAATTTAGACGACGACTTAATTCAAGAAAGCAAACTGTCTCCATGTGCTCCTTCAATTTCTTGGTTAGGCAAAAACGTTACTGCCACGCACGAATAGTTAACTAGCTAAAGTCCAATTTAAACGACCACTTAATTCAAGAAAGCAAACTGTCTCCATGTGATCCTTCATTTACTTGGTTGGGCAAAAACTTTACTTCCACGTACGAATAGATAACTAGCCAATGTCCGATTTAGACGACGACTTAATTCAAGAAAGCAAACTGTCTCCATGTGCTCCTTCAATTTCTTGGTTAGGCAAAAACGTTACTGCCACGCACGAATAGGTAACTAATCAATGTCCAATTTAGACGACAATTTAATTAAAGAGAGTGAACTGTCTCCATGTGTTCCTTCAATTTCTTGGTTAGGCAAAAACGTTACTGCCACGACGAATAGTTAACTAGCCAATGTCCAATTTAGACGACTCTTCTTTCCGGTGGGAAATACTTTAATGGGAATGGATGTTCCGTTCAGAAATAATCGTGACTCGTGTCTACAACGTTACTAATACTTTGCCTAAAGATTTCTTTGAGTAGAACTCTTTTTCCTGTTAAAAATTAACTTAAAAATATTTCGAATTTTTTATTACTAATTTACCTGATCAGATGTAAACATAACCAACTGGCCTTTGATGGAATGGAGACCGTTCTTCTTATAACCTGGGAACATTTTGTGTCGTGCCACCAAAAACGCATACAGTGTAGATATGGAACCACCTAAAACACATGTAATCTCTCAGTTACTGTATAGTGTTACATACAACTATTTATCACGGCAAAATTCTACTTGAGCGACAGGAGAAGACTCCAGCTATTTGGAAACATCCCATTTTCTCTATTTAAACCTATTTGTATCTTTAATAATCGATTCTTGGTGAGCTACTCTTGCCTCACCTACAGTAGTCCCCCCCCCCTCAGGTAAATTTAAATGGTAAAAATCGCGGTTTCCTGACTATGTACGAGTCAATATGCACTCTTGAGCGAACATAACCATGAAGAGAAAATTACACCCCTAGTAAAACTGAGCACCAAAGAGCAACTATAATTGTTCCAGTGGTCGCAACTAAATTAGATGACAATTATTAGAACAATGTTAGGTGCTCTTTGGTGTTCAGTTTTAACAGGGACTCTAGTTACTTCATTAACTTCTCCCGATTAAAAAAGCGTAGACTTCTGGGTTTTACTTGAAATAATCAGGGACATATACAATTATGCAACCGGAAAACTTTGAAAGTCAAAGTCTTCATAGGAATTTATCGAAGGCTGTTTCTACGCTCATCAGGTTATTACTGTAGGAGGGGAGGGTCAGAGTCCAGGCTGGAACTTTCCGAAGGGGGGGGGGGGGGGGACAAAAAGCCTCTAGATTTCAAAAACTTGAAATTGAAAAAAAAACGCCTGTAAATCCTCTCCATATCACACCTGAGTATATTTGTCTCTATAGCTATAGATCTGCCTCACACAATGGGTCTGTTGCAAACTTTTGCTACAGCGACAACAAGTGTAAAATCCGATGTAAAATCGCCTGAAAAGTCCATTGGTGGCATTATAAAGTCATGAAATACAATATTAAACTCACAAGAGGCGTTTATTGAAATCCAAGATGGCGGCAAAATATCGAGGAATCTTAATGTATGCACCGTGATCATCCAAGGATTGCCAACTTTGACAACCTCACTGGAGGTTTAGGTTATGTGTTTGTTTACGTTGTGATTGGTTGTGATGGATATTGTGAGGTTGGCTATCCTTGAATGTTCGTGGTGCATGCATACAGATTGCTCGATATTTTGCCGCCATCTTGGATTTCATTAAACGCCTCTTGTGAGTTTATTATTGCATTTCATGGCTTTCTGATGCCACCATTTGACTTTTCAGGCAATTTTACATTAGATTACACACTCTATAGCGCTGTAGCAAAAGTTTGCAACAGACCCATTTCAGTTTTTTATTCACAATAATTGCAACTCCAAATTGTTAATATTTGAATAATAATGTTTCTTTTTTTAATGTATGTTTCTTTGAGTGTTTGTCAGGGGGGGGGGGCATCCTATCCCTTAAATGCGCCATTTCCCCCCTCCCCCGCAATCTGCACATAGAATCTGACACTTTCTGCATATTCTACATGCTTTTAGAGAAATATTCGCCAGATGGCAATTTCATAAGTTTACATGTACTTGAGCCATAGAGCTTGAATTGATTGTTCCTATACTGGGAGCTTGGTCGCTTTGTGGCTATACTGTGTAGAGCGTGTTTATCTACTTGACTGCTCTTTCTCTTACCTGGAGCCAATATGGAATCACCGGTTTTCCAGCCGATGATCTCCCTCATTCTCTCAAGGATGACGCTCTCCATGAGAATGAAAACGGGCGCTATTTCGTAGGTGAACATATTTGTATTGGCAGTTGCGGTCAACCATTCTCCGGCCATCGAAACCAGATCCAGTCCACATGACAGTTGGTTGAAAAAATGTGGATGTCCTGAAACAAATTAAAAATTATTGCCATATTTGAATCGGGCCTGTCAAAAACTATATACCACCGCCACAAGGCATTCTATAACCACAGGGTAGAATCCAAAGGTTCGTTTAAACAAGGCAGTCTAATGTCGCTATAATATACTGCCTCGTTTTTATGTCGGCAATAATATCCGCAACCCAAAGAGGGAAATCTACCCGTACATGGGCGCCCGCAGAAAAATTTCCAGGTGGGGGCAAAGTTGTTGAACCACCATGGAAGGTCTAGGGAACACCATTCAGTAGTAGGCAAGTCTGGGGAGCCCCCCCCCTCTAAAAAAGGGAAAATGCGCCATTTTTTCTTCCAAATGGTACCATTTCAAAGCTGTTGTAGGTGTGTTAAATAATAGTATTAAATACACAGTGTTAAAAAGCGGGAAATCAACCCGCATAGGACGCCCGCAAAAAATTTCCAGGTGGGGGTAAAGTTGCATATGTTGAACCACCATGGAAGGTCTAGGGAACACCATTCAGTGATAGGCAAGTCTGGGGAGCCCCCCCCCCCTCTAAAAAAGGGGAAAAGTCAATTTTTCTTCCAAATGGTACCATTTCAAAGCTGGTGTAGGTGTATCAAATAATAGTAATAAATAAACAGTGTTTGATACTATGAATAAAGTGACAGCAAATGATAGATGGTACATGATTGTTAGAAAAATGCATACTTTAACTATATTCCTAACCAAAAGAGAGTTAAAATTACAAAGTAAACTAATAATGAAGTTTGTCAACTATATTACTAGTTTGATTAGCATTTGATCTTATTTCGTTCTTTTCATTTTTTTTTTTTTTTTTCGTGAAGTTTTAACGGTTTGCGTCTAATCCATAGGAATCTCCCGTGATACCTATACGTAGCTACGCCATTCAACCTGATCCTAAGAGTGAATTTTGTGATTTTTTTCGTGCACTCATCGTCATTCTTACAGGTTTCCACGCCAGAATCAACTCAACTCTTCAATCCCAAAGTAGGAAAAATTTGAAAGCGCCCCCAATCGGTACCAAAAACTGGGCATTGGACACCACTGCTGGTGCCTTAACGAATTGCGGCTCAATATTATAGTCTATAAAAGGAGGAATTAAGGAGGTCGGCACGGAGTTTAAAAGTGTGTATAAAACCGGCAGATTAGATGTCCAGGAGTGTGGGGGGAGGGGAGGTGGGTGGAAAAATGAGGGTCCTCAATTGAATTTATGTCAAGGGATGTTAGTTGTGACGTTTGCGATTTGGTGGAGTGCGCTATACACCGTCGCACAGTGGAACGAGTCAATGGGAGGGATCGGATATGGAATATATGTGACTAAAAATGAAAATGTGAATGTTTTTACTGTAATAAAAAACACTATAAAGAGTGATTCTTGTAGTAAATTTTACGATAAAACCGATGAAACCACTTTCAAACTTCTACGCTGCGTATTTTACAAAGATATTTGTATTTTCAGTCGCCACGCCATGTCTGGCCTCTACCATTAATTCGCTCCACTGTGCGCCGTCGCGTGGGTGATGAAAACGGGGACTGGGATCGCTTCTCCTACCCCCCCCCCTTTTCGCCTTTGCAGAGCGGAGCGGGTACATGCCTACTTTTTCCTTCCGATTCTGACGGATGAAAAGAGACACAGTGGGCAGATTAAAGGCGTATCTATATTTTGATATAATTTGTCTAGAGCCAAATAATATATAAAATATAAAACACACGGGAAAAAAATGTATTGTTTGCAATGGGGCTGTCGCACACTTATGATGTAAGCGCTTTGACAGTCGATGGGATGCAAGACATGAGGGTCACAGGAGAGTGAGTGAGATATAGTTTGGAACGTTACGCGAGTTTCATCAATACCGATTACGACCCGATGAGTGCATTATTGTGATTGTTGGCTAACCGTTGACTTCGTACTAAAACAATCTATAAAGGTCTCTCCACCTGCGAATTTAAAGGCGCGATTTGACTGCTTGAGCCAATGGGCATCTATGTTGTCGATACATCGGACTCGGATCTATCGACTCCAAGGCAGCTAATTGGCTCAATCAGTTTATTCGCGCTTTTAAGGGGAGAAGGACGTCCTATGTTAAACAATGTTAAATATGCTTCACTTCTGGTGCACTTTTCTCAGGAACTATTTGACCTGCAATTTTGCATGAAGTTGTGTATCAGAGTTGACTATCAAGTGGAACTAGGATTTTAAGAATTCATTGAAAACTTCTTTTTTTTTAAAGTTGAAAGTTAGGTTGATTTTTTCACTTTTTTTTGAGCTTTGAATGTCTATAAAAAAATCAAAAGAGCTACACAGAATATCCTAGTTCCACTTATAGAGCTTTTTCTGCGGAAAATTTAAAAAAAGAAAAGTTCATGAAAATAGCATTACTGGTTCCTGAGAAAAGTGCACCAAAAGGTGATAAAACCAGGTTTTTCAGTATCGCATAAAGAAAAAACTAAAAATCAGCTGACCTGATAAGGACTTTTCAGTCTTCAACTTCAAAAATTCATAAAAAATTGACTTTTTTTTTCTAAATTATATAATGTATCATATCATTTTGAAGCTGAGAACGTCCTCTTTCAACTAAAATTAAAAACAAAAAACCATTTTTTTTTTTTTTTTCATTTGGGACCTTCTTCTCCCCTTAAATTCGCTGGTGGAGAGACCCCTTAATCAGAAAACGATGTATTTTCCAGAGCAAACCCTATCTCCACTCCAATGTGAGACGACGCGAGACTGCGTGAGACGTAAGTATACGTCGTATACGCCTGTCCTCTTCAGGCAGGCGGAGTAGCGGAAGAACAAGAAGGGGTAAGTGCCACCAAATCCCACGTCTTTTTCCAGGCCAGCGGACTAATTCCCTCCTGCCACCCCCTCCCGTCTAGCCTCTGCCGCGTCCTTAACCCCGGCCTTATCTCCACCTCTGTCCCCTTCTCACCCTCTCATTTTCAATAGGGGTAGGTATAATCTACGCTCATCGCAATTATCTGCCACATTGATTCCGATACAGAGAGAGACGCGGCGGCGGCAGCATCCTTATCCCTTGTATTTGTATTCCTGTATCGCACGCGATGCGATCCTTGTCACTGTTTTTAACTGTTTTCAATTAAAAATCAACCAGGATAGGGGCTGGGCTATAGACTGGAGGTGAGGATGGGGGTCAAAGCTGCCGTTTTGCGTTTAATTTATGGCATTTTTCAATTCACCTATAATTCCACCGGTTGAGAGAAGATTCCGCAGTTCAGTTCTGTACCGAATGAAAATACTCTGATCTGTAATCTTTTTCCAACCGGCGCTAGCGTCGTCGCGGGGACTTTAAAAAACTTGCGGTTATTGTAATAATTCTACGACGATTGGACCAATCAAGAAAAGATTATAGATCAGAGTATTTTCGTGCAGTACAGTCATATACTGAACTGAATTTGGTAATCTTTTCTGATTGAGAAAAGATTATAGATCAGAGTATTTTCGTGCAGTACAGTCATATACTGAACTGAACTTGGTAATCTTTTCTGATTGAGAAAAGATTATAGATCAGAGTATTTTCGTGCAGTACAGTCATATACTGAACTGAACTTGGTAATCTTTTCTGATCGAGAAAATATTATAGATCAGAGTATTTTCGTGCAGTACAGTCATACACTGAACTGAACTTGGTAATCTTTTCTGATTGAGAAAAGATTATAGATCAGAGAATTTTCGTGCAGTGCAGTCATACACTGAACTGAACTTGGTGAACTTTTCTAAACCGGTGGAATCATCGGTGAATTGAAAAATGCCATAAATTATATGCAAAGTGGCAGCACTGATTGGGGTGGCGATGAATGGGAAGGGAGTTCTTTTTATTCCACCCGCATTTTTGTTGTTGTTTGTTTTGTTTTTTTCTTTTCTTTTTCTCAAATGGAGCTATTGCAAAATTTTGCTGTAAAAAAATGGACTATCAATCAGTGGCGGTTCGTTGAAGGGGGGAGGCTTTGAGGGTTCAAGCCCCCTCCATTATTTTTGAAAAGAGCTAAAAAAAGGGGGAGAACAATCGTTTTCTCAGGGACTCAAAGAACCCCCTGAAGATCGATTCTTTTACGTGGGTCTAAATGAAGGAGAATCCGTTGTTACCTTACAGCACGGGCCGACACTGACTGAACTCAAGTTTTCACAAGAACTGCCGATTTAGAGTGAGTTGCTCTGAATTGCAATTGATCTCACTCGACCCCGACTTGGCTTTCACCCTTTCATGCACGCATTTTTGGATTCGACTTTTTTGAGATTTTCTTATAGATCGTTCAAAAGAGGACAATTTTCTAAGAATGTTGATGGGTCACACAATTTTTTGCAAAATGTCTGTTTAAGAATCTTATATTACATAAAATGGTACATAATATGTGTACCACTTTCCGTGAAAGGGTTAACCCTTCAACGACCAGGTTAGTTCAAAATAATGCAACTGATCCGTTTATTTAGGGAAGGTAGTTAACTGTTCGTACTCGAGGGAGATGGAATTGCGTGTGCGACGAATTGAAGACGCCCGACAAGACCTTACCTTGTGTTTGCATCATAAGTCGGTAGCCACCAGGCCAAGTCCAAAACCCCCGAGCAAGAAGGTGGCGTCCGCGGACACTTATTATACACCGATCAGTTCGTTTTTGTCAATTTAAGCGTCACATGATCTGTTGCCTAGGATTCCAAGAAAACCGCTCATTAAAACCCCATAACACCTGGTACTGTTCGATTTGTCTTGAGGTGTACATGTGCCGCTCACTAATTAGATTTTCAATCGGATGAGTAACAACGGAGATATTTCCAAAAAACATCGATTTATTCGCGTTTTTTTTTTGCCTCTAGACGATTCACTTTTGCGTTTCGCACCCTCGTTTTTGCGCACAGATAGCGGAATAACGGTAGATAAAACCCCCATATAACCTGATATAGAAAGATTTGTTAGGCTTTTCTATAATCGCTTTTATCCGGAATGAGACCCGAACAATATGAAATAGACTTGAGAAGAAATACGAGAATACTCGGGCTTGGCCCATAAGAGGTTAAGACATACACAAGCCAAATCATGGAGATCTCAAGCTAAAAAGTATCTCAATAATAGCATCATGAGTAGGTATTTGTAATGGTTTTTTATCGTTATTTTCAAAGCATTTTGCATCAGAATTGATACACCATTCTCGTCCTTCAGACGTATGTCTTATAGGCGTGATTCGAATTCAACGTTTCAAAATTTTCAAATTTATTTTCATTTTTTTTAGCCGCGACCAATAATTCAATTTCTTTAATTAATATTTTTCTGTGGTTCATCTATGACTCATGAAGAACAATGGAAAAAATATTCATGTTTATTCGTTCATGCATTGTCCTTCGAAAAGTTTGAAACGTGAGAGATGATCATAAAAACGTTAGATTCGACATATACGTCAGATGGACGACGATTTGCCTACAGCAAAACCTTGAGAGAGCTCCATCATATATATATTGGTGCGGTTCGATCTTGGAGGGAAAAAAGTAAGTGGAATGACTAGATTAGATCTATAGAAAATTTCTTTGATACGGGGTGGCCTTATTTACGCCATACCTCCCTTAATTTGATTAATTTCCCATTTTTAAAGGTATTTTTCTCTGACGCTCGAATTCAACGTTTGCAACATAATCTTTCGTGAAGTTTCGAAAACTCATTACTCAAATGCGTGCGGGCATCCGTTTTCTCTCGATAATTCCTTGCACGCGGTTATCCCGTTGGCGTTCATAACATTCATCACCTTAATCCGCGGTGTATTTACTCTTCAAATATATCAAGAAAATAAAAATCCCTTGGGTACTCCCTTAACTGGAAAATATTTCCATTTGTACCTGGATCCTCTAAATGCATGCGGAGTTTCTTAAAAATAAAAAAAAAAAAAAAAAAAAAATAAAAAAATAAAAAATAATAATGACACACTGATGCCAAATCTTTAAGGTAAAGCAATCTTGCCTTTCTACACTGGAACCCATGTCAAAAGAGAGGCCTATCGCCACCTTCTCGGACTAGAGATGCGTAAAAATCCCAACTCTCCGTTTTTTTATTTGATTTTATTTGATTTGATTTGATTTTTTGAAATTAATGTTAAGACCGTTAGGATGAGTGTTTTTAGAGAATCACTGTGTCTAGGAGAATCTCACCTTGTGACCTTGTAGGGAACATTTGGATCATTTAGATCAATCCTTTAGTCCAGTTTTTTGTTTTTTTGTTTTTGTTTGCTCAATAAAAGAGCGATTTACGTAGTTTACTTTACCATTGCGTAAATGAGCATATTTACAGTTCTCTCTGAATTTTCCGGCTTTTAAAAAAGTAACGCAGGCAAAGTCTGTCTGGAAATTGAAGACTAAAGATCATCTGAGACCTGACTAAAAAAATTTTTGAGGAGTTGAAGGCAAAGTTGCCAGATTTGGTAGGAAATTCAAGAAATGTGCAATGAGTGAAATTGAGATAATGCGTAAAATTAAACGCGAAACGGCAGCCCTGCATGGTTGAAGTTTAGTTTTCGTTCTTGCACAGCTTTTTAATCAAGGATGAAGCAGGGGGAAGAGAGGGGGGAGAAGGAGGTGACAAAAATTTGACAACTTGGACAAAGGAAGCTGCAGAGACCCTTTAAGCTTAGAATAGATGAGGCGCTCATAGCCAGATGATACCTCAAACCTACCTACGTAGGATGTGAATATATGTGTATTCTCCAACCGATATGAAGCAGGTGACAAATCGATCTTTCACGTCCTATTATTAGATGTGCGATGTGCGTGTACGACGTCGTAAGTGAAAGACTTGAATGAATGAACGGGTATGATTTGTCTTTGCTTCAGAAACGCCCCTTGAACGACTTGAATGAACGATATACACGGTGCTCGTTCGAAATCTAATGGAGATAGCACACTAGTGCATGGGCGGAAAGTCGAAAACACTAGGGGCGGTGTGACTGTCTCACACAAATTCCGTCCCCGGAGGAACCAAGGTCTACGTGTGTACATCATACATTTTTCCAAAAATGCGCAAAATATATGCCCTCACACAAAGAAAGACGCATTTATATTAAAATAAAACTAAACCCTTTGGTTTAGAGCCATAGTCTGGCCCCACCACTCGGCCCCCAACATTTTACCCACCAAAAGCGATATTTTTTTTTTTTTCCTTTTAAATTTTTTTTTATTATTTTTGACTCATACACAGATAGTGTAATAAACAATTTCTTATAAATATTTACATAAGTATTTCAAAAGATTATCTAGGAGTTATCTATACCCTAAATTTAACTCAACTAAACTTGCATAGTAAACTAATTAATTGATAGGAAGAGTGAGAATTGAGACGGAATTTTAGTGAGCGGCAAATGAGAAAGAGATTTAGTTTGAAACAGAGCTATTGAAATTTCAATTTTTAAACATTTGGAAACTGGAGACTAAAATTTAAAAGAGATTAATAATTTATTAAGAATTTTGAATTTACAGACACGAATGACGGGCTAGGCAAAACTTTTGTTTGGTAAGCCACTTGGTATCTAGGTCAAGTGGTTTTCTTCGCTTTAATCGTCTTGGGATCTCACTGCTGTCCAAACAACTGCAAAGGCAGTTGATTCGGATGGTAATGGAGTTGCCAATAGCAATGAACAGAAGAATAAACAAGCAGGGAAAATTCCAACACGCAGGTGTTGGAAAAGCGTGCCACTAAAGTCTGAACAGCTTTAATGCTTTTGCTAGCAATGATAATTCATCAAAGAGGAACCACGTGACATGGAGCTGATCTCGAGAAAATTGAGTCCAAAGTTGAAGAGCTAGCATTTAAACAAAAAACTCGGAATTACTTACGTTTTGATTTCATACAACTACCGTGTTATGTTTTTGCATTTCAACACCGGAAAAGTGGAATTTCCTATGAAGGAAAGGTACCTACTTAATTTTTAGCGTTTAAAGTGACTTGGTTCCTTTCTTCTTTTTGTTTGGGCAATTTAAAAAAATTTTCACGGAAAAAACGAATCTTTTAAGGGAAACCAAAAAGGCCGGGGATTTGGGTTTTCCACTTTTGATTTTTTAATTGAAGGAAAAGGCCCTTTCCCCAAATTTTTTTCTATAAAAAAACCAATGGGGGTTGGCCCCTTTTTCCCGGGGTTTTGGGGGAAAAGGTTGAAGAAAAAGGGAATTTCGAGTTTTTAAAATTTTTTTATCAAAAATGACTTTCTTTGGAAAGGTTTCCAAATTATTTTTTTGGGGGAAAAATTTTGAAAAAAAATTTAAGTGTTGTTTTTAAAAGGAAGAAGAAAACTTGTTTTTTTCAAAATTTCCAGAAAAAATTTGCAGCCTTTTCAAAAATAAATAATAATTTTCCCCCAAAAATTTCACCCCTTTTTCCTTTTTGAAAACCCTTTTCCTTGATTGTTTGGTTAAAAAGAAAATTTGGTGAAAAAAATAAATTAAGATAATTTCCCCCTTTAAAAAAAGGGGAAAAGGGTGTTTTTTGTTTTTCCTTTGGGGGCCTAGTTCGGAAGAGCATTTGGGCCCCTTTTTTTATTCTTTTGGAAAAAAAAGGATTTATATATTTGACCCAAAAATTTTCACATTTTCATTAAATTTTAAAACCCTTGCCTTGAAAATTTTGCCCCCCCCTTGGGCCCCTAAAAAAAGAAAAATTTAAAACCGGGGGCCCAAATAAAATTTCCCAGTTACTTTAAGGGGATTTTTCTTTTTCCCCCCCTTTAAACCAAAAAGGAAAAAGTTCCGGCCCAAATTTTTAAATTTTCGCCGAGCCGGGGACTATTTTGGAACGACCTTTTTTCTTTCTTTTTCCTTTGTGATTATTATGAATTTTTTTTATTATTTGAGAAGTTTTTTCAGCGTTTTCATCGTTTCAATTCAAGGTTTGGTGGGAATTTTGCAAAAAATTGAAAGCTGAAAAGAGAAATTTTATTTATGCCGGGGACCCTTGATAGATAAGCAATTGCTCTCCATAATCATTTAAGAGGATCAGTAGTCGAGTCTTTTTTTTCACCCTCTTTTTGCAGAAGGGTTACCCAGGTATAAAAGTTCCGAAAGCCGAAGACTGGAATCCCCGCGCCCTGGCCATTTTAAAAACCAGACCTTTTTCTTTCTTTTTTCCTTCCTTTTAACCGATGACAATTGTATAAATTCCCTTCATTTATTTGAGGACTTAAACTTCCCGTTTCTCATCGGTTTTGGAGACTTAAGGCCCTTTTTAGAATTCCTCAATTCAGTGCACTCATTTCGCATCCACATTTACTTTTCACCTTTGATTTTTTTTCTCTGTCGTTCCTTGCTGTGTATTTCTCTCTTCTCGCCGTGTTTCCTTTCCGTATATGAATCTCGCGCCGCTTTGCCCTCTCTTTGTTAAGTACCCGTCTATCGGCCTATCTTCCTTCGCCCTCCCCCACTCACCCCTATTGTCTTAACTTGTCTTGTCTCCCTTTACTTTCTCCTTTCATCTATTGTAACTATGACCACCGCAATCACGCATATGGAATTGTTAATATCTCTTGACCTACTGGACCGATTTTAATGAACTTTTTTGTAATCATATCGAAATTTTCTCCACTATCGTTCGAAGGGAGGGGAAAAATCAACCCCAATATCAGCGCTATAAATAAATGTCACAAAGTGAGGCGCATCTGCGCAGTTTTCTTGCATTTGATTTTTGATTTGCTTATTGTTTCTCTGAGTATTTATTAATCTATTAATTTTGTATTTTGTGTCTCTATCTTAATCCTCTTATGAGCTTCCTTATGTCCCTCTGCTCTTGTGCGTTACAGTTTAGTTTCTTATCACCCGAAGGATACTTCAATGGTGGGTTGATGCAACGTGCTAAATCACACCAGCGGCTTTCGATATTTGTATTATCATTATTTGGTGCCTTTAGGACGAACCTAGGATTTAATTTTACGTGGGAGGGGGCAAGGTTACAAATTATACAATCTTGCTCATCTGACTTCGCGTCACAAATTTGGTTGCGTGCACCGCGCAGTTCAAAATGTGCAGCCAAGGTGGCCGAAAAAGCAGAAAAACACGTCGACCCACTCGGGAGACTTCGGCCGATACTCTCGAAATCGCTTGAGTGCTTTTTGTGTTTTTGCTTTTGTCGGCCACCATGGCTGCACATTTTGAACTGCGTGCCATTGAATTTGTGGCGCGAGGTCAGATGAGTTAACTCGTATAATTGAAACCCGGGGGGGGGGGGGGGGGGGGCTTGGTGATAATTTTAAGGGAAAGGGCTAGGAAAGACACTTCCCCCACAGCTCTGTAGAAAATTTACTTTTCTAGTCTTCAATTCAACCTGCTTCTCTTAAACATTTTCTAAAAATTTTTTAAATAAAACAAAATAACTGTAATAAAACGTAGAAAATCACGGGTTATTTCTTAAATTTAAACATTTTTCGCAACCATGTTGAGAATGCAACGTGTTATTTATTTACAAAATTCTAGGTTTTCTCTGACCCACTCTGGTAAGATGATGTAGTAAACTCAAAATTGAACGTATGATTTAAGTGCGAAATATTCGTCACATGATCTTTCACAATTCCTTCTTCACACACTTCAAAAGTCAAAGAAGGGGCTCACTGCACTTAATCACTAATGTATCACATACATGTTATCAATGTTATCACATCATATGTGTACGTATTTTTACTCTCTCACTTCCTCTAGGGTAGAGTAATGGAAAGAGTCATGGAAAAGTAAAAAGTGAGTCATATTAATAGTTACTCTGCGTCTGGTACGATGCACTCCGCCCCCTTCCTCTTCCCCCTTCTTTGAAACTTTTTTTTTTTTTTTTTTTTTTTTTTTTTTTTTTTTTTTTTTTTTTTTTTAAATAATATTCAAAGCTCTCTGAAAATTTCTCATTTTCATAGAGCTCATTGTCAGCTAGTCTTCCTTTTCCTTGTTCCCTCCTTTTCTCTCTAATTTTTTTTAGGGCTGGGGGGGGGATTTTAGCTATCTTACCGTGGATGTGCCCTCGTCTGGTCCACTATGATAATGCAGTCCCTCAAAATGAGAGGGATACCATTATGCCTGTCAATCAAGAATTAAGACCACAAAAAACTATATTGTTTACTGTGTCATTTTTTCAAAATTATTCAAACCTTCAACAGAAACAATAAGGATGAACATTTGGTGATAATCTTCAGTTACTTATTACATTAGATTTGAGGCAATTTTATTTATGACAGAATATCTCCTGGAAAGGGCTCGTAGTCAACCTCAATATCGGAGCCTAAAAAATGAAGTCTGTGAGGCTTTCCCTATCCCTAAACATGTTTTAAAGCCTTACATGCTCTCTGATACATCTTTCAAGTCACTTTAACCCTTGATTGTTACGAGTTTTAAATTTTTTGGGTTGAAAGTCGTATTCTGCTGGATGTAGCGAGGAAACTGATACCAAACTGTCGGGAGAAAAATGCATTCGTAAAAGATGCGCGATTCCTCTATAAGTTAATTTCTATCTTGGCTCTACCAGGCGTACATCTGTTAAAAATCAATTTTACTCCCGACAATTTGGTATCAATTTCCGCGACACATCTAGCCGAATGCGAATTTCAAGTCAAAAACTCAAAAATTGTAAGCAGCAAAAAATTTCATTTTCTGCCGGGATTCGCTCACTACTGATGAAAAAGGGTCCTGACACATCCAGTCGGACAAAAGAGCGTCGGCCAAGAAGACAATATACTCTGTTCTCAGGATAAGGATAAGCTAGTCAGGTAGTTCGGACTGTCTTCGGACTCATTGTTTGACACTTCGTCGGCTCGGACCCTTTTTCACTCCTCATTTTGACTACCAACTCAAAATTTAAATTTTTCCGGCATTCGCGATTTTTTCATAACTTACTTTAAATTCAAACTCTGCTCATTGTCCTTAAAAAATTGATACCAAACGGCGGCTCAAGATGTAATTTTTTAAAGATTGCGGCATTCCTGATTGAGTGATTTCAGACTGCCGGAATCTTTCAAAAATTACTTATTGAGCCACCGATTGGTATCATTTTTCAAGCATGTCGAGCAGAATTTAAATTTAAAGTCAGTTATTAAAAAATCAAACAATGAGTCCGACGAGTACACAGGAGTGGTGAACGGGCCCTGGCCAGGGCCGACCTCAACGTGGTCATTTACGCATTTTAATATTTTCTGCCAACTGCAGTCAAATAGTAAACAGACTATGCTCTAAGTTTCTATGCGTGCAGCGTTGCAAAGTATACTCTGTCCTGGATAAGAAGAAACTTGGCGAGTCAGGTAAAAACGCACTCCTTTGCAACGCGGCAGGCATTGTCGCGCTGAGTCTTTGAGTTCTAGAGCCGTTGCATTCACGGGGGCTTTGTCCAACTGGACCATCATTTTGGAAGGAGCAATACCGAGAATTGGCTGACTATGAATGTTATCTGTGCAAAAGTCAAATTAGTAACGGTTACAGATACGACAAAATGGATGAAATTTATGCCCAAAAGGGGCCCTAATTAGTCAAAATTAGTCGAAATTGACTCCTCATTACCCTCACAGAATTATTTTTTGAAACATCCATCTATGTGAGTGTACGTTAATTGAATTATTTAAAATAAACGTACCTAGTATTAGGTACGTTTAAAAAATAAGTGTCTGGGGGCCATGAGAACTGAGGAGTCAATTTGCCCAAGTTTTGACGAATTAAGGCTCTTTGGGCAAACATTTTATCTATTTCGTCGTATCTATAACCGTTTCTAATTTGACTTTTCCTCAGATGACATTCACAGCAGGGTTCGCCCTATTTTGCCCAACCCAAAAAAAAAAACCCTTTAAAAAACCCCCAAATACCCCCCAAAAAACCCCCCACTTTAATTTCGTTTTTTATGCATTTCAAGCATGTATGCACAATCCCCCCCCTCTTTGATTTTCTTTTCGTCTGTTTTGTTGACCCGACCCCTTCCTTCTCGATTAAAAGATACCTTATCTCAGTCTGATTGGCTCATGGAGGTGTTTTTTTTTTTTTTTTTTTTTTTTTTTTTTTTTTTTTTTTAATTTTAAAGCAAAGCCATTTCACACATATGCCGGATAAGCCTTTACAATAGGACTGTTGCCAGTGGCGGCTCGTGCAATGTGGTAACAGCGTTATTTTTCCATTTAAAGTTATGTAAAACAATCGATCTTTAGGAGGTTCAATTGCGCCCCCAAGGTTTCGATACCTTTGCATAGGTTTAAATGAAAAATAAGCATGGTTGCCTAATTGCACGAGCCGCCACTGGCTGTTGCAAAAGTTTGCTGTAAGCGATTTAATAGTCGATTCTGGTGCAAAAACCTCCACAAATCACGGTTACAGCACTAAAAACTTCCGCGATCCACTCCTAACCTCAATAAACGCTTTTATTAGCGCCAGCTTTAAAGGTGGCTTGGATCAGTAATGATGGGAGATTCCCATATAACAATACTGTGACTCCGTGAAGAAGTGACTAATAATAGACGAATTTCATTTGGCAACGGTGTCATTAGATGTTACTGTACCATTCTTCGGATGTGGATCACTATCTACTCTGATGTCTAATTACTCTGTAAATCAACCTTATCAGCATAGAGAGTGTGACAAAATTAGAATAAGAATCTCTCATTATTACTGCCCTACGTCACCATTACACTCGCGCAAATAAAATCGTTTATTGAGTTTAGGAGTGGATTTCGGAATATTTAAAACAAATATACTAAAGATACTGCCGGAGGGGGGGGGTCCCCCCCCCCCCCCCAAAAAGGGGGTTTAACACCGCAAAGTAATTCTAACTTCTTACGAGTGCGTATAATAGACCGTGATCGAAACAAGTTATTTTGATCCAAATGAACAATCAATATTTTAAATAATAGTCGTATATTGCTTTGCCATCGCAATGGCGATTTTGTTTCTTTTTTTTAACGTGAATAAGTTTTGTCGTTTTATAGTTTTGTTAATTGAACGCTCAAAACTTGCTCCATTTGATTCTGTTTTTGACTCTGTGAATCCCAAACGCCAAAACTTGCCATGCATCGCAGAGATTCAAAAAATGCCGTTTAAACTATCATGAAGCTCATAACGGTCCAAGAACAGAATCAAAGAGAGCAAATTTTGATAGTGTACGAGCAAAATAAAATGCGTCAAAACATGTTTACGCGAAGAAATAATTAAAATCCTCATCGATATGGCAAAGCTAACAATAAGTACAAAAACATACATACATATATTCACTCTTCCATCCGATCCAACCAAACCCATCCAATGGTAGCGTTCTAGAATTCAACCATTTACTGCATCCGTGCAAAAATGATTACATTATCCTGTGATACTGTATATCTATGTACATTGGAAAGTGCTGCTATTCATAATCTTTTCTGCATCGAGACAATAAAGGGATGAATTCTAGAACGGTACCATCTAGAGACTATCGAAGAAAATATTGAAGGAAGGAGAAGTGGCCATGAAGTGAAAGAGTCAAATATTCCAGCTCGGCGCAGTCGAAGAGGAAAATCTGTAACTCCCAAAATACGGGTATCGCCTTTTCAGAAAAAAGGACAATGAAAACAATAGGAAGAATAGGCCTATTGTCCTCCGATCCTGGGCGAGTTGAGGCGAGCTCGTATCCCGGCTAGTATGCGGCTACCTTGCGGATATGTGGTAGCCAGCAGAGCCCAGCCACGGGCTGTTAGCCACTACGCGAAGTATCCCGGAGCCGAGCCGTTTCGTTTTCGAGATATCGAAGGTCGAAGTTCGATAATGGACCTATTTTCGAAAATTCTTAACTCCTACAAACATAGTCGTAAAACAAAAAAACCGCACATGTAAAATGCTCTACTTGAAGAGTACTTTCAAGAAAAAAATACGAATTTACAATCGAATAAACCGAAAGTCGACTTTTAGGCACCTTAACATTATTGGCGGGAAAACCCCCATTCCCCAAAATTTTCAAATGACAACCCCTATCTTTTAATACCTAATTCGAAAAGGCGTAAAAAGTAGTGCATTTTGGCGCAATCAAGAGTCCAATATCGTTTTTCTAATTCGATAAATCGAAAATCGAAGTTCGATTTAGACCCTTTTTCGACCCCGCTAAAAAACGGATCCTATCGTGTGATACATCATTCAAAAGCAATACCTTTTTTCGGTCGAGATATCGCAAGTCAAAATTTAAGGTAAGCCCTAACCAGAGACTAAATTTTGACTTGCAATATCTCGACCGCGAAAAAAGGTATTGACTTCCGGTTTGCACTAAAATTCTTGGTTTTTTATGTGCTTTTGAATGATGTATCACACGATAGGATCCGTTTTTTAGCAGGGTCGAAAAAGGGTCTAAATCGAACTTCGATTTTCGATATATCGAATTAGAAAAACGATATTTGACTCTTGATTGCGCCAAAATGCACTACTTTTTACGCCTTTTCGAATGAGGTATTAAAAGATATGGGCTGCCTTTTGAAAATTTTGAGAAATGGGGGTTTTCCCGCCAAAAATATTAAGGTGCCTAAAAGTCGACTTTCGGTTTATTCGATTGTAAATTCGTATTTTTTTCTTGAAATTACTCTTCAAGTAGAGCATTTTACATGTGCAGTTTCTTGTTTTACGACTATGTTTGTAGGAGTTAAGAATTTTCGAAAATTGGTCCATTAACGAATTTCGACCTTCGATATCTCGAAAACGAAAAAAGATATCGACTTACGGTTTAAGCCAAAATGCTTAGAATTTTACCCTCTTTCAAATGAGGTATCACAAGATAGGGCTTGCTATTTGAAAATCTCGAGATTAGGGGGGTGCGCCCCCTGAAAACCCCCAAAAACCAAATTTTGGGTTGTGGCAGTATTTTTAAATGAAACTTTTAGTCCAAGTTCCTATAAAACCAATTTTTCCAGATTTTTTACCGTCACCCGTTCATGAAAACCATAGTGAGCAGGTTACGTGAAACACCCTGTATATTTATTTTTAGGTAATGAGGAGCTTGATGGGTTATACAAATCACATTATTAAAAACATAACAGGAAAATACAAATTCGAAAATAAAATTCCGGGTAATTTTTGCGGTGTTTTCCACCCTTTGCACAAGTCGGATCTAGTGTTCAATGTGGTAGTTGTTTTCGAATTTGTATTGTTTTAATTAACTGTTGATGGTTAAAATGCACATTAGACTCTGTGACTGAAGAGAAGATGCCGATTTTTTGAGGAACCGAACCCAAAGACTTAAGAACCACACATTTTTCAGATAATTAATGCGCGAGGTTAAGCCAGTCACCATACAATATGGAGGCGTAAAAAATCATCCTAATTTCATTTTCACATTCATTTTTATCTATACAGAATAAGGTCATCAGAAATCTCGTAAGAACCTCTAAAATGGGGAAAAAATCAAATGATCAAATGCAAGAAAAATGCCAAGATGCGCCACACTTTGTGACATTTATTTACAGCGCTGATATCGGGGTTGATTTTTCCCCTCCCTTCGAACGATAGTGGAGAAAATTTCGAGAAGATTACAAAAAAGTTCATTAAAATCGGTCCAGTAGGTCAAGAGATATTAACAAACGAAAATATTTGCGTTTATTCTACTAACGCCGCAGTTTCCATATGCGTGATTGCGGTGGTCATAGTTACAATAGATGAAAGGAGAAAGTAAAACTTGTTGAGGGAGACAAGACAAGTTAAGACAATAGGGGTGAGTGGTGGGAGGGCGAAGGAAGATAGGCCGATAGACGGGTACTTAACAAAGAGAGGGCGGTGTATGAGAGGCGAAGCGGCGCGAGATTCATCATACGCAAAGGAAACACGGCGAGAAGAGAGAAATACACAGCAAGGAACGGCAGAGAAAAATCAAAGGTGAAATGTAAATGTGGATGCGAAATGAGTGCACTGAATTGCCATCCGAATTCCTATCCGGATGGCTAAAAGAATTGCCCTCCGAATTGCTCTCCAAACCTGATCTTGGGCGATGAGAGAACAAGGAGTCAGATGGCAAGTCTTCTCACGAAAATAATATGAGAGGAATTCATACTGAATTGTCATCATGCAAAATGATATAGAAGGAATGAGGGGAAATTGTCCTCATGTTAAGACGCATTACTAACAGGTCTCCAGGGCAGCATGCGCTCGAAAACGCAGAACAGAAAAGAGGTCCGTTTCCCCTCTCTGCGTTTTATTTTGTTCGAGAAGGGGTAGGCCGCTACCTGCACTCCAGTTCGACGAGAATACCCCTGATACGGGCTCTTCTCACTTTTCAATTGTCATCGTCTCAGGGTCCCTGGATAAGGCTAGCTCGATCTTTTTACCCACATAAAGTATAGACAATATATATTTTCTCCACCTTTTAATGGCTTGCACAGGGATCACAAATGAGGTTGCGCTCATTTGAAGTCAAAAAGTGTCATATTTGGAAAAGCCGTGATTCTAAATAATAAACAGTTTTTTTTTCTTCTTTTTTTCCGTTTTAGGTGCTGTCAGCACTTATTGCGATTGTCACGATGTAGATATGTAATATGCATAAATGGAACACTTGCAAATTCATGAAAAAATAATCCTTTAATATACAGCACTAACCATTTCAGGTGCCCTTTACACGTCAAGCATTCTAGGGGTATAGATTAGTAGACGTGGAGGTTTAAGACGTTTGTGGATTTTAATTCCCCCTCCCCCCCATTTATTTTGTTGAAAAGTATCGAAAGTTTACAGTCAAAACTAAGCCATTATTCATTATAACGCATTGTAATATTATTTCTTTTTCTGTTGCCGTCGGTCGATATCATTTTGCGTGTTGGAAAAGCAAAGTTCCATATGGACCTATAATTTCCAAAATTTGAAGAAGCTTCCAGTAAAAAATACTGTACACGCGAGAAACGTTTTAGGATAGGTAAATAAGTTATTCCAAAGTCAATTCCATAGCCGCAGCGAGGAGGCTGTCCAGGGGTGGAAGACACCTGACAGCCCCTCTCACTTTTTAGAGCTATTAATGCGAATTTTACCCCCCTCTCTTTGTTCTGGATTTTAAGAACCTTTTTTTCAACAAAACGCCCAAAATTTCCTCAAAAATCCCTTGATTGCATAGACGCTCATTAAGGGGTTTTCAATTTGCAGATCCCCTGTATGTCCCCTTGGTCTTGTCCAATGACCAAGACCTGTTTTAAAGTGACGTCATGAAAAAAATTGGTTCCAAAAAAAGGCTCCGTCTCACTCGCTCTCGTGGGTTTTCCCATATGAAACACGATCCAAATTTTCAAATACAAGTGCTAGTAAACAACATGTACTTTGCACCAGTTGTGTTTATCACACCATTCGGTTCCACGGTTCTTATAAAAATTTTCCCATTGTTTCGATGAATTTTCCGATAGGATATATATTCCCGCGCTTTATTTCCCATAGAAATAATCGAAAATTTCCCTAGACACAATCGGAATTCGTGTAAATTCAAGCGCGCTGACTATAGCAACGATAGGTCTCATGATTGAAATAAGGCGAAACTCATCTATTGTTCTATTCTTACAGTTTTAACAGCCACTTTTTTCTCAGTGATAAAATATGAGCCTGATCCCACAAACTTTTTGAAACATCGCGCATCAATGCACAATCACAGTATTATCGAAGAAAGTCTTATGTTTTGTCCTTGTCAGACTCACAGTTTCTAATGAGCACAAAATTCTAGGATATAGGCTCATCAGCACCATCACGACATGTGTTATACCTCGAACAATAGCTTCGATACGAAGAGAAGTTAGAATGAGTGAGTGTCATGACGGTGATAACCCCATAAGAGACCGTGAGTAAGACGAGGACAAAACGTAGAACATCTTTCGGTATAACTGTGATTGTAACTTCGCTTGTGATCTTTTAGGAATTATGTTAGAGTGAATAGATACTTTAAGGTACGTGGAGTCTAATGGTGCAATAAAATTTGATAAAACTGTTCTTTAACTAGCATGAATTTGCGTTCGAAAATTTGGATCTGATTTCTTACAGGTAAATCAACGAGATTGACTGAGATAGAGCATTTGTTTGGAACCAATTTTGATCGTGACGACATCACTACACAGGTCTATTTAAGGATATGAATGAGCCCCTCTCTTTTCTATACCTCTCCCGCTCTTCATCCATACCTCGCCGTCACTTCTTTTCGAAACCCTCGTCAAATAGATTTTGACACTTTTATATGAGTCCTCAGACCGTGCGAGTCCTGAGAAACAAAACCTCTCTAACACCCTCTCTCTCCCACACATTCACAAATCTCTCCGCTTAATGAACCGTGAAGAAATCTCGTGACCGGTGGAGCCCAAAGCCGAGGGGCAAAGAGGGTTTCTGTGAAGGATGTTTCCACCCCCCCTCCTGCCTTGGAATTTTGACTCATAGGTTGGCACAAATGACTTAGGTTGCTGGACCTGTATGGAATTCTCGTTCAAAGGAATTCGACTTTGACGCTTAATAACTTATTGAAATTAACAGGAATACCAAAACTTTTACAATTTTAAGGAAATAGACGCCGAGACCTCCTGGATTGCAGCAATAAATTAACGATTAATGGAACCAGTTTTAAGAAAACACGTTTTTAATTTTTCAAACCTTTCCCGCCAAGGTTTTGCCATAAGGAAAGCATGCAACCTATATATTAGATATGAAAATGAAAACAAAAAGCGTACCGTATAAATACGGCACGCTTAATAATAGTAGTAGTAATAATAATAATAATTATAATAATGAAAACAATGGTGTTCGCGTTTAAATCCGACAACGTTGCCAAAAATGGAGATCAGTAAGTTAAGAGCGAATTATGCGCAATCACAAAACGATTCCTTCCTCGCAGTTTAGGTTTAGCAGAGGAGCCGCGCGTCGCGTCGGGTGGCGCATGCTGCACGCCGCTATGCACACCCTGGCCAGCCCTCCCCCCTCCCTCCAACTGCCTGTGCCCCTCCTCCGCACTCTCAGCGACGCACAGTAAAGCTAGTCAATGTGCTGGGTCGGACACGGAATTTATGACTAATGAACATTAAACTGTGAGAAAATACCCCACGAAAGTTTTTTCAGATTAAAATTATTCTGGGGGACCCCCCTTTATTACTCTGATGGAGACACCCAGACTCCCCCCTTAATAAACTGGGAGAGACCCCTAGTTTCCATATAATATTCTGGGGGAGACCCCCCAGACCCCCACTATAGGAGTTAATTTTAAAATAGGCTGGTTGCAAAATGTTTTTGCAAATTTTCATCAAAATTCAAACAGCTAGCTATATTTTAAGTATTCCAATTTTTCCCTTTGTTTAGCCATTCTCCCCTATGTTTAGCCATTCTCCCCATTTTCCCATTGATTTTAATGGAAACCTTTCATTCGCCACAAGTTGTTTAAAACTTTAAAATTTCGAAAAAACAAAAAAAAGTCCCTCTGAGGAGTGTTAAAAGCAATTTCTCTCCAAATTTGGACATATATGGATCATTGGTACGAAAGTTATGCTGGGATACGGACAGACAGACATCTGCGTTATTGCAATAGAGGGTTTTAGTAATGGCGACTGCCGGTGATGAGCGTTCCAAACAAAGCCGCTTTGTCTCTCTCGCTCTCACGTGACCCCTATGTACTGCCATCTCACTCTAATTTCAAAAATCGTATATAGAGACTTATTTTGTGAAATTTGATGGCAGAAATGAATTTCTCGAGGCATTTTAATGCGATTTTGATAATAATATATGTCGTAAAACAAGGTCCTGTGTACGAATTTCGATACTAGAAAGAGGTGGATGTACATGGGGGTCACGGGAGAGTGAGTGAGATAGTTTGGAACGCGAGGCGAGTTTTATCACAACCGATTGCGACCGATGAGTGCATTGTTGTGGTTGTTGGCTAACCGCTGACTTCCCACTAAAACCGTCTATACTTTCTCAATTTCTAACTTTGTTAGCTGTGAGAAAGTAAAAATGCAATTTTTTTGTGTTCTCATACATACGGTCACAAAATGCATTTCAAGGAATGATTCTTGTAGAGAATTTTACGAAAAAACCAATGACATCACATTCAAAATCCACGTTGCGTATTAACGAAGACACAAGCGTCTAAAGTTTACTAACCATATGTCCCGCCTCTCCCATTGACTCACTCTTCTGTGCGACGCTCAGTTTGTGCTCAAAAGCTCGTAAACGCGCGCTGTTTACGTTTGCATCAAAAGTCGCTCCCATAAATCTTTTGCGCGCGCAACGTTCGCACCAGTCTCGCACAGAACTCGGCACCCCTTCAACCTCTCCGATTCGCAGAGCCCGGGCCCTGTTCTATCACTGACTGAAACGCATTAAAAACGGAAAGCGGAATCTTGTCGGATGCGAGCGCGTGAGGGATGTAGAAAGGAGGAGGACGGGGGAATCAAGAATTTGTTCCGAATTGTTGACCACAGATGTCTCAGTCAGTTTTTAATCTCTCCTCGTAACGTTGCGTTTTGCGTCGTTGCCGGGTTCAATCGGTAGAATACAGAGAGTAAACGAGAGTCGCAATTATTGCATTGAGAGCTAGCGTGGCCAATGCTGATAAGAGCCTAGTTCAAAATCGGCTCCTCGAGCGCCTTCAATCCAAGTAGGTATGCAAAATTAGTACCGCAATGTAGGATTTTTTAACTACCCATTTAGTTTGAGCGAGCGAACATGCTGATTTGTATTCTTAACCTGGTCGTAAAAAAGTTGATGTGTGACGCAGTGTTTCCAAAAAAAAAATACAAATACAAATACAAATAAATAACCTAATTTGGCAACATGGATGCTCTTACGCACTGAAATCAAGCACTTTTCTGGGTACTTTTTAAGCTTTGGATCATGAAATAATTAATTTAAAACACGGTGCAGCTATGTAGGTGACCAAAACAAATTAATTCAGTCCATATTCAACGACCAACCTTTTCTCAGAAACTGGAAAAACTCTTCCTCTAAAGGTTCTGCAAGAGAACACTCATCCCTGGTAAAACTGAGCACCAAAGATCACGTAAATGGGGCAGTTGCTATAGGGTCTGAAATGTTGTGTTTTCTACAGAAAGAAGAAAAAATGAAAGTACTTGATGAGCTGAGAACAAAGATGCCTTTGGTTTATATAATTAAGTCCCATTGTTCCGGAGATGAGATTTTGGCACAATATGCATTAATTTAAATGGGAATTCCGCGTAGTGACGTCACTACGAACACGATTTTTTTGCAACATTACTCGTGTGTATCTTCAAAACCGGGACACCTGGGAAAAACCAAAGGCACTGTTATTCTTAACTCATCAAGTACTATTATTTTCTTTATAAAAAAAAAAAAAAAAAAAAAAAAAAAAAAAAAAAAAAAAAAAAAAGCAGACCCTTGTATCTGCCCCATTGTAATAAATTTACAGCTATTTAGGTGACAGTTATGGAACAATTTTATTTGAGGTGATCTTTGGTGCTCAGTTTAACGCGGGTAAGTTGGATAATATTTCGTCGAAATGCAGTTTTTCCTTATTTGAATTCACAAAAAAGTATCGATCATTTAGAGGCAAGGTAAAATCCCTAAACCCTTTCATACCTGGCGGGCCGATCTTTGAAATCATTAGATAAGGCTGTTAGACTGGATAAGTATGGGAGCTGCTATTGGTCCCTTCAAAGAGTTTATCAAAAAGAATAACTCTTTAACCAAAGTATCCCTCCGCTACATTTGATAAGCTATTTGCTTTTATCGGCTTGTTTCAAGCAGCCGATAGCTTATCAAATGTAGCGGAGGGATGCTTTGGTTAAAGAGTTATTCTTTTTGATAAACACTTTAAAGGGACCAATATAGTAGTCCTTCGTTCATCCAGTCTACCAGCCTTATCCAAGGATTTCAAAAATCGGCCCGCAGCTCACAGTGCAGTGAAAAAAAGCTCCAAAATCGCTTTAGGCAGCTTAACTCAGCAATTATCGAGTTATTTAAAAACTGAAAAAAAAACACATTTTTCTTTTGTGGATAGGAAGATATTGTTTTTTTAAGTTCTTACGTATCTCAATTTTTGACCGAGAAATGCTGCCCCTGAGGAAAACTATTCAGGGCAGGATTTTTCGGTCAAAAATTAAGTTGCGTAAGAATTTGAAAAGGCAATCTCTTCCTTTCCACAAAAGAAAAAGGTGTTTTTCCAGTTTTTAAATGTCTCGATGATTTTCCGAGTAATGCTGCTTAAAGCGATTTTGAGCGTTTTTCTCACTGCACTGTGGCGCAGGTATATGCACAGAAATTACGTACTGAAAATACGTTCCTAACAAAAAGTCATTTCAGGTTTTAAAGGGTTAAATATCTATTTTTTTTTTTTTTCAATACATTTGTATGAGATAGTATCGATACATCGCAACTTCGCATAGATCTCTTTTAGTTGAGTGATGGTTTTTCCCGCGCTCTCGTGGCAACACCGCGCACCCTACGTACTTCTCTCGACATTTTCTCTTTATTCTCGTTTACCGTTCTTATTTGAATTTTCCAACTCCCGATTTTGAGACCCCCCCCCTTCTCTCTTCTTCGTCGACCTCGCTAATTATCCGCAATTACTGCCGCTAGAACCGACCCCTCCCCTCACCCTTGCCGATCTTCGTTCAATAGATGACGGATGGGTTTTGCTCTGGATTGTGCTTTGTTTGCAAGCAACGAGCTATACTTGTTGGATAGGGGTGATAGGGTGATATGTGCAAGGACCAAGGCCCTTGGTCCAATGGCAAACAGAGAGAGGGGTAACAGGGGAAAAGGCGGTAAAGGCGGTAAACTGACTGCGGAAATGGCAAAAATTTAACTGCTGCACCGCCCCCCCCCCACCCCGGGAGCCCCCATCTCGTAGCCCAGGATTTTTTTTCTTTCTGGATACACTCGCAACACTCAGAAGTGAAATTTTATACCCTCTAATTTCTTACCTGTAAATGCGGGGATTTGATGAAAATTCCCGCGAGTCCTGGTAGAAAGCTTTTAAATTCTCTCATAGAGGAAACATGACAGCTTGAAGTGATTTGTTGAAATTTTAGCTTTCTACCTTCAAACAACAGGTTTGGGGTGAAAATTCAACCCCCTCAGGCACACTTATAAGGTTTTTTTCGGGGGGGGGGGGGGGTTATTGGCCTACGCTCCTGTTGGAAGCCTAAAGCCATCTATAGACACATCGAAGGAAAGGAAAGTGTAATGTTTATTTTCAGAAGACATTGAAGAGCTTAGAAAAGTTTAGAACCAATGACCACAGGGTACAGGATCTGAGACCATCGAATTCTATCGCCCTGACCGGTTTCAAACCCGAAACCTCTGGATCAGTAGTCAGGTTGAGGCATGATTACTCTATAGCTTTTAAGGGTGATCCATATAGCGAAATAAAATCAAGGTTAAACGATATTCGATAAAAGAGTTGTTTGAAGAATAGATGTTTCAGATTTGAAGGGTCTACCCCTATCGGTGCTCTAAAAGGAGAGAGAGAAAGATATAGAAAGGGAGAGAGAGAGAGAGAGAGAGAGAGAGAGAGAAAGGGAGGCCTTGCGCGTGATAGGACTATCGGAGGCCTCCTCTCGCTCTCGCTTCACTCTTGAGTTTTCGTCACGAGCCAAAACCTAGCCAGCCTCATCCATGAGAAGGGGGAAATTGATGGATGTTGAGCTCTCAATAGCCGATGTTAATGACACCTAACAAGCACTATTCACGCTTATCGGGCTCTTCGCTGCCCCTCCCTCTCCCTCCCCCTCTCCCTCCCTCACTCCTCTTGCCCTTAGCATCGAAACTTAAGATTCAATTTAGATCAAAACCTCGGAATTTCATCTGCGGTTAACCCTCTTCCCGAAGCAGCGACGCACGGCCACGCGCCACGGGCCATTGTTTGTTTAGCTTTCACTCCTCACGTATTGTAACTTTTTGCATGTGAATTAATTTCAAGTCCCTTTTTTTTCCTCTCCCTATACCCCCTCCCCAACCCCCCCCCCCCGATGCTTTTATAAATAGATTATTTTCATGACAAGTGGCGCTCTCGCGGTTTCACGTTTCATTCATGTTCAACCCTCCGTCGTTCTTCCTGACTATACATATATACGTTCACAATAATCTATTTACACCGAGACGGGTCTTGTTGCAGGCTCTTTTGATCAGAGATAATTCAGGTTGACTTTTTTTGAACGTTTCCATACAAACTTGGTTATGAAGTATTATTTTTATCTTCGTGATTAAGCCAAAACGAACTATATTGCCCGCAAGGACGCTCCCTACTTTGTTCGTTTTAGATAGAGTAAAACTGAACTACTAACAAACAACGTACTATGACCTCCAAAAGAAAGTCCTCTCATCGACAGTGGCGTAGCGTGCAATTTCGCAACTTTGCAGTTCGTCCAATTGAACCCATGAAAAAGATCGAACTATTGGGTGTTCGGTGAACACCTTCGTATTCGATCTTTTACATGTGTTAAAATGGACGCAGTACAACGTTGCCAAGTTGCACGCTACGTCACTGCTCATCAGAACGGTCCTTCATAATGCTGACCATTATTTTTAAAAGATTTGTAGATTTTTAAGGCATCCTTTTTAAGTCGCATTGTTGTTGGACTCTGAAATGCCTGAAAACTGCTAAAATATAAAAATTTAAAACTGGTCGAGGAATAGAATAATGAAAATGTCTACTAGGATACTTTCTTTTGAAAGCCAGAGTACCTATAATTGAAACCACAGTTTGGTCCTTGCCAATCACCATCTATGTGTATAGAGGCCAAATATATAGGGGTGATGGTATTTTAAATAGGGGAGAATATTGAAAAACCGTGAAACTTAGGGGCATTATACTTACACGGGGGAAAAACTCCGACAGACGTAAGACTCAGAATGGGTCTGTTGCATATACTTTTGATACAGCGTTATGCGGAGGGTTGATTCTAGTGTAAAGTCGCGTGAAAATCACGTTGAGAGCCCCAAACAGTCTCAAAATCCACTCATCAACTCACAAAAGGCGTTTTAAGGAAAGCCTAAGATGGCGCGAGGTCGAACGACCTGAAGATGGCCGACGACGGCAGTTTATAATGTTGGTTAGTATGTAAACAAACAGATTCATTTCCTCGTAGTACCTTTACATGTTGTGTGTGTTTTTTTCCCGGTAGATTTTACTTCCTCGTTACTGTTTGTGATTAATACGATGAATATTAACGTTTTGTGTTAATTTGGCGAAAAATATGTTTTGTACGTGGACAGATTTTTGATCAGCACAGCTGATCTGCGCATGGTTTTCTCATATAAAACGATATGCATATCGTATTTTTATTTTCTCCATAAGATTCTAACCCTTCACTGCATGGATTTTTTTTTTTTCAACCAAAACTGGATTTTTCGATTCACTCGAGTGGTCATTCATGTATGGGAAAAATAGCAAAAAAAATAATTAGACAGTTTTTCGGGGAAAATTCTAATTTTTCCATTTTTGTCTCGTTTTTTACATGTGTTATAACACCATAAGAAATGGCGGGAAAAGAAAAAAACTTTTATTTTTCAAAATGTTCCAAAAAGTAAGAATTTTTTACTTTATAATTGGATTTTTCAAAGAGCAAATGTCAGAATCTTAGTAAAAATAAAGAAATTGGGGTTGAATTGGATACGGGGGCAAATTTTCCCCCAACCATGATTTCTTTTTTTTAATGCATTATAATGAGTGCTGGTGGTCTTTTGAAAAATATTTGAGCCCCTTTTTATGTTTTCTTATAATGTGACACTGGTGATACAATTTGAAATAAGTCAAAATATACATTACAATGTCTGATATATATAGGGCTTTTTACATCATGTGACACCGGTGTCACACTTTGCAGTGAAGGGCTAAGTTAGTGTACATCAGGTATGAAAGGCATTGAAAGGGTTGATTCCGTTCAAGAAATGATGTCCGAAGAAATCTGTATTCAACTCCCACTGTAAGTCGTTATCATGGGATCGCATCGATTGAAACAATGGTCGGAACCAGGGAAAGTTGAGACTCTGGTTTTAAATGCTTGGAAAGTTTAAAGAATTAAAAGTTTGGGCGGAGAATGATGCGGCGTGTTAAGCGAACATGGAAAAGCTCTCGTCGTTTCCTTTCGATGTCCCTTCTGTTAGGAAACAACAGCTGTTCCCAACTTGCATCCCTGTTATTCTCGGAAGGGAGGAAGGGGAGGGGGAGTGGGGGGAGGGGGAGGGAGGAGCCACGTACCTTCCATAGAACCTTGCAGTGATGCCATCATTAGGACAGATAGCCGAAAATAGATGGTAAAATCAAATTTAAAAAAAATTATAGTAATCAAATAAAAATATAAAATTATAAATTATAAAAAAATAAATAAATAAATAAATAAATAATAATTTATTTATAAATTATTATTATAAATTATGTTTAATATGTAACAAATTTCCCATTGGAGCAATTGAAAATATACGTTTTTTCACCTAGGTGAAAATGTGGTGCCTTTGAATGTTACACACTAAACTCCTGAAAGGTAATTTTTTAAGGTAATATTCCAGGCAAAGCTTGTCCCGATTTCAATCCGATGAACAGCGCCACTAGCGCTGCTCAAAAAGTCAACATTTTTGGGCTGAAAAGTGACTAATGGCGCTATCCATCACCGAATTGAAATCTGGACAAGCTTCACCTGGAATCACCTTATTGAGTGTGTACATGGATTTTGATACTTTATATAATGGATTAAAGTGATTTTCATGCGATTTCGGTAGGAACCAACTCTCCTTAGCACTGTAGGAAATGTTTGCAACAGAAACGTCACGCTTCGAAGCATGGAAGAATCGGATTGAAAGAATTGATTGGATAGCGTTGGGCCTCAAAAAAACAAGATCACAAAAGTGTGTAGCAGGTTAGTACGTTGGTGTCGTTGGTTCAACAGATCTGAGCTGTAAAATTAACCGTCAGAGGAGTTAATTTGACAAAAACCGGTGTTAATTGAACCGCTCAGGCCTGTTAATCCAACATACTAATATGCTACACACTTTTTCAACACCCCAGCTGTAAAATCAACATATTTTTTTTTTTTTTTTTTTTTTTTTTTTTTTTTTTTTCAGTGTAAGCCTCAATGAGTGCGAGTAAAGCAGATAGACATATACTATCACTCGCACTCACTCTCTCTCACTAAGCTTATGGCGAAATGAATTTCATAATTTACGGCTTTAATTCTATACCATTTTTGCTTGTTTTAGGCTCAACAAATCCATAAAAAAATTTCGCAGGTGCTGACGTTATTGGATTTTCCGTTTTTTCTTTGGTTTCAATTTAAAATGCCAAAACACGACTTTTCCCAAAAGCGACTAGTGGCGCTATCCATCGGATTGAAATCTAAAAAAGTTTCACCTTGAATCACCTTAAAAGCATAAGAATGAAGTGAACGGCGGAGTCATGAATAGTACTCCTTCAAAATACAAGTTATACTAAACCAATACCGGCACGTCGAAACAGTTACATACATTGGTTAGATGTTTAATGTCTGTGATGACGCTAACAGAGATTACGAAGCCTAAGAGATATGGCATAACGATTCAAAAGTGTTGTTCGACTCCTAATAAGTATGCAATGTGGCGTACGCTGGTGACCGTAAACATTGTTACTACTGTTGTTGTTTGAAATGAGGTTAGGATCTCCTTCACAGTTAATCTTATGAACATTTGACTGGATAACGAACTCTGAGTATATTTTGAAAGTGAATTTGAAAATCTACGACACTTTAATCATCCCATCGGCCATTAAATGACAAACATTTAGATGCTGCAGAGAATCTAACCTCATTTCCAACAACATGAATAATAACAATGTTTACGGACACCAGCGTACTGCACGTTGTATCACGGCCATTTTGCAGGCGTTTTTTTACGGAGCCCGGCCAACGGTTTTTCAACACGGCGGAGATAGGAAGTGCCATATCTCTTAGGCTTAGTAATCTCTGGACGCTAACGTACGTTTTGCAAATTGTCTTACCTGTTTTCACTTGATATTTAAGCGTGATTGCACAGTCCTCGATGAGCTCTTGCAGCGAGACTCCCTTCTCCGGGATTTCAAGTTTGAGTAAGGACATGAGTTCTGCCGGATGATGGAAGTCGAGGATCTTCTCATTTCGGTCGCTTTGTTGTTTGATGTAATCTAGAAGAATATCCACCACTTTCAGCAAGAACTCGCGGGTCGCCGGGAAGCCTTCGTCACATAATGGCAAAATATCTGCCAACAAAAATCAAAGTTTTTCACATCAATTAAGGTTTGCTTTTAACTTTTCATCGGACTTACAAAAATTTAAAATTGAAACCAAGGTCCATATATATCAGGTATTACCGGTAGCACCAAAGCGGGAAATCCAATACTTAAGCAAATTTTATGTAGAAACCGGGTTCGGTCACGATTTGGTCACTTGGTGACTGTATAATATATGCTTGATAATTTGTATAATATTTGTCAGTTATGTTTTGTAGGCAATTTGAATGTTATTTAACATCATTTTATACCATGTTGATAGTAGATAAATATAATATTACACATATTAAAATTATTCCTGTCTTAGATATTTGTGACCTGATCACGAATTTGTGACTTATCTCGCTAGGTAGGTTTCAAAAACCTTAACCTGATCACCAAAGTCGCAAGCAAAGATGGCGGACACTCATTTGATTGTATGTAGAGTAAAAAAGTGACCGAACCGAACCTGGTTACTAAATAAAAGATGCTTACTGTTTGAGAACCTAATTTCCCGATCACGCCGCCATCTTGAATTCGGCTAGACATGAGCTTTTCTATTGTTTCAGAGCTCCACAGAATCGCCACTTGAAAGCGTGCATTGAAAATTCTAAAACTCTTTAGAAAATATTACAATTTATCAAGAAAAATGTCGACGGGCTAACTTTTTTTTTTTTTTTTTTTTTTTTTTTTTTTTTTTTTTTTTTTTTTTGCAGGATATAGTACAATAAGTACGGCTGCGCTGACATGCAAACAAACTTTGAAACTTTTGTGATTGGAGAACGAAAAGTCAAGGAATTTGTTGGAGAGATACCGTCGAGCTGCAGGGAGAAGGGGGAAGGGGGGGGTTGTATTTAGACGAAGGAAGATGAGAGCGTAGGCGTTCTGAATACGTTTTAATTAGCGATTGCGGGGGCGGTAGTCAGTGGTTGCACCGGGGCAGATCATGTTTTTCCGGTGTTGGGACTGGGAGGTCCTTATCTCGCCGCAACCCTACTCCTCCCCGCAATCCCTGCGCGTCCCTGTGACGTTTCTTCCCTCCTTTATCGATGCTCCTGTTCTTCCTTCAGCAAACATCTGAGTTGCCAAATTTTTCGATGGAATAAGAAATTCGTTCACGCCCGCTCCGTATTGTAATCCACAGTATACTTATCTGTTCAGCAGCGAAACTGTGAAGGATCGCATGGTTTTCAATGTAATCAAATGGAAAACAAATGAAAAAATTGGGTTGTAACCTTCCGACCACTTGGGAGCACCACCGCACCGTCGTGTCCAATGGAGCTGTTGCAAACTTTTGCTACAGGCTTATTAATAGTTGACAATGGGGTAATACCCAGTAAAAATAACGATTAGCGCACTAAAAAATTACGAAATCCACTCCTAAACTCACAAAATGCTTTTAAACGCGAGACCGTAATGGCGGCCGGGGCCGCGGTTTTCATTGGGGTTCCCTATCTTCAATCAGCGCCATCTACACGAGTTGTTCTCGCAACACCACCCAAGAAGAAGAAGAAGCATACAATTGCCATAAGAAAATTGCGGCCTCGGCCGCCATTAAGGTCTCGCGTTTAAAAGCATTTTGTGAGTTTAGGAGTGGATTTCGTGATTTTTTAGTGCGCTAATCGTTATTTTTACAGGGTATTACCCCATAGTCAACTATTAATAAGCCTGTAGCAAAAGTTTGCAACAACTCCATTCGAATCAAACGGAAGATGTTGGTTCAACCATCCGACCACCAGGGGACTTTAACATTTTTTAACATTGAGTTACGCTACTGAGTTGATGAGTTTATACTGTGCTGTAATCAGCCTACATGCATTCTGATAATGACAACAACATACCCATTTCATGCTAGAACTGCGTATTTTTACTTTCTTGCTGTAACGAAGTTAAAGTATAGTGCGATGACGCAGAAGTCTGTCTGCCTGTAGCCCGGCATAACTTTTGAACCAATATGGTCCGTATGGATCCAAATTTTGCTCAGAAGTTGCTTTTAATATTCCTCAGAGGGACTGTTTTTGTTTTTCCGAAATTTTGAATCCAAGCAAGTTCTGGTGGATAAAAGGTTTCCATTAAAATCAATGGTAAACTGGGTAAACATAGAGGGGGAGATTGTAATATTTCAAATATAGCTGTTTGAATTTTGATTAAAATTTGCAAAAACATTCTGCAACCAGCCTACTGTAAAATTAATCTAAATCAACTCTTTAAGAGGGGTCTAAGGATCTCCCCCGGAATATTGTAGGGGGGTCGGGGGGTCGACTTCGCCAGAATATTAAAGCGAGGTCTGGAGGTTCCCCCCAGAAAATAATAAAGGGTTCTGAGTCCCCCCAGATTAACTTTGATGTGAGAAAGTGTTCGTGGGGTATTCCCTTCTGTTCATTTTTTTCCGCCCAATTTGGCACCGCTGGAATATTTGTTCGCTGTCGCGATGATTGTTGCTCAATGCTCATGGAGCAAGGATACGAGAAACGGGGATGCTGGGATGCAAGGATACCCCTTGTGCTCTCAATGAACCCATTGACCGCCTCACGATTCAAGAGTCGGGTCGGGGAGATCCGAATCCGAGACCCCGGAAATTAAAATGTGAAATATACCGGAAAATGACGGGCTTTTGAAAACGACGATGCTTCCTCCACCTCAACCCCAACCCCACCATTCACCAACCTCGAAAATACGATTTGCTTTTTTTTCTCTCGATTCGTGCGTGATGATAAAAAATAGGAAGGAAAGAGATGGACGGATTATGTGTTCGTTTCGGTTTTATTCGATTTGCGATCTATCTAGCCATAATATCCTCTGTCTAACTTGCACGTTCAGTGGCGCAGGCGGCTCGATGCACAGTTCGATATCTTTCCCACTTATACAGAAAATGAGAATAAACGCCAAAACTGTACAACCGAGGAGGAAATTGAAAAAAAAATTAGTTTTTTTTTTTATTATTATTTTTTTTTATGCAGAATATTGGTTTCTGATAAATTACTCGCATTTCAAAAATGCATAAAGGCTTTTACACTGAAATTTCGATTTCAAAGCGAGATTTCAGGTAGATTTTGACTTGTTCAATGCTCAACACTCAACAGCTAGTGGGTGACTGCTGGATGTTGTTTTGTTAAGCCTCCGAACAAAAATGAACCCATTTTTCTTGACTCACATCCATATCATGGGAGAGAGAGAGAGAGAGGAGAGAGAGAGAGAGAGAGGAGAGAGAGAGAGAAAGAGAGAGAGAGAGAGAGAGAGAGAGAACAATTTATTTAAACTGGCAATGTTCGGACTAAAATACTGGTCTCTTCCTCATATTCACTGAACTGGACATCTGTCCATCACAACCCATACACATCTGGAATACCTGAGAACTGTAAAATTTAAACTGTAAATTGGTCGAGAAATGAAGTTCTGAAAATTTCTATCAGGATACTTTCTTTTGAAAGCCATGGTACCATTTTCAATGGAATTTAACTAGACATAATATTTTGCAAAAACTTGTGTGACCCATCAGAAGTCTTAGAAAATTATCCTCTTTTGAACGGTCTAAAATAATCTAAAAAAAAAAAATTCAAATTCCAAAATGCGTGCTGGAAATGGTTTTAAAGAGAATGCAAAACCCAGACTAGTGCCTTTTCAGTTAAATATCTTTGGCACACAAGACACAATTTCAAAATATTCCGGCTACCCCACTTTCTTTTTTTACACATTCTGTTTCGCTAAATGGTTATGAATAAAATACTCGCTCACGCCCACGACAGAAAGCACGCGTGTAATCATGTACGTATGTGTGAGTGTTGGAAAGTGGTATGCGCGGTTAGGGTTCGCTATAGATATATAGAGTCGGAGTGTCGGGTCGGTCGGGTACTCAGGTGGTTTTAGCCAAACCTCGGCTCCATTCAATTACTCATCGCAATAAACTTTAATCCGACAATCCAGAGGCCTCTTCCACTAATCGCCCTATATAGCCCACTCATCCCCCTAAGTTACATTATTTAACTTATTTTAACCCACCCTCGTCCCTCGATGCCTTCACTTCGCCCCTTTCCAAGGGCTCCTCTCCCTTTGCCCTCTTTACTTAATAATTCACCGCCCTAGTGCGGAGAGAAATCCTTGTTTTTTTATGTGTAGGTATATCATTTAATCAAATGTTCCGACTGAATGAAATCCCAATCCCTGCACAGCGCTCAGTGCACCCATAGATGAAAATATGTTTGAATGAGAGTGATTTTATCTGCGTCATTTGAGTTTCTGCAATGGCCTTTAGTACTCTTCTTGTCAATAAAAATTAATTGTTTCTTCGTCTTTTTTTCAGGTTTAATTGAACACTGAACAGGCTCATGCAAAAAGTCCGTTGTCCATTTTTTTATATATTTGACTTTGTGCATGAGTGCACATTACTCTTAAGAAGACATTGCGTCTTTATATGTCCTAATCAGAATTTTTCTTCGACTTCTTGCTCATATTTCTCTTGTCGTAGCAGGTTTTTTTAATTTTGTATTTTTTAATTTGCTAATTTTTTTTTTTTTTTTTTTTATATTTGTCTTCTCATTAAAAATATTTTGGACATCGGACGTTTTCGCATGAACCTGCTCAATTGTTGAATTATTATTCACTCTGCAATGGTTAAGTATTTTATTGGTTTGAATTTTTACTCGTGTCGACCAGAAAAGAAAAAGTTATATCAGAGATATTTCTTGCTATACATTTTCTTATTCCACACTGAAAAAAAAGATTACCAGAAGCTTGACAATATGTGAACCTATGTAAGAGATAATGCAATTACCAAATTCTAGTGTTTCTACCATATAGTTCTTGAAACTTTTTAGGTAATTTAAGTTCTATGCCCATATTCTGTTATTAACACCAGAATTTTCTGATCAAAGTACTAGACTTTCTGTCGTTCACATATCGTTGTGCTTCTGGTAATATGATTAGAATCTGGTATTATGACTATCGCTTTTTTTCAGAGCAATTTCATTTGGGAAAGACGTAATTCTTAGGTTGTATTTAATTAAGTCTTATAAGTATAGGTACGTCGCAGGCAAATATCAATTCTAGGCAAGCAATTGGCTTGCGATTTACCTATAGGCAAAGAGCCTGTTATTTGAGATCGGAAAAAATTCAGATCAAGCTTAATGTTGGCTTACAAAATAATTATATGGAGAATTGATTAAGCTTACTCCAAAGCTAATAAGCTAACGAGCATATTGATACTCATAGATTAAGTTTTTAGTAGAGTAAGCTCCCAAAAGCAACGAAGTTGATTTTTTACTAGAGCTCGTTTCAGAAGTGTAGGGTCTAGGTGCGCCTACATGGAAGGTCCTCAGGTCCTAGACCATAAACTTCGCCAAATTTTCCATTTTCATTCCTTCAAATCAAAACAAATCTTGCCCCTGACTTTGATTTTTTTTTTTTTTTTTTTTTTATTATTTTAAAGCATTCCTCAGTGCAAATCCAGTGCTCATACTCATTTTCATTCATTTTCATTTTGTTACATGAGAAATAGTGATGAAAAATTCCAAAGATTATCGGTCAAGGTGCACCCACACTTCTAAAACTACTACTACCTTTCGAAAAATAAATATAATGCCAGACTGAAAACTGACGCGCATTGTACGGAAACTCGCACAAAAAGACAAATATATGCATCAAAGAAATTGCAAAGAAAAGGCTGGGCATGAAAAAAGCAAGTAAAAGAGAGAGAGAGAGAGAGAGAGAGAGAGAGAGAGAGAGAGAGAGAGAGAGAGAGAGAGAGAGAAAGTCGCTTTTACTGAAAAGAAAGGGCGGAGGGGGTGGTGAAAAGAGGAAGAAAACAAACATCATAATACGAGGAACATAAACTGTATACGGTGCAATATGTCATTTGTAATCTCCCGCTGTTTGTGACATGTTGATACTCCTGGAAATCGTATTAAGTGCCTCTTTGCCCCTGAGAGCTTTCACACTAGCCGCGTTCCGGGCGGGCGCGGGCGGCCTCCGCAGGCATCCCTTCTAGTAAAACGAGCGACGGCTTGGCCTCAGCCTCACAGCCCTTCCTGCCTCTTGCGCAGAGTTGCCAACTTTGGCGTGAATTAGAAAATAAACTGGAGGAAATACCCCACGAACACTTTCTCGCATCAAACCTGATGTGCGGGGCCCAGACCCCCAGGATTCTCTTAGGGAGACCCCCAGAATCCTATTTAATATTCTGGGGAAAACTGGAGACCCCCAAACCCTCCTATATTATTCTGGGAGAGACCCCCAGACCCCTTTTAAGGGTTTAATTTTACAGGAGGCTGGCTGCAGAATGTTTTTGCAAATTTTAATCAAAATTCAAACAGTTGTATATTTGTAGTATTTCAATTTTTCCCTATGTTTACTCGCATTTGTCCATTTTCCCATTCATTTTAATATAAATGTGGATTTAATGGAATGGAATGTGGATCTATTGGTTTTAATTGAAACCTTTAATATCCTAAAATTTAAAATTAAAAAACAAAAAACAAAAAGAAGTCCCTTTGAGGAATGTTAAAAGCAATTTATCTGCAAAATTTTGATGTATTTGGACCATTGGTTCAAAAGTTATGCTTGGATAATGGATACAGACAGACAGACAGACATCTGTGCCATCGCAATACTTTCTCAATTTCTAACTTCGTTAGAGTGAGAAAGTCAGCGGCGGCTCGTGCAATTTGGCAACAATGTCATCCCTCCATTTGACTGTGTGTAAAATAATCGATTCGAAAGTGAAGCAGCGCTTCACCAGCATTCCATTATTTTACATTGAATCGAATGGAGGAAAAGCATTGTTGCCAAATAGCACGAAAAAGCCACGAGCCACTGGAGAAAGTAAAAAAAAAAAAAAAAAAAAAATCAAATCCAGCGGTGATACAAAAACGGTCGACGAAAATATACTATTGATTTGAGTATTTTTTTTTGCGAGGAATAGTCATACTGTTTTACTGATTTGCTTACTGTTAGAATTACCGTCCGTTGGATCATTTTATTGAATTCTCTCAATGAAGGCTCTTGCTAACTTTTGCTATATGCGCTATTTAGTTCATTCCAGCGCAAAAACCAGCGGAAACTACGACAAACTCATTAAAAAATGACAAAAATTTACAGGCTCACTAAGTGACTTTATAAAGTGTAGAGTGTAATGGCGAAGCTAGGCAGGTGCCATGGGAGATTCTTATCTAATGTGAGACGTTCATCTGTGTTTTTAGTGTTTCTATAGAGAAAGTGACAAATTAGACAGGAATCAAAGGCGTAGCGTGCAATTTGACAACGTTCTTGTTCGGTCATTTATAAACCCACATGAAAGCGATCGAAGTTTTTGGTGTTCGGTGAACACCTTCGCATTCGACCTTTTACGTGGGATTAAATGGACAGAATACACGCTGAAAAAAAAAAGCAATAGTCATAATACCAGATTCAAGTCATAATACTAGAAGCAAAACGATATTATGTGAACGACATAACGTCTAGTACTTTGACCAGGAAATTCTGGTGTTGTTTACCAGAATATGGTTATAGAACTAAAATTACCTAAAAAATTTCAAGAACTATGGTTTAAAAACTAGAATTCTGGTAATTGTACTGCCCTTACATAGGTTCACATGTTAGCTTTTGATAATCTGTTCTTCAGTGTAACGTTGCCAAATTGAACGCTACGTCACTGACAGGAATCTCTTATAATAATACCTGCATAGCTTCGTCTTATTTGCTCTTAAATGGCGGAGCTACGCACGTACCATGGGAGATTCTTATATCTAATTTGTCACTCTCTCTAAAAAAAAATGTATACAGAGGAAAAATTCTCAAATTAGATAGGAAACTCCCATGGTACATGCGTGTAGGTTCGCAAACTTTTTTTTGTTGGTGAGTCTGAGAGCGAATTTTGTAATTTTTATTTTCTCATTCTATAACGAAATTAGAAATTGAGAAAGTGTTGCGGTGACGCAGATGTCTGTCTCAGTAGCTAGGCGTGAAATTTGGCAACGATGTTTTTTCTCCGTTTAAACTTGCTGGAAAAATCGAACGCTTTGAACATCGGCGATGACCCGACGTTTCGACCTTTCTAATGTGTTTAAAGGGGAAAAACCATCGTTGCCACGCCTCGCCACTGGCTCTGTCTGTTTGTATCCCGGTATAAACTTTGAACCGATGGTCCATATACATCCAACTTTTGCAGAGAAGAAGTTGCTTTTTATATTCCTCATTAGAGGGTTTTTTTTTTTTGTTTTTCGTTTTTCGTTTTTTTTTTTTTTTTTTTTTTTTTTTAATGTTAAATTTCAAGCAAGTTATGGAAGATAAGAGGTTCCCATTACAATCAATGGGAAAAAATTGGTAAGCATAGGGAATAATTGAAACATTTCAAACAAATTGGTTTGAAATCGATGAAAATCTGCAACAAAATTCTGCAACCAGCCTACTGTAAAATTTACCGCTTAAGGGGGGTCTGGGGGTTTCCCCCAGAAAAAATATGGGGGTTTCCCCCAGATTAAGTTTGGTGAGAGAAAGAGTTAGCGGAGTATTCCCTACAGTTTATTTAGTATGCTTATACATCGTAATTTTCGATGGATTTTATTCAAGAAATAAACTATTCAATCACTAATAGTAAAAGTTAGCAAGAGTCTCACTCACGCTGAAATGGCAACCCTGTTTTGAGACTATAGAGGAGCCCCGCTGCTTTTGAACAACCTCCCTCCACTCTTTAAAGAGGGGATATGCACACTCTGTGGTATACAGTATGTCCCGGAAGTCCACCAAGAGCCGATAGCTGAAAGTCCACTGGGAATGTTTCAGTTGAATTACCTGTCGTGTTGACACATTTTTATCTCTTTGATCGTAGGTGGCAAATTTTTCCTAACTTTGAAATCGACGCCTATAGTGTTTTATCCAATAACTGAGCTGTTCCGTGCAAGAGTGGTGTAAGACCAATTTCGGATAATTTTAGTACTAGTAGTTTTTTTGGTTTTATTTATTTAACATATTGCTTCGCATCATGTTGTTTTTATTAGTTTACGCATTGTTTTTTATTGTTTTTAATTTTTACTTGCGTTACTCTTTGTGCCAACTCTGATATGGTGATCTTTTTGATGGAAAAGTCTTTGGCTTTGAATTTTATGTAAGTCATTTTAAAATTGTTTGATACAAGATGTTCTCTTTACTATGAATTTAGTCTCATTTGTCTTGTTACTTTCTCACAGCTAACAAAGTTAGAAATAGAGAAAGTATTGCGAAGGCGTAGATCTCTGTCGTTATCTGTCTGTCTGTATCCCAGCATAACTTTGAACCAATCGTCCATATGCATCGGTGCATATGCACCGATCGATTCTTTCTTATTTTGTTTAAATGAAGCAGACCCATTTCCAAACTACACCAGAGACTATACTACTTTGAATATTCTAAATTGCCTCCGACTTTGGATAAAGGCTTTTTGAACACACTGTATACCGAACCACACACAACTCTCCCCATCTTATCAATCTCACTTCGCATTAACATCATAACTTGGCGCTATTAGGCAAAAGGGGCGAGCCATCATCTCGAAATTAATATCCGACAGATTATCATCAGCCTTTTCTTCGCGTGTATGTATCTCAACCCTTTTGCAGAACTCGGTCCTTTTTTTTTGTCATGCATGCCAGAGGGGGGTGAAAGTGTTAGGCGAAACTATAGGTATACCAGACCAGTAAGCGCCACTGTGAGCCACTTCAAATATGAATTCAGCGGAGTTTACGTAAAAAGTCTTGATTTCCTACAGCTCGAGTGAAGCAATTAAACAAATGATCCTTGAGCATCTGTCATAAATCAAACATTAAATCAAAAAAGGCAGGTCTGCTCGTTAGTCTGTTTTCCCATTTAAAATTACATTGGCGGTGCCCGGAAGAGCAGAGGGGACGTTTCGAGAATGAACGAGACACGCAACACGCGTTAGGCTCTCTGCGGGCTGATTCCGAACTTTCGAACGACATGACACGAGATAGCGGGGATCGACAATGAGAGAAGAGAGAAGAGAGAAGAGAGAAGAGAGAAGAGAGAAGAGAGAAGAGAGAAGAGAGAAGAGAGAAGAGAGAAGAGAGAAGAGAGAAGAGAGAAGAGAGAAGAGAGAAGAGAGAAGAGAGAAGAGAGAAGAGAGAAGAGAGAAGAGAGAAGAGAGAAGAGAGAAGAGAGAAGAGAGAAGAGAGAAGAGAGAAGAGAGAAGAGAGAGAAGGACAGATTCCTGGATCCACCTCCGCCAGTGCTGAACTTCGCAAACTTCAGCAAGTGGTATTATGACTTTCAAAGGAAAGTATAACCTGGTCGAAATTTTTTCTCCTTCAAATATCGGTAAGCTTGGAGCAATTTTGTGACTTTCAAGTGTGCAAGAACTAAGCAGAATGCCCATTTTAAGGTACGTCTTGAAAAATCGTAAATTCTATTAAAAACAACGGGAAAATTCAACAATGAAAATGGGGCTCTTGCGAACTTTTACTACACGGGATTGAATAGTTGATTCTTGAATAAAAACCTGTAAAAATGAAGATGAGTACACTAAAAAATCACGAAATTCACTCTCAGTATCGAGTTTAATGGCGCTTCGACGCAGGTATCATGGGAGGTTCAAATATCTAAATAATTGAGACATACCTCTGTGTTTCCAAAGAGAAAAAGGCATATTAGATAGGAATCTCCCATGATACCTGCGTCGAACCGCCATTACGATCTTGCCATTTAAGTAGTTATGTAGGTTTATTCCTGAATTTTAAACTTTCTCGGTGTGATTTTCGTGATTTTTGCTGGTTTTTACATCAGAATGCACCATTCATTTGCTCACAGCACAAAGTTTGCATGAGCCCCATTTCGATCAGGATATTTTTCTTTGAAAATTATATTTCGTTTCCTACGCATGCTTCTCCTCTCCTCCTTTACATCCTGCCTCTTCATATGTCTACAAAAAGAATGAGAAGGATGAGAAGGATGAATAGCGGCCGGAGGCTGATACAAATTCTTCAACAGAGTTTTTTGATCCTAGGCGCAGGCTTTGCTTGACAAGGGAAATCCCCCTTCTTACGAGATGAAACATCACTTTCCCTGCTTTTTGTGACGCGTCAAATCCGTTCTGGAATCAGTGGCGTAGCGCACATCTGAGAACGTTACATTCTGTCCTTCAGCTCATCGAGGAGGGGGGGGGTGAATTTTTGACCCCACATCATATTTTATGCTATAGAGGCTACGCATACGCAAACAACAAAAAAGATCAAAATCAAATTTTTTGTGGATAAAAAATACGTTATTTTTAGCACATCACTTGAAACAAATCATGTCAACATTTTAAAACAATTTTTTTTTCGCAGCAAATATAAGTATTTTCCGAATTTCAAGATACTAAAAAAGAGGCAAGAATAGCAATTTTTGTTTTGTCAAACGGTGTTCATTCTTTTATTCTTCAAATTGTTTTTTAATTGCTCTGAAGTTATGAAAGAGTTGAGCTAAATCAGCGTCGTCATCCTTGAACTTTCCAGCAGGCTGATTCTGAACTTATCGATTTATCCCAGTGGTTTAAACGGCGCAATACGTGACTTTGTAAAGACGAGATAAAGTCATCGTTTCAGAACGGATGGATCTTCGTCTTCTTTGTATAGTCATGTGACATCATTTCAGGCAAGAATAGGGGGTCCATTTAAATGGATGTTATTTTGTGTCAACTTTGGGTACACTTTTCTCAGGATCTAACTGAGCTACAGACTTGAGATTTTGTATGTGCATTATAATATGTATACGTTGATAATATGTGGTAGTAACTTTATGGAATTTGGTTGAAGACAAATGAGCTTTTATCAAAGTTAAAAAAAAAAAATATGATTTTTTTATTAATTTATTGGGCTTTAAATGATATTGATGGTTAAAAAAAGCATGCATTTCTCATGAATTATTTTACTACCGGAGACAGAGATTAATTTTGTGGTCATTAAAAAAAAAAAAAAAACCAGAATGAAAATAGCACAATTAGTTCCTAAGAAAAGTGTACCCAAAGTTGAAAATAAGGAGCTTTCGGTAACAAAGAAAAGAAGGGGGTTGTTAAGGGTCCCTTGATATAAGGGACTTGTTACTTTAAAAAATTGTTAACAATGCATAAAACATCCCAAGAGCATTCTGTTATATGCCATATTTTAATCGGAAAAACAAAACAAAAATAAAATAACACAATAAAATGAAAATATCAAAATTTTTAATTTCACCCCCTATTCTTGCCTTAAACCAATGAGATTTTGAGATTTTTCCATGGATTCAAAGTGAATTTCCCGCGATATTAGGAGAGAACTGACTCTCCTTAACACTGTAGGAAAAATTTTCAAAAGACTCTTCGCACTTCGATGCGTGCAGGAAGAATCGGATTGAAAGAATTGATTGGATAGCAATCGACCTCAAAAAAAGATCAATAAATTAAAAGATCGAAAGTAAATTAAAAGTGGCACACATTCCTGAAGAATGAGATGGTTGGAAGGAGGGTCGATACTTCAAAGAGAAGACTGCGACTAGTCACATATCGTAAGTCGGGTTTAAAAACTTAGGAACGAAATGAACAGCGGAGTTACTAATATTACTCCTTCAAAATACAAGTTATACTAAACCAACACCGGCACGTCGAAACAGTTACATATCCAGTGAGAATCGTGGCAGAGGCCCAGTTTTTGTGGTGAATCACATTAATGTAATTTTCTTTTCTAAATGTGGATCTCGCCTCCGCCAGTTGTGTTGTGGGTTTTCCCCTCTTTCTCTCTCTCTCTCTCTCTTTTCTCCATCCCCTTTTTTAATGACGGGCAAAAAAAAAAACAAACTGTGTGTTTCTAAAATCAGCGCAAGGTGGAGGAACTCTGATAAAACGGTCGGTCACCGCAATTTTCGGAACTCATAATTAAAGTTGTCCTCGTTTTTTCCCTTCCCCCCTCCCCCCCTCTAATTTTCACAACTATTAGAAGACCATTCGTTCCAAACAAAATTTGGAGCCTGAAAATCAACTTGAGAATTCTAACCTTGACACGAAAAGAAAGATAAATGCAAAGAGTATAAACAAGAGTCGCAATTTAATGGAAGGCCTGCGTGGTCAACGTAGATAAGGGATCGGAACGCGGGCTGGCCTCTGATTGGCTGCAACGCGTGGAGCAAAAGTGTCTTAGGGTATAAGGAAATTAACTCGGGGTTTTCGTTCCGAGACGTTTATCTCGAAACCCGTGCAAAATCGTCTGTAAACAATTTATGCGAGTCGATTCAGCAGAATTTTCCGAACAAATTGATAGGTCATATAAGTGCCACTATTGCAAATTCGAAAAGACCGTTTCAGTTGAAAAATACGCACAATAGTGAGTTACTCAAACACTGCGCTCGAACACACGCCAAGCATGTAATTGTAAACACACTATTGTGCGTACTTTTCAACTGAAACGGTCTTTTCGAATTTGCAATAGTGGCACTTATGACCTATCAATTTGTTCGGAAAATTCTGCTGAATCGACTCGCATAAATTGTTTACAGACGATTTTGCACGGGTTTCGAGATAAACGTCTCGGAACGAAAACCCCGAGTTAATTTCCTTATACCCTAAGACACTTTTGCTCCACGCGTTGCAGCCAATCAGAGGCCAGCCCGCGTTCCGATCCCTTATCTACGTTGACCACGCAGGCCTTCCATTAAATTGCGACTCTTGTTTACTCTTTGGATAAATGGCTTGAAAATTAAATCATTGCAGAACAAAACAACAGAAAATTTCGGTTTTTTTTTTCCAATTTTCCGGCGAGATTGTGTTTCGAGAAAAAAAAACCCACTACAAAATTTCAAACCATTCTAGGCCTATATGGATCAATTTTTTTTTCCTGCCCGTTAGAGCTTTTTATAAGCATAGGAGATACTAATACACAAGATATTTCAATTTCACCGATTGTGACTTGGCGCGATAGTTTCCATAAATAAGGAGTGTGCTATGTGCTATGTGCAATATCCATCAGCAAAGTTGGTCGAGAAGAAGTTTTGAATGAAATGTGTTGGCATTAATTTCCTGGCAAAGGTAAAAAAAGTTCTTTCTTCTCGGTGCAAACCAAACAGGTGCTTAAATCCTACAGAAAAAGCTCTATATACGTCAGCAGCGAATCTCATATTCGCATTTTATCGGTAACTTTTCCTAACAGATTATTGCTTTTGTTTTCTCTCTCTCTCGGGTTGAAAAAAGTTCTATAGCTATCTTGTTTCCGTGACCTGGGTGACAAGAGTGTCAAACGGTCTGCACTCTAAAAACTGCGACACATCGTTGACATTCCGTAGGACAATCGATGAGAGATGAAAGACTAAATTCAGCAAACCGTTGAAGTTAGCGATTCCATTACTCATCCATATCACTGGTCTCCACGTGTTTGTTTAGTTTGCACCGAACCGCGGCTTAGAAGTAATTGATGATTCATTTTTAAATTTTTTCCTCGGCCGGATTATTTATGAGCTCAACGGTATGCATGATTCAGGTATATTCTTGCATCTACTCAAAGCGTGAAAAAAGGAAAATAAACCAACACCGCATTTTAACTAAGCGTACCGTAACAAAAAACTTTTTCTTTTCTTCTCTAGTTTTGCTATTTTCCCCGAATCAAAATTCCATTTGACAAATAAGGGTTTTTCTGTTTAGTGTTTAGCATTATATTAGGAAACGCGAGCATAATAAGTTCAAATGACATCGGCCATGTCTATGTTTTCCTCCAAAGAACCAAGATTTTGAGATCAAAAGAGTATTTTTCACCCACTGGAAGCACTGTGCTGTTGATACTGAGTTTATTTTGAAATAAAAATTGACAAAAACAGTCGAAAAGTTATTTTTTCAAATTTTCAACGAGGCTTCGAAAGTTCTGAGACTTCATTTATTTTTATTGATCCTCAGAATGGGACTGGAAAAAAAATGGAATATGATGTGAAAATTTTTTTGGGACATAGGTGGTGAGGTTGAGGGAAATCACAAATTTATTGCAAATATATGGCAGGTTATTGTAATATACCATTGCATATTTGTTGCCGTTAAAATGCAATGTCATGTTAGTCAATGCCAGAGGTCGTTTCAGAAGTGTAGGCGCACCTAGACCGTTAATCTTTGAAATTTTCCGACCTCGTTTCTCCTTTTACTTACACAATTAAAAAGAATAAAAATGAATTCAAGCGTTGGTCTCTCAATATGAAAAATACGTTGAAATCCAACTCTTTACGGCATGATCCCCCCCCCCCCCACCAAAAATGGATTTTTCATTTCACTAAGTAATCAAATATACGGGATTTATGCAACAAAATTGGGCAGTTTTTCGGTGAAAATCCTCATTTTTCTATTGTTTACTCGTATTTTACACGTGCTATAACACCATAAGTAATAGCGAGAAAATATAAAAAAGTCAAAATTTTCAAAAAAATCATAATTTTTTACTTTGATCGGATTTTTCAAACATCAAATACCAAAATCTTGGTAAAAATTATGAAATCGGGGTTGAATTGGATACAGAGGCAAATTTTTCCCCCGCCATGATTTCCATCATTAAATGCATTATAATGGGTGCTAGTACTCTTTTGGAAACTTTTTGAGCCCGTTTTTTTGTTTTCTTATAATGTGACACTGGTGGATACGATTTGAAATAAGTCAAAATATATACATTACAATGTCTGATATAGGGCTTTTTATATAGTGATACACTATGATGTGTAGGGTTAAATGTTGATATCGTGGGCGTGTCGTATTTTTGATATGAAGGAATGAAAATTGAAAATTCGTCAAAGCTTATAGGTGAGCGGCGCCTACACTTCTAAAAGGAACTCTACTAGGGGCTGGTTCCTAAAAACTTTGATTCATCCCCTTTGCGCGGTATGCGCTCGATGCAAGGGGTGCGGCAGGGGGTGGCGCTTTGATTAATTCGTCGCCAACCAACTCACCCTTTGGCATTTCGAGCGGAGCTTGCGCATGCAGCGCCATCTACAACAGCTTGTTTGCATCCGGCATATCCATGCAACAAAACTGCGCGCGCCAGCGCCACCCTCTCTCTCTTCTTCTTCGGCCGCTCTGCCACAAGTAGGAAGGAGGAGATAGAGGCTCTCGATGTCCCTCTGTCTCTGTCCCTGTCCCTGTTTCCTCCGTCCAATCTGCGACCGACTTTTCGGTTAGTGTTTAATTAAAATTATACACTGTTTACACATGGGCCTCTTTCTCTTTTCCCCCTCTTCTCTCTTGACCATTTAACTCCTATTATCGTCTCTTTACTTTTTTTATGTGTCCTTTATTTTTGTTTGTTTGTTTTTTGTTTTTTGTTTCGTCTTTCACTTGCTTTTGATGTTTTTTGTTTGTTCATTGTTTTTGTTTTTTGTTTGCTTTTTATTATTTGTTTCACCGTTTTTTGTTTTTTTTTTTGTTTTTTCTTGTTTTTCTGTTTTTTTTTTTGTTTTTCTTTTTTTTTTTTTTTTTTTTTTTTTTTTTCTTCTTCTTTTTTTTGTCAAAAATGATTTTTTTTTGTTTTTTTGTTAAATATGAGGTTCTTTTGTTTTTTTTGTCAAATACGAGGTTATTTTGGAAAAATGTGTTTCCTTCCTCATAACTTTTAAAAACAAAACAAAAAACGAAAAGAAAAACCAAACCAACGAAAAAAATAAATAAATAAATACAAAACAAAATAACAACAAACAAACAAACAAAACAAAACATATAACAATCAAAACCAACAAAAAACAAACAAAAGAACAAAAAGAACTAAGAAGAAACTTTAAAAAAAGCAAAAACGAAAAACAAAAAACTGAAAAATAAAAAATAAAAACAAAAAAATTATGTTTGAGGTTTGATGAGAGGAAAGACAAAATTCAAGCTTAAACGCTATATTTTCAACTCACAAATAGGTATAATATAGTTTAAAAAAATGAATCTTTAAACTCGGACATGGGCCTCGTTAGACCATGAAACTGGGTCCGTAAAGTAGGCTCCAAGTGATCATCTGCTGTTTGATGTGCACCATTCACCACCATTATTTGGCGGCCCGCAAAGTTTTGACGATCATCAATGTTTGCGCTTTTGGTGATCATCGTAAATCATGGCACTATAAATTAATGTCTCGTCAAGTCTAGATACTTTACATTTTGAAAGCTCACATATTCTCAAATGTTCCTTTTCCAAATATTAATTGAAAATGTTGGGTGAGCTAGCTTCGCGCTCCGAACACATATTCCCCATTTTGGAGCAACTACGAGGACTCAATTTGATCGTCTGAAGGAAGGAGCCTTGTTACAGCATTTTCTTTCAACTCTTCCAAATGAAGATTATATGTTTTGTTTGGGGTCAGTGATTTACAAAGTGCATTTGTTCATGGATAGTCTAGGGTAGTCCATCTAAACTTTGAGCTGAGTTTTCTCTGTGCGGAGTGAATTTTAGACTTTTTTAAATGACCTCGTCGTTATTTTGGCAGCATTTTACATCATAATGTGCAATATATTATTATTTGCCTACTGTAAAACTTTGCAATAGTTTCGTTTTAGTAGAAATAGGAGTAAACTGGATCTCAACTCCAATTGACTGCATAACCAGTATACAGTCTTATGAAATTGGAACTTCCAGATCCGATAAATTCAATCCCACGACCACTCTAATTTTTACTTTCTCACATTTAACTAAATTACAAATTGAGAAAGTATAGACTGTTTTAAAGAGACGCGGGGAATTCAAAATAGACCAATCAGATGTCGGTTTATCATTTAAAAAAAAGCATCTAAGCCAATCAGATTCGTGGATTTTAAATTTCCCGCTCATCATTAATACAACTTCCGCTGCGATGGCACAGCTGTCTGCCTGTCTATATGTCCCAGCATAACTTTTGAACCAATAGTCCATATGCATCCAAATTTTTCAACATTCTCCAAAGGAGCATTTTTTGGTTTTCCGAAATTTCAAACTATAAACAAGTTATGTAAAATAACATGTGTCCATTAAAATCAATGGGGAAATGGGTAAAATGAGTAAACATATAGGGAAAAATTGGAATATTTCACATGAGGCTATTTGAATTTTGATGAAAATTTGCACAACAAATTCTGCAACCAGCCTACTCCCCCAGAATATTATATGGAGGCCTGAAGGTCTCCCCCAGAATATTAAATGGATGTCTGTGGATCTCCTCCAAACTAATAAAGGAGAATCTGGGGGTTTCCCCCAAAAAATAAATGGGGGTCTGGGGGTCTCCCCCAGATTAAGTTAGTTGTGAGAAAGTGTTCGTGGAGTATTCCCAACAGTTTATTTTTCTTTAAGCTTTGGATAATAGTTTTATTCGACATCGGCGGATCCAGGAATCTATTCTTCTCTTCTCTTCTCCCATTAGAGCGCGTGTACTAGAAAAGGACAGATTAGGGGCAGTCACCTGATTTTCATCCCCTCTTCTATTCTATAATCTATCACATGCAATAAAATGGCCAGACAGCGGGGAGAGAGGGAGAAAGAAGGAAACTTTCCTGAATCCACCATGTGTTATTCGAGGAATGTGAAATAGTTTCATTTAATATCGAAAGGTATTCTCATAACTCTATTTAAAAAAATAAAAATAAAAAATAAAAAAATAAAAAATAAAAAATAAAAAATAAAAAATAAAAAATAAAAAAAAAACAAATAAAAAATAAAAAATCAGCGCAAGAACATAGAGACCGCATGAATACTTATAGTTATGCATTGTTTTCTTAACTTTTAATTAAACCCTCGGCTCTTCACCCTTGCTAATTTTTTTTTTTTTTTTTTTTTTTTAATTTTTTTCTGCCCGAGGAACTCTGGGTGTACGGATAGAAGAGGGTAAAGAGGGAGGGAAGGGGAGAAATGACGATTATAGTGGAGGAAAGACTTATCGGTGGCTGAGCCCGAGTCTGTTATTCGAAAGTTAGGATCGAGATTGATGAATGGTGAAACAGCGGGGTGAAGGACGAAGCAGGGTTTGTAAGGAGGGGCGGAGGGGGGTAGAACTTAAAATTACTCAGGCAGCTGTTACACATGTGGTCCTCCTCCAATGTAGGATCTGACGGGAGTCGCGCACAAAGGGATGGAATTTGCAAGAATGCGGATGTCAATAGAGTGGAGCCGCCAACGAGCTGTACCAACATGGGCGCCCGCAGCCGGGGAGGGGGATTGCGGAAAGGGAACTTAGAAAATAAATAACTAAGCCAAGTTTATCTCTTACAACGATAAAATGATTGTAAAAATCTTTATTTATAAAAAAAATAGAACGCCCTGCTATAACAATAGTAATTATTCTAATAAATATAACCATTTGTGTTAGTTTTATATTGTTAATAGTTGTTTCAAATCGAATTATAATGTAAATTCCCGTTGTTACCAAAGTCAAAGAGTGCACCCCCCTCTCCCCCCCTGGGATTCAGTAAATTCAAAATTTCACGATAAAAATTAAAAGAACATCAGAAGATAAATTGTTAATCAAATGATTCAAAGTTGAGAAACTTTATTATTCGTTTACTTTGTAATTTTAACTCATTTTTTGCAAGGAATGGTAATACAGTGTGAATTTTTCTTATTACTACACGAAAAAAAGTAGCTTGTGTCGTAGGCACGAATTTGGGCTCACCGGCCAAAATTTGGATCAGTTCTGTGCATGGGACACAACAAGATTGTGATGTCATGCAACGGCACAGAACTGATCTAAAGTTTGGCCGGTGAACCCAAATGTGAACGTTTGTGAACGTCAAAATGATAATTAGTATTTGACACACCTACAGTAGCTTAAAATTGTAAAATTGTAATTGTAAATTTATTTTTGTCTCCTTTCCTATGGGAGGGGGGGGTTAGTATCTATATGCCTAGAGAAATGATTCGTCAAAGAGAAAGTTCCGATTGAGTGGGACTCCCCCGTGGAGAGCTGCTCACAGTGGCGGCTCGTGCAATGTGGCAACAATGGACTCCCTCCATTTAAACTTATGTCAAATAATCGATTCTTTGGTGAGGCGCTGTGCCTCACCTAGAATCGATCTTTTAGCACAGATTTAAATGGCAAAATAGCACTGTTGCCAGATTGCACGAGCCGCTACTGGCTGCTCAATGCTCATTCAACCGCCATCTCGTAATTTTGTTAAATGGATTTATTGAGTTTAGTTTATGAGTGGATTTTGGAACTTTCTCATGCTCTCGGAACCTTATTTACAAGTGATTTTACGTAAGAATCGACTCTCCATAACATTATGGCAAAGATTTGCAACAGACCCATTCTGATCAAAAGAAGGCTCCATCGGAGGCTGATTCTGCCTTTATGGACGAGACGAGAAGAGATAGCGGGAATCGATCATTCCCATTGGTTTAAACGGAGTCACGTGACAATTTTGAAGGCGCTTGAGTCGTTCATTTCAGACCGAATGACTCCCCGTCTTTCAAATGACTCGAAATCTGTCATGTGACGCCGTTTAAACCATTGGCGGATACAGGGGGGGCGAAGGGGGCGATTGCCCCCCCCCGTTCGGTCCAAAAAGTGGGAAAAGAGGGGAGAGGAAGGGGAAAGCGAGAGCGAAAACAAGAAAAGGGGGTCATTTACGGGGCAAAAATCCAAAATTCGCCCCCCCCGTTCGCGAGGGCTGGATCCGCCACTGGTTTAAACCAATGGGATTGATCGATTCCCGCTATCTCCTCTCGTCTCGTCCAAAAGAGCAGAATCAGCTCCAGGCCTTTATCAGTCTATCAACAAAAAATCTTCGAATTTTTTCCACTGTGTAACAGCGGTGGGGGAATGTTATTGCACGAAGGGGAATGAGCTCGCCCTCCACCCCACCCCCACCCCCACTCCTTCTGCGTCGCTTTTTTTTTGCAGCGAGAGAATATTGCGCATTCCAGTGTTCGGTAACTTTAATTAAAATGCCTCCATCCGTTGTTCGAGTTTAACAGTAACTCAGCGTTTACATGGGCAACGCGACGGAGGGGTAGCAAAACAATCTTCATCTCCGCACCCCCCTCCCCCCTCGCACCACCGAAAGCGACGTGCGCGACCCCGTGAGTTGCGTTCCTCAATATTGTGAATCATTTTTATGAGGCTCTTGTGCCCATGGCTTTTCGCGGAAAGTCGCGCTCGAGGGTATGCACATAGCGCAAGGGAATGTCAATTCGTTTCGGAGACAGCCAGTGGCACGCTCTAGCGGGAAAGTCGTGAAGTACATACAATAGTCGCCGGTCAGGCAAAATTTGAGTTTTTGTTGTTGTTTTTTGTTTGTTTTTTTTGGCCATTCGTCAGAGCGATTGCGAGGGAGCCAGTGGTGGTGGCAAATAGCAATGGGTCTGTTTGACGGTTCTGTGGTTCTATAAAAGCGAAAAGATCCAAATTGAAAAAACATCATTGATAAGACAGTGGCGTAGCGTGTAATTTGGCAACGTTTTAGTTCGTCCATTTAAACCCTTGTAAAAGATTGAAGTATTTGGTGTTCGGTGAACGCCTTCACATTTGACCTTTTACAAGGTTTTAAATGAACAAAATACAACATTGCCAACTTGTACACTACGCCACTGTGTTAAGATATAGTGTTGCCATAGTGGAGTACACATAAAACGAAGGTAAACACTTTCATCGGAAATTAACCTCTTGAAGGAAGCTAACAAACCGAATCAGACAACATCGCGATGAATGTTTTCACTAATATCACGCACTTTTCAGGGTATAATTATCGAATTTTGAGTCATGAAATAAATATTTTACTAACTCAGTCCAGATCCAACGCACCTTTCCCCCTGAAACTGGAAAAATTGACCGACCACAATTGGACCACACGCAACGAAGCTCGCAAATCTCGGTAAACCGCAATTTAAATTATTACAATTGAATTTGTGGACGCACTTTGGCTGAAATAGTCTTAGAGAAAAATATTAAAAAAAAAATAAATAAAAAAAAATAAGTTTTTAAAACGAAAAATTACAGAATTCATACACCCCGAAAGAACGGCGTTTTTTAGGCTTCCTGACGAAAAAACTGGAGATCTTTCGGCCTACAGATACCGGAGACATCGAATAACACCAAGAATTTCAGTGATATCACCTTGTTTAGATGACTTTTGGTGCAATTTTCGGTGATCTTTGGTGACTAGTTTTGCAAAGGATATAGAAGTACCTATAGTATCACAAATTTAAAACAGAATTTCAAGCCACTATTCCTTGGGATAATGGGGGGGGGGGCGAGTGCCCCCCCCCCAAAGTATCTCATGAATAGGCTTTCGAATTTTCACTAAAATTAAAAACTCGTTTCAGATCGAGGGTCGAGACCTGCGAGCTATCTCTACAATCGTTTCATCAAGATAAGCTTAGCGCTCATTATCACTCACCAAACGATGAAAAGATGAGGGCATGCGGGGGTGTGGGGTGCAGGGTGCGGGGGTGTGAAGGTGCGGCATGCGGGGGTGCGGGGACAGTGAGAGGAAGGGAAGGGTGTCGCAAAGTAGAATCTCTTTAAAAGGTGATTTGGCGCACGGTAGGCGGTAGGAGGGGTGGAGGGTTGTAGCGGTGAGGGTGGGGGTGTTGTGTAAACCGAGGAATTATCATCAAATGAATCTAATTAGTTGAAAAGGGAAAAAGGTAAACAACTAACATAGCGCCGATGCGCGGTGTAGGCACGGGGCCAAGGGATTAGTCGCCGCGAGGTGGAGAGAATCAAAATATGCACCCGTGCCGATGCCGTGGGGGCCGACCGTGCCGTTGAGGCTACCGGCATAGTAGCAGCAAGGGCGAATCCAAACATGGTTGCCAAATTGTGAGCTATCAACCCTTAACCACAGAATAATACAATCAGAACGGAAACTCCCATAAGAGCCAATGGAAGCAAGTTTGGAATTTAACGGCATCACTAGGCAGCGCTGTGGTCCTAAATCTCAACATGGCGGACGAGTGTGATTTGTGTTGAAACTCATTTATTTCTGTAAATTCTGGAAAGAAATCTAAAGTTTCCGGCCTCAATTTTATTCTGATGGCATTTCAGAATGAAAATTTCGCGGATCATGTCATATATTTTTTTTTTCGCTCGCGAATCCAGATGTAAACATCCTATATCCCAACATGGCGGACGCGAAATGAATTTGCTTCAAAATCCGACAGAGCTTCCGTTCTGATTGTATTATTCTGTGCCTTAACTGCTTGATTTATTTCTTCCTTTTTTTTCTTTTTGTTCAAAAACACGATTTTTCAATTGATTAGGTATAACTCTAAATGAAAGGGAACAATAGTGAAAAATGGGGCTCTTGCAAACTTCACAACTATTCACCGATGATTCCACCGGTTGAGAAAGGATTACACAGTTCAGTTCAGTGTATGACTGTAATGCAAGAAACTATTCTGATCTGTAATCTTTCCTTAATTGGTGGAAACTCCGTTAATTAATTAAAATATCCGCAAGTTTTTTAAAGTCATCGACGACTCCACCGGTTGAGAAAAGATTACAGATGCGAGTATTTTAGTTCATTACAGTAATACATAGAGTCCCTATATATGAAAGAGTCAAAACACGTGAACAGAAGTGAAGAAGAAGAAGGTGTCTGAGGAGCCCTGGAGGCGCGCCTCTTGTTTACATTTTTATCCAACGATCTTCCCGCCAAAGATTACTTATACATGTATTCGTGAGTAAGTAATCTTTGTTAGGTCAACCTAACCTCCAATACCCGTTGGGTTCACTACCTGTTTTAAAAGTAATGCGCGAATTTTATTATGTTCTAAGCACATTTTCATCAAATTTAATTCAAATTTTATCAGTACAAGCTAAAAATGCGGAAAGTTCCCTCAAAGCTAGGCAGCAGTGAAGATGGTTCCATGAAGATGTAAACAAGAGGCGCGCCTCCAGGCTTCATAGACCCCTTCTTCTTCTTCACTTTTCAGCAGCCAATCAGGAAGGAGCCTCGTATGGCGAGACTCTTTCATATATAGGGACTCTAGTAATACACTGAACTGAACTGTGTAATCTTTTCTCAACCGGTGAAATCATCGGTGAATTGAAAAATAACATTAATTATTCGCAAAACGGCAGCCCTGATTTAACGTGTATATTATATACCTTTGTAGATACTCATCAACATGGAAATTTGAATAAAAAAAAAATGCCAACATGGCAACTATGTAGCTGAACCTAGAGGAAGGGTAAAGAAAAGGGGGTAGACGTGAGGCTCAGACACTTGTCGCCATGCGGGCTATAGAGCTGCGAGAATGCGATAAGCCGTTTTATCTGCTTCCATTTGTGTTTACCTATGGTAATTGTTTGTTGGTTTTTCGAAGCCGATTTTCGAAGCCTCTTCCTCACCCAACCACCCCCTCCCCCTCCCCCGGTCTGCATCAATCTGTGCGCCATGTCACGTGCTGCGGGCGAACCGGCGCGCTTTTTTACCGAATTTAAATCGAATATTTACAATGAAAGGCATCCCGCGAAGAAGTGCTCGTGACTTTATTTGGAATTAATCTCAAACTCGTTAATGCGGTATCATGCAAATAAAATTGACCGGACGTTTTGATAACTCCGAGATACTAAAATTGACTTTATTGAATAAATTTCAATGCGTTTACACTTGAAGTATGGAAAAACTTTTAGCTTTCGGTAAGTTTAGAGGTGGGGAATGGGAAGGGCGTCCCGCGTCCCTAACCATAACCAACAAGTACTATTGTTAACAAATAATTCAGTAGTACTCAGTAGTATTCAGTATTCCGAGTACCTACCCAATAGACGGGTTTAGTGATGACTCTTGGTGATGACGTCATCCGGCGATGAGCGTTCCAAACCAAGACAAATTGTCTCCCTTGCTCTCACGTCAGTGGCGTAGCCAGGAATTTTTCTGGGGGGGGGGGGGGGTTCCGAGGTCCGAAAATTGTCAAAGGGGGGGGTCCAAAGATACTAATTTGGTCAAATTTGTCTGAAAACGCAAAAAATGACCTTTTTTTAGGGCAAATTTTGGTGTCATGGGGGGGGGGGGGTCCAAATCCCCTGGACCCCCCCCTTGGCTACGCCACTGTCTCACGTAATCCCCGTGTACTGCTATCTCAATCTAATTTCAAAAATTGTGCATAAAGACATCTTTTGAGAATTTTTTAGGCAGAAATGAATTCCTCTAGGCATTTTAATGCTATTTTGATACCAATAAAAAAAAAAAAAAAAAAAATTATGTCATTAAATAAGGTCTCGTACACGAATTTCGAAACTAGGAAGAGATAGGTATACATTGGGGTCACGGGAGAGTGAGTGAGATAATTTGGATCGCTAAGCGAGTTTTGTCACAACCGATTGCGGCTTATGAGTGCATTGTTGTGATTGTCGGCTAACCGTTGATTTCGCACTTTAACCGTCTCGAAACAATGAACATAATGATTCAATAGACCGTTATAGTGATGACTTCACGATTGAAATTGCATCCAAACAAACGTTCTATCTCGCTCACTCTCGTGAAGCAACCAACAAGAATTTGGATCCACATTTTCGAGAGCAAATTTATGCTAGTAAACAACCGGTTTTCCCAAATTTTACTACAGCAATGAACTCCCAGTACTTTAAAATATCTAATTACTTTAACTTAATTCTTGAAAGGGAACGAACAAATTTACAATCTTTTATATGTATAGAACGAAGTTTCGTGTCCTTCGTCAGACTCAAGGCCTCTTATGCGCCATGCATAAGGAATCTATGCATATTGCATACAGATCATGTTATGGGGAGGAAATTATTTAAACATCGTTTTTCTTAGAGATAATTTACTTTTTCTATTGATTCACCAACCGATTAGTATGAGTTGCACAATAAAGGCAGGGACCGGAACTATATGAATAAATGAACAAAAAAAAACAAAAAACAAAAAACAAAAAACAAAATTGAAGGAAACAAGGTGATTTTTTTTTATTTTTTTTTTTAACTCGTACAGTTTAATTTTTTTTTCCTTCCGATAAAATTTATTGTTGAATCTTTTTTTTTATTAAAACCAAGCACATGTCCTTTGGGGGGGGGGGGGGGGCAGAAATTTATTAGTTTTATCCAAACGTTTACTTCTTCTTCAGTCATTTTATCATTCAGTGCTCATGCTCTTTGATTTTCGTTTCATAATGATGTCCGTAAGGCAATAAGTTCATACTTCGATTCACAGAGCACAGCCGTAGCCAAGAATTTACGCTTCTCTCCAACTTTGCCCATTTTAACCCTCTCAGGACCAGATTAGTTCATACGAACGTCACTCTTCCATTTATTTAGGGAAGGTCGTTAACTGTTCGTACACAAGAGAGTTGGAATTGCCTATATGACACGTTGAAGGCGCTCAACGAGATCATAACTTCAAAGTGTTTTCATCGATAATCACGTTTATCTCAAATGAACATTGAAACAATGTGAAACAAACGAAAGACGGAAAACGAGTATACTCGGGCTTGGCCCAAGGTTATAGATTAAAGAGGTATGCTCATCTGACTTCGCGCCACGAAGTCAGTAGCGCGCAGTTCAAAATCCACATCCAAGATGGCCGGAAAAAGCAGAAAACATTGTATACTCTTTCCAGAAAGCATTGGGCTCCGTCTCCACAAAAGCAGAAAATAGTCCGATGTTTTTGGGAAAGAGCATACAATGTTTTCTGCTTTTTCCGGCCATCTTGGATCTTGATTTTGAACTGCGCGCTACTGAAGAAGCGAAGTCAGATGAGCATACTTCTTTAATCTATAACCTTGGGCTTGGCCCATAAAGGATTGGCTTGTTTAATGCATGTGTTAGAAAACAGAAATTAATTTTGGAAATTCAATTAAGTTTAATAAAAACGGCAACCGTGTTTGCAAGGCAGTGCGAGAGTAGATCCTTTTCCACACCGAATCATCGATGGCAGCTTAATAAGGAAGGAGAAAAGGAGGCAAGGAGGGATCAAACCTTCTTCAGACAAGGCAACAGTGCACTTTCGATTCAATAACCTTCTTAACACCGAAGTTCTTAAAACAAGCCGTCAGAAAGGTGGCAAGCGGAAGTATATAGATTCGAAGGAACTTCCCATCCCCTCCTCTCCCTTCATCTTTCATACCCTTCTTGAGAATCCATCTTAAAATCCCTTTAATGCTCTCGAACCATTGACAGCTCCACAAAAACCACCTCGAGCCTGAGACGGTTATTTATTTGCCCATCAAAACCAAGGCTTCATTCCCTCTTGCCTTTTTTTTCTTCTTTTTTTTCTTTTTTTTTTATTATCATCGAACAACGCTTTATTTTTGCATAAGCTCTGTCGCCCCGGCGCGGAAGTCCCCTTTTTCGGGTTGATTAATTGATTACCCTTCTAAAGCAGAGGAGAGTTTGTTGCGACCCTGCGTGTGTGTGTGTGCGTGTCACAGTATATAGCTACGAGCCACGTGTCGCAATTGGTTTCGATGGCTAATGCGCGGTAATTAGGCATTTTCGGTTGAGGTAACACAAGGTCCAGAACCAAAGTTTGCTCTCCCCCCCCACCTCCTCCCCCTACCCTTAAACTTGCCCCTGCCCACCTCCAAATAAGGAAACTAGAAACCTGAAATTAACTATTATTTCAAGATTCTCACTTCACTCATCACACTCCCGAGGCCCTCCTGAAGCCGACAACTAATTGATAAGTTTTGAGTTTATTGACGGGGGCTGTCGCGAGCTTACACTGTTTCAATTTTGAGCATTCCTAAAATTCATACGATTCAAGAACAGCGGATAAAAAGTCACATTCTAATGCTGCCACCACTGCACTATGGTCTGAAAGCGAAAAAAATTGCCGAAAATTCAGTGAAAAAAAGAATACTCTAGAATCATAATTTTAGAACTTTAAAACTTTCCGGTGATTCAAGTTGATCTTGAAAGTTTGTAAATGATAAATTGAGGAAAATTTCTGATTTTTTGCCATTTTTTGACGTTCTCAGACCATTTTGTGCACAGGATACCGCAAGACTGATCATTCAGCCCAATACCTTTCCTTTTTGGAAACTCTGAGGGGGAGAAAGGAGAGAGGGATTAAGTGGGTTAGGGAGGGAGGGGGGAGAGAGAGAGAGAGAGAGAGAGAGAGAGAGAGAGAGAGAGAGAAAGAGAGAGAGAGAAAGAGAGAGAGAGAGAGAAAGAGAGAGAGAAAGAAAGAGAGAGAGAGAGATGAAGAGAGAGAGGAAGAGAGAAAGGAAGAGAGGGAGGGAGGGAGGGAGAGAGAGGTAAGAGAGAGAAAGAGGAAAGAGAGAGAGAGAGAGAGAGACAGAAAGAAAGGAAGAGAGAGAGGAAAGACGGAGAGAGAGATATAGAAGAGGGGTGGAGGGGAAGAGATGGGGAGAGAGGGGGAGAGAGGAGGGAAGAGAGGGGGAGAGGGGAAGAAAGAGAGATGAAGAGAGAGAGAGAGAGAGAGAGAGAGGAAGAGAGAGAGGAAGAGAGGGAGGGAGAGAAAAAAGAGAGAGACGGACAGAGATGAGAGAGAGGCGGAGAGAGATCAGTGATCACTGTCTTGGCTGATTACGCAGCCCAAGAGAAAGAAAATCAATCTAAAAGAGTTTCCTCAGGATACGGCTCTGCCTAATTAACACCAACACCATCATCATTTCTTGAGGTTCGTAACAGCTCACTTTTTCGTGCGATAAATAAGTTTGGGATGAAAGGAGAGGGAAAGTTTCGCTCCGTTAGTTTCCTCCGAGGAATTGGGGAGGGACATGTAACTAGAAATCTGATATCAGTACGAAAAAAAATCGGTAGACATATCAGTGGTTATAAATGCACTATTCACTATATAGTATAATTACCATCATAAAAAATAGAAGGTCCATGCGCGACGACCGGCCTACCACCACCAGCAACAGCATCAGCAGCGCGGCTTAAAACACCGCGATTGTGCGATGTGGCTTAAATCGGGCGCGGGGAAAAATATACACAAGCTGACAAGATAATAAAATGTCTGGACGGAGAGATAAAGTCTCCTCTGGGAATACTTCACACCGCTTCGCACCGTTGCGTTGCGTTGCCTCTCACTCACAGAGAGGGTAGCCGAATAGAGAGTATAGGCCTTGGCCAGGCCGTACCTCCCAGCTCTCTGGGGCCGCCCGGAAGCTTTACTTTTGACAGCTTTTCGAGTAAGCTTCGCAATCGCGCAGGGTGGAGATTAGAATAATAGAAAGCTCGTTTTGTGGCTTCCCTATGCTATGCCGCGTCGATGAATCTCTTCCTTTTTTTTTTTTTTTTTGGCGGGATTTTGCATGCGGCACACATAAACGAACATGACACATTGCATCACACGACGTATACCTCATCAACACCAGGCTTTTCAATCTTGATTCTACTCCCCCCCACTCTGCGCGTCAACCCCCCCCCCCCCCCCATCCTCTCCATCTCTGAACCACTTCATTTTCTCTGCATGTGTTTGATGATGATGCGGCAGAGAACTTTCTCTTCCGCGCAACGAGCTGTAACTTTAGAGTGGCAAATCAAGGAACGTTCCGCTGGTTCACTGTTGCCACCTAAGGCGCCGCCATCTTGCCGTAAAAATCGACTGTGAGGTTGAAGTTTGTAGGTCGTTTCCGGTCGTTTCGTAAACAAACTCGAGCATCGCCGGAAACGACCTACACAATTTAACCTCAAACCTTGGAATCTGCCGTCCAAATTTCGCTTTTTCCCGGGATTCTTTCTACCCTGTGTGTGGCACAAGGTGGACCAATCCGCTGCCACTCTAAAGTCATAGCTCTTTGCTTCCGCGCGCCTCTATAGATTCAATGGTATCGTTCTAGAATTCATTTACTGCATGCAGGGGCGCCATTTCAGATTTTTCTTGGGGGGGGGGGGGAGGCCCTCCAAAAATTTGGATGACCTTTTTTTTTTTTTCTCCCCCGCGAATCTTCAAAAAAATCTCTCTGACTTGATTTTTTGGCCACATTGAAAATCCTTGGGGGGCAATTGCCCCCCCTGCCCTCCCCCAAATGGCGCCACTGACTGCATCCGTGCAAAAAAGATTACATCATCCTGTGATGTAGTATATCTAATTAATTCAGAGCTGCCGTTTTGCGTATGATTAGTCGCATTTTTCAATTCACCAATGATTCCACCGGTTGAGAAAAGATTACACAGTTTAGTTCAGTGTATGACTCTGTAATGCACGAAAATGTTCGCATCTGTAATCTTTCCTCGACCGGTGAAGTCGTTGATGACTTTAAAAAACTTGTGGATATTTTAATTAATGAACGGAGTTTCCGCCGATTGAGAAAAGATTACAGATCAGAGTATTTACGCCCATTTCAGTCATACATTGAACAGGACTCACAAAATGACCTTGACGTTTAAGGAGTATACATTACATATAGTGTATAATGGTAGAGCTACTTAAGCAGGTACCGCCATGAGAGATTCTTATCTAATTTGAGACTTTCCTCTGACTGAGTGTTTCTTTAGTGATAAATTAGACAGGAATCTTTTGCATGACAACTGCGCATATAGCAAATATTGCGAAGCTATGGAGGTATCATACACGGAAAAAAGACCGGTAGAATTTACCATTTGCACAGCTGATTTTGGCGTCTGTTAGCAAGTATGATAAATTTCACCATAATACACAGAAAAAAATGTTCGTGCTTCAGACACAAACTTTCCGTGTTCTAGACACGAATGTACACACCAGTGCGGGAACGAGTTCTGAGCGCAATCCATTTAAGTTGAGTTTGCGTCTGAAAAGCATCCCGTCGTGTCCTGAACCTGAAATGTTTGTGCTCTGAGCACATTACGTACTGGTGTGTATATATATAGATCGTGTCTGGAGCACATCCTTTTTTTCTGTGTATGGTAAATGCAACGTACCTTATAGGGTAAATTAAGATAACATGTTGGTACATTTTACCATGAAAAAAATCTTTAAAACGAAACAAAAAATAAAACAAAAACAAATAATGCAACTTTTTAAACACGCCCTTCAAACCTGTGAAAATTGTGAGGGAAAAACTAATTGATTATTTGATTAGCTATAAATAACCTCGGGGGGAAGAAAACTGGGGGGGAAATGACCGGGGGGGAAATGTCCTCGGGGGGGAAATGTCTTTGGGGGGGAAGTGTCCGGGGGGGATATTGACAGGGGGGAAATGTCCCCGCGGGGAAATGACCGGGGGGAAGTGTCCGGGGGGGAAATTGCGGGGGGGAAATGTCCGGACACCCTGAAAAAAGTGCTAAATTTAACTAATTTATTCTTAAAAGTATGGACACCACTTAAAAACTGTTAGTTTGACTATTTGAATTAGTTATAAATTAACTTCGTGCCGTGTTAATTGGGCAGTTGCAAGGGTCTGAAATGTTGTGTTTTTTATATAGAAAATGATAGTCCTTGATAAGTTGAGAAAAATGGTGCCTTTGGTTTTTTCCTAAAAGTCTTGGTTGTGGAGATACACGCGTGTAAAGTTGCAAAAATTCGTGTGTGTAGTGACGTCACTACGCGGATGGGATTCCCATTTAAAACAATGTATTTTAGGCCAAAATCTCATTTCCGGAACAATGGGACTTAATTAGAAACCAAAGGCATCTTTGTTCTCAGCTCATCAAGTACTTCCATTTTCTTCATAAAAAACACAACATTTCAGACCCTTGCAACTGCCCCATTCAACTATTTTTTAACTGTTTTAAATAGTTAAACTAACAGTTTTTAAGTGGTGTCCATACTTTTAACTAATTCAGTGGTTTTTTTTTCGTTTTTTCAGTGCAGACTTTTTTCCGTTTAGAAGATTTCTATCCTATCTGATATTGCTGTAGCAAAAGTATGCAACAGACCCATTGTAGATGCATTTTCTCTACTAACGTAAAAAACTGGGTTGGGTCCGCGTACCGTACAGTCGTACACCCTCTCCCTCTCCCCCTTTTGGGTAATTAGTCGGTTGATTCGAAGGAGAGACTTGGATGATCCTCCTCTCTAACTAAAAAGCCATTTCGCGAAACAAAGGAAAATGGAGAGAATAATGGAATTAAATCGTTTATTTTTTTGGCACTTGCTCAGAGAGTCGCGATATTATCAGCATCTAGTGGATTAGAGGAACGAAAAGGCGTTGACGGAGCAGTAGAGGTAAAGGGGGGGGATAAACGAAGAAAAGCGCTCGAAAAGATTTCAAAAGCAAAACTAAAAATGTGCGCGCAAGTATTCATCGAGAAACGGGTGAGTTCGCATCGCGCCGCACTGTAGACCGAAACACGGAATTTCCCGGACATAATTTAACAATCAAACTCAAGATTATGCACTGGAAAAAAAAGTACTGAATTTAACTGTTTTATAGTTATAAGTATGGACACCACTTGAAAATAGTTAGTTTGACTATTTAAGTTAGTTAAAAGGGGCTCTTGCAAACTTTTGCTGTGAGCAAATGAATAATCTAATCTGATATTAAAACCAGCGAAAATCACGAAAATTACAACGAGAAAGTCCAACATTTATTAATAAACTCACATACCTAACTGCTATAACTGCAAGTTTGTAATTGCGGCTCAACCCAGGTATCATGAGAGATTCCTGTCTATAATGCCACTTCTTCTACGGAAACACAGAGATATGTCTCAATTTAAATGGGAATCTCCCATGATACCTGCGTCTCTCCGTCATTAAACTTGATTCTGAGAGTGAATTTCGTGATTTTTTAATGAACTCATCGTCATTTTTATAGGTTTTTGTGCAAGAATCAACTCTTCAATCTCCTATAGCAAAAGTTTGCAAGAGCCCCATTAACACGGCACAGAGGAAATTTCATCACTATTTTAAACAGTCGAACTATAACAGTTTTTAAGTGGTGTCCATACTTTAAGTTATAAAACAATTTAATTCAGATTTTTTTTTCTTCCCCCCCCCCCCCCAGTGTGTGAACAAGAATACAGCAAGATAACTTAAAAATGCGTGAATCGCTCATTTCAGAGCTTGAAAAGAGTCTAATAACAAAGATCTTTCACTAAAATATCAACTTGAGCTTGTTTTTAATAAAGCGAAAAACGATAACATTTCATCAGTGGCGTTGCGTGAAATTTAGCAACGTTGTATTCTGTCCGTTTAAACCCATGCAAAAGAGTCGAATTCGAAGGTGTTCACCGGACACCCAATACCTCGATATTTGTAATGAGTTTAAAAGGAAAAAGAACAACGTTGCCAAATTGCACGCTACGCAACTGCTTTTCATGTCCGTCAAAATCAATGTTTCGGTCCAGTGTGCGTCGGGGATATGGTAAGCTGCTCCCTATTAGAAACTTGCAAGAGAAAACAGAGAAAGAAGAAGAAGATGAAAAAAGAGAAAAAGAAGAAGAAGGATGAGGAGAAAAACAAATCTTTTTCCTTTGTGGAAATCTAGAAAAAGGGTGAGCGGAAGGAGGGACACAATGCGCGGGACAGGACC